>CM060832.1:91942500-92385000 GCA_030762175.1 Metallyticus violacea | reverse complement strand
GGGAATCCACCTTCTTTTGTTTGTTTGTGCAAGGAAGCTTTTGTTCACGAAGTGTTAGCCTGTATTTTAGCTCCAAGGACATACTTGTTGCTTACTGAAGTGTAGCTCAAAGAAAATCATGCGCATGATTGATTTCTTCTGTGTGCTAACATGAAGTTAGAAGGTCACAGTAAATATTGGAGCTAAGTTTAGCTTTGGGCAACATGCGGTCCTGCGGACACACAAGTGGTGGCAAAGAAGCGTCAAGGTGAACGCAGCTTGTGTGTCAGGGCGGTAGCTTGATTGAATTTTCAAAGTGGCATCCATCTTGCCAATCATCTCACACACGAATAATCCAGGAGTACAGGCCGGGCAAATCATAGTATACCCTTAGTAGTAACTTAGCCAGTTATCTCCTATCTGCTCCTCTACTTCCCTCTAATCTGCCCTCCTCTTCTTCTCTCTCCTCTGGTCTCTCCACTTTAGTTGTTTTTTTTTTTTTCTTCTCTTCACTCAATTTTCAATTTCTTGTCAATTTCTTTTTTCTCCTCAGTCTATCTCTTCACTTCTTTCTTCTATTCGTCTATTCTCATCTTTTGTTTTCATTTTTTCTCTCATCATTTCAGGTTTTTTCTTCTTTTCTTGTTTCCTCTTCTCTCATTTATATTCACGTTCTTTCACATTTTCTCCCATCTCTTCCAGTTTCGATTTTTCCTCCTCTTTTTTCTTCTTTATAGCATTCATTTTCTTTTTCCTGTACTTTTTCTTGTCTTATATTCTTTATTCCCCTCGTCGTTCTTTGCTTCGTCTTCCTTAAGAAAAGATAGGAGAAATATGTATAGGAAAAGGAAAGAAAAGAGGATAGAAATAGAAATATATATATATATAAGAAATAAGCAAGTAAGAACTAGGGTTATAGAACAAATTATGCAATTAAAAGACTTTTATTCTAATATATTTAAATTAAAATTAAAGAGAGAGGAATTCTAAAGCTTAGCAAAACACTATACTATTTTTGGGCATTTGTAACCTAATATTTAAATCTCACTGTCACATTAGGTGCCACAATTGCAGTTTCAGTAGATATGTATAAGTTTATATTCCATCAAATGTTGTAGTGAAAATATAAAAAAGCTTAGCTGTAATAATTGACTTCTAGTATTGTCTTAACTTAATGATATACAGATAATAGAAAACCGGCGTGGAAAGAACTTACAAGTAGAACAGGAAGTTGACATTAAGTATTTTGAGAGCGAGAACGAATGATCTCATTAAATATAGAGCTACGGGAATGGATACGAATCAACGTAATTGCTATGTTGCGATGTGACGTATGTTCATAGCCAGTAAATGTAAACCAGTTTTTGGAGTCATATGCAGGCTACATGTCAATCTAACCACAGGTCTTTGCCTATTGAAAACTACAATAGATACGTTTATTAAACGCTTACTGTAATTGAACTTCAATTAATTAATATCACGCCATGCATGTGACAGAATACATTATTGTTTTGAGATTTTTCAGTCATCTTGACTATTCATAAATCTATTTATTTGTAGCTTTGGAGTTGAAACCTGCAGCAATACAAGGAAGCTTATTCCTTAAGTGCCTATTTCCGACCCGCTTCTACTCGTTAATTCTTTATACATATTTTTTCTGTGCCTTATGAGAACGGTTTCTACTTCTTTCTCAACGCGGACTCTGGTCAAAGCGGAATTGCGTTACGTTCTAGTTTTGTTATCTGAGCAGACAGCTTTCCAAAGAGTGTTGTAATTATTTTTTCTATTACTGTGCATCACACTTTACATTTAATTAAAAATCATGCCTGAGAAATCAGATCGTCATCAGATTCATCTGCCACTGAGTTCTTGCTCTATACTGTCCCCCCACATCAAATATTGCTGGAACATGCAGTTCCGCCACTGTCTTGAGCATGAATCTTTAAGACATCTATCTACTCCCTTATTGCTCGTTTGTTTAGGTTTCAAGTCGCCATCTTACGTTTTATTTAAGATCATAACAACTCTATTGCATTAAAAATACAGTAATATGGTCAGAAAATGTGCATATGATGCAGCTATTTCATCAATTGCTTTTTTCATGTGCTGATAATACTTCATTGATTAATTGTGAGAGGACAGTACAAAAGGAATGAGATTTGGAATTGAAATATTATACTCTTGCGTGTAATGTAAGTTTATCTTTTCTCCAAGAAGCGAGAGGTTTATTTATTGCATTTATTGAAACATGACCGTCATCCATGTTTTTATGAGTCGCAAGCATAGCATCCTCCGGAAACTCCAAACTTCCGCTACAATGAATAACAATTATCTCACCTTTTCTGTCTGGTGTTAATATGAAACCATCGCCTATGTCATCCTATCGATTTTCCATTGGGCAAGATTTGCTATTATACCACGTGAGATAAACGTTGTTGCAGCCTTGCACTCGAAGACTTTTGATTTCCTCCAGATAGCTTTATCGCCATGTGCCGGATTTCTTGTTAAGGCGTCATATTCAAATCCCATTGAAACTAAAGCCCTGCTCAATGTCTTACTGATAGAGAGAGATGACAGGAGGCTTAATGAGTTTGAACAGCCTCCTGTAAGGCTTATTGTGCTATCCCTTTAAGAGAGATACCTTCACTGTTTTCAATATTTGTTCCTTGTACAAGTTGCAGTATTTTGCTTCCAATGTGGACATCCGTTTCCAGGTCTTTCCTGGTTATAGAAAAAGTAAGTTTCTTTCTTCCCAGGATTGGACTCTCAAACAGAATATACGAGGCAGATTCCTTATCCTGTTCCACATTCTACAATGGGTTCATCTTTATAGATTCCCATTTTTCGTAGAAGCTTCCTGAAGTGACCATGTTCAGTAATTAATGCAATTATTTTCCTTATTCTTCTTCTATACAGTTTGAGAAAAGACGTGGAAAGAGTGTTGCTAGAACCAAGGACAAACTTCATAACTTGTCTTTGTCCAGGATAGGTTTGCCATCTTAGTTGATGTTTATCCCCAATCCATGTTTTAACCACGGTCTCAGCAGTATGTGTACTTTCCAACCACGGGCTCAGGGCCAAAAAGTGTGTCAGCACCCCCTTTTGCTCACTGGTCTGCATTCTCATTCTCATAAAAGTCTGAAAAACTGTGCAATATTTACCAAGGTTGTACTAATTTTGGTCCTTGGACATAGGCCATAAATGCCTGGTTCCAATTGCACCCTTTTACAGATCCATCGATGGTGATATATGGTGATATAAGCTGGTTACGTTCTTTGATGTGCATGGTTCCTTTCATCCAGTCTTCTCGAGATCAGAGATTCACTACGTCAGACCTCATCCTCGGTTCTGGAATATTCAGGAAATTTAGAATGGAGGTGTGTCCTGTTGCTGCAAAGCTACTTCTTCAGTTCCCCGTGTGCCCAAGCGATAAGCAGTAGGCCTAGCCTCTGCTTGTAAATAGATATCCATGGGAGAGAGACCCAACACAGTCTTCAACGTAAGGATTGGAGTACTTCTGAAGGTCCCTGTAACACATAGACTTGCTTGGTAAGCTTACCTGCTACAGTGATTTTTAAAGTTGTTCCCCCAACAAACAATGGCGCCGTAAGATACCTGCCATCTGACATAGCAACATTAGTCAATGGCTAATGCATGGTTTGAGGTCCCAGCTGGATGCATTAGCGCGTCTGGTGGTTACAAGAGACCACCTGGCTCTCTGGAATAATTATTAATATGGTTGTTCCACGTCAGTTTCTTGAGACTTAAATTTTTAACTGACTCAGAATATTCCAGGGTTGAGCTACCTAGCTTAAGATTTCCTAGTCATTTTAGATTTCTCCTGCTACTAAAAAGAACCTCAATTCTTTTTCAGGATTTATAGATAGATCCCTCTACATGCACTAGTTGTGAATTTTTTTTAGCCCACAATGATCATGTTTGAGACTCCATTAGGAAACTCTTGGTCTCTTTTCGTGCATTATTTGGGTCAGTATTTCTATTGTGGGTGGGTGACACACCATTTCTCTAACATTCGTATACCGTTCTATACAACAAGAATTAAAATCGTCGATGCGATCAAGAGGTAATTTATTTATATTTACACGCTTTTTGTTGCATTCTAATAGCTCTCTGAGTTAGTGCTATTTAAAAATGTCTTAATTCTTACATCAGTACTATCAGGGGTTGATTGGTTGAAATTTTATTTCGGAGTATAGAACGCCTGCCTGTTTATCAATAGCATTTTTTAAGTATTTTTCATTCTGAACAATTTTTACAACGTGTTTTCTAAGTTTCGCACCTTTCCGTATACCAATCCTTTGATAGGGATCCTTTGAAATCAAGGATCAGCAAGATTCAGATCTTCTTAAAATTTTTGTTTTCGAGTTTCGTCCCCATCTAACCACGATAGAAAAAAAAAAGAATAATAACACTTACATGATTTCACACTACAAACAGCAACTGAAAGATGTACATAGTATACCGATAGACTTGGCAACAATCAGTGGCGGTTCGGGGCCTCTGTAGAAGGACGGGTCATGGGCATAACTATGTGACAACCAAATGGCGTGGGAGAAGGTATCTTTTATCCTCCTCCCCGACAAACTGTAGCGACATCGTACGTTTGTGCTGTAAACTTCTTGTATATGTGGAACTCCTTTAATTCAGCTGTTAAAATACGCCTTAAGCCTTCTGTAGTCAATTCAGAAAGAGCAACGTATTTTCTGAATTTTTCAACTGGTTTACTCTCACTGAAGTATCATAGTATCACAAAAATTGTGACATGTATGTAATTTCTGTAGTTTCGTCGATCTGCATAGATACGAAATTTGCCCTTTGTATTTCTTTTTAATTTCATTCCTTTAGCTGAGATACATTTCTCACTTCACGCGCTGTCAGCCAAGATGTTTTACAAACAATAAAAAAATAATTACAATAAAAAATAAAAATTTCTTAATTCTGCGACGTTTTACTGACGGAGTAAGCTCCTATAGCTTTCAGTTGATGAAATAGAAATCGTTTCACTTCCAACTTATCAGTTAAACTTAGACGTGAAAATGAAGTCTTCAATAAAACGCCCACTTTATTCATTGTCACAGAACAGTTAAGCTTTTTTGTAACTTAATATGTAACTGTGAAATCAACTTTTCACTGATAAACGTGAGGAAGTCACTCAATTTCAAACAAAGTGCGAAAACAACCCCATGTCTGTTATGTGTAGTATCAGCAACTCCTCAATATCTGGTTCCTAAGGAAAGAGAGAATACTAAGCGCTGGCTATGGCCGCCTTCCTGCTGGCCCAAGAGAACGCAGAAATAAGCAGGAGGAAGATAAATTTAAGTCTTTGAAAATCTTTGTTGACCCATGTAGGTATAAGTTTAAAACGTAAAATTTTCCGGCTGGCTAATGAGCTTCCCTTGCTAACAGGGGGCCCACATGCTACCCAAATTGCAGTAGAGAGGAAATGCGCTTATTGTGTAAGATACAATAAAGAACTAATCGGTTGTAGATCGCTGTTTTCTTGCAATCATCAGGAGAAGAGAAAATAATAAATAATTATGGCGTTTTCTTTGAGGATGGGAGGCTAACCTGCTGACCCTTAATGACCGGCCGCCCCTGGGGCAACAATATATTTCATTAATAATGATCGAGTGGCCCTTTTTAACGTCTTATATCATAATCTCCATGATTGGAGAAGACAGGCTTGAGAATGCTATAGATGTTACAGCATGTCCACGAGAGTTAAGTAAGAGTCGGTCCTGGTGGTGTAGTGGTTACCATACTTGCCTCCTAAACCCAAAACGCGGGTTCGAACCCGGCCAGGACCGATGGATTTTTTCGGGCGTAAAAATCCTAAGTATGGCTTCCTTCGGAAGGGAAGTAAAGCCGTGGGTCCCGTGTCGTACATTTACGGCACGAAAAAGAACCTCAAGCCTGAAAGAGAGGCCTCTGAGCGAAATTTGTCGGCCGTTTCACGCCCTGAATTGAATGGGACGCTGATGACCTGAGATGTTAAAGAGCGTCCATAAATAAACCAATCAAAAAAAAAAAAAAACGAGAGTTAAGTGCGGGCAAACCAAGTGACATTGCCCCGTACTATGGTTGCCAAGTGTCTGGTCACTATGGTGTTATCGCTTTCATCTAAACAGTAACATGCTGCCACGAACCTGGCAATTCTTCAGGATATCAATGTTATTTTTGTACATCAAAGATTGAGAGAAACTGTGAATATTTCTTGTTTCTCATATTGTTAAGAATATCTCAAGAGTTCTTAATTAATAAATAAACAATAAATGTGTGAATAAACTTACTGTTATTTCCGTAGTCGATCTCAATGTACTGAAAGAGATTCCAGAGACGTTATTTTCCCGAATGAACTCTGCTACACCCCATTCCTCACTGCCATAAACAGCTGGGATAGCTGAAATCTTAGTTCCATCAAGGCTTATCCATCTGTATGCTTTTGTGAAATATGACATCTCTAGGTGTAGTAGTATTCATATAAACATCATATTTTATTAACATGTCTTTGTTCTCAAACAATTTAAAAGGGAAATATAAACAATAGCAAATTATAAAACATATAATGGTTTATAAAATATAGTCATTAATTGATTTTATGCATATTAAATCGATTTCTCCACTAATGCAATGTAAAATTAAAAAAAAAAAAAAAAAAAAAAAGGAAAATTAACAAATCATTAAGGAAAATAAATATTGTTTTCAAATATATAATCAGAGATAAATGAGTATAGAAAAATATTTTCATACCTAGAAGCGTTTAAAAACGTCTTGCAGCTGGAGTTATCAATGTATAGTTAGAATAGCATATTCATTCCCTAAAAACTTAATAAACATTATACTCTATGCTCTAAAATGGCTACTTATTTCCCTAGCATTAGTAATATTATTCATGCTTACTCGTCGAAATAAGTTTGACGGCCCTGAAGTCTACATGCATATTGTACTTAGTTTAGATTTTGGTATTATTAAATAGTGAAGCAACTGTGCTGCAATACACAGTACACATCATGTGTACATGTAACTAATGCATGTACAGTTTGCAAGCTATCTTCAGAACCCTTGTTCGCTGTATGCTGTTTACTTACTCTCCCCATACCCTTTTGCAACTATAAATGCACAGTCGAAGACAATGTGAAATAAGAACGTTTTTGTTATAAATTCTGGTACTTTTCTATTACCTGGCTATAAACAACTTATGTACAACTAAATACGCAATTACCATTGCCAGAAAACACCTAAGATCCCAGATTCTGAGTAAAGTCATTGATTGCTCTATGCTTAAAATTAATAAAAATGTAAAAGGAAAATAAAAGTTCTTATGTGAAATTTATCCAAAACAAATGCTAAACTATGAAGCATTTATGAAAAAAGGGCCAAATATGCATAATAAAATGGCCTTATTGTGTTTTAGAATTGATAATTTGTGTAAATAATTCATGAGCATGTAATGCTGGTAATAAAATATGCAAATGTATGAATCTCCTATTCCTACCTATTAGTATTACAGACAGCACTCTCAGGCCAAAGTAGTACAAATGACTTCTCGCTCTGCTTCGCAAAACTATATAGCAAGAGCCGCGTATCCCAATATTATTTTATAAAATTATATTAATTTATTAGATTTCTTTCTGTCAGAAAACCAAAACAATTTTTTTGTTAGAGAGAGAGAGAGAGAGAGAGAGAGAGCAATCAATGAGTATATTTGTTTTTACTGTTTTCCGTTAGAAAGTTAGTCAAATATGAATTAATTAATTTGTATGCTCGTTAAAAGTTTATATTATATGCGGCACAAACATGTTTATAGAATGTGTGCTATAAGTTATAAAACCAAATGTTTTTTAAATGTTAGGCATAAGTATTTTCGGGTTTATGCCCTTTAAAGTTGTTAACTTTCACAAATATACCGCACATTTACCGCATTAAAAAAAGAAACTAGCATACCTAAAGGAAAAAAACTCTCACATAATGACATACCTCTTAACTCTCTTTACATATAACTATTACTAATTTGTAAGGTTTCTTGGTGTTCGATTTTTTGTAAGTGGAATGTCCAAATTCGGGACACAATTGACGATCGAATAGGTAAATGGCGTTCTTTTTATGTACATAATTATATATAGGCTAAAATAAGTACTAGAGAAGCAGGAATAAATAAAACACTGAAATCGTCACATAAATAGCGCAATATTTCGGACTGCTAGTGTTATTTTTCAAAGACAGAAGACAAGTGGTGGTTTTTTTTTTTTTAATAACCACGAGAGTTTGCGAAGATAGCTTTGGTTGAGGAAATTTAATAAATTATTCACGTGTGCTACGATAACAGCAGAAATATATTTAAGAGAACATTCTAAAATCCTTTTAATACAACTAAGTAATTTAAAAAAAGTGAAATTGCCTCAAATTCTGACAATTATTGAGGATCATATGCAGAAATTGCTGGGAAACGCGGTACTTAAATAAATAAAACTGACTACAGTACTCGGAGCTATAGAGGATAACGGCAAACGAACCAATTTTCCGTTAGGAGAAACACCACTAGTAGAACAATAAGTAAGGCAGTCTACATGTCCCGTATATTAGCTGATTGCTTAGAGTGGTACTTACATTTATTAAACCAGTGTTTCATTACATTACAGTGCAAGAGTAATATAAAGCGTTAAGTATACTAGAAAAGCGTTTAGGATATTCTGAGAAATTGAAGGGCAAAAATTATACAATTAAAGTATAATATTAAATGCGTAGAACCGTCTGTGGTGCCTCAGTAGTAAAAAGGACGTTAAACACTACTGAAAAAAATTCTTAGAAGTAAACACAAATACGCCAGAGAGGGAAAAGGTTATAATTGATGCATGCAGTAAAAATTAAAAATAAAGTTACTCATAAAGAGCAATATTACTAAAACACCAAGGATTAGAGAAACAGAAATCAACGAAACACTGAAATAGTTATACAAATAGTAACACTGACTTCATCTTTAAAGGCAGAAGTATATATACAAATTTAAAGTATAAAGTATAATAATATAAAATAGATAATATAAACACACACTTAAAATTACCGCCTACCTGAATAACCAAAAACTCTCAGAAATTAGTCACTTGGAATAAGAAAAACCTCGCATAAAAAGCTCAACTTTGTATGACTCGAAAATCGGCCAAAAATCCATTGTCTCCTTGATTGACTTCGTTATTAGCGAATTCCGTAGGAATGAAAATATTGCGGCCGTATCCTATTTTATTTTTTATTTATTCATTTTTTTACGAATTCCGAAGGAATGTAAGCTATTGGATTATATTAATAGAATTCGTTATGAATATATATTTGTGTGTGTGTGTGTGTTAACGCTCTAGCGGTCGCAATTTTTGTTTTTTCTCAACTAAACTTGACATATAACCATCAATTAACAAAATTCGTTCAGTTCATTAAGCAAAAAAATTGGACTATTGGTGGTAGGGGTTAACCTAAAACGACATTTTTTTAAAAATTGAAAAAATCGCTCTAGAGGCCGCAATTTTTGCTTTATCTTAACGAAACTGTGTAGACTTATTTGAAATTAATTGATAAAAGTTGTTCGAAATCGAGTCATTAGAAGTGGGGTTTAAAGTAAAATTTAAAAATCGCTCTAACGACCGCAACTTTAAATATTTTAAATAAAATTCGGCACATGCCATTGTAATAAAATAAGAAACGTACTTTCTGAAAATAAGTGAAATCGAACTCTTAGCAGGAGGAGGGGTTATCTAAAACCCAAAACTTAAAAGTCACTCTAAAATATTTGTTTTTTATAACGAAACTCCACATGTACCATTTAAATAGAATAAACAGTACAGATTCTGAAAATCAAAGAAATCGGGCCATTAGGAGTGGGGATCTACCTGAATATCAAAATTGAAATATCGCGCTAGCGGCTCCAATATTTGTTTCCTCAAAACAGAGCTCGATATATACCATTTCAATAAAATATGAAAAATATTTTCCAAAAATTAGGGAAATTGAACCTTTAGGAGTAGGTGTATACTTAAAAACCGAAATTAAAAAGCGCTCTTACGTTTAATTTTCTCTATATTGTTTTAAAATAAAATGACAAATTAATTCAGCATATAAACTGTATATATGACGATGTATATGTTTTATATTTTAACAAAAACATCGTTGTGAAGATAGCAAATGTGAAATATTAATCTGAATATGTGTGAGAACTATATTTGATGTAAGAACCTTTGTAATAAGTTAGTAACCTTCAGAAAACGTTTGCGTTACATGTTTTTTCTACAATAACATTTAAATTAAATTTCAGAGCGAATGAAAATCGATTAAACTTTCTTATTTATTGTTGATTGTGTATATTTGCTAAGTGCATTTTAATTGCTTTTAAATAGTAATTTTTTTGCTTTATTGAAACATATGAACATCTTAAATACACAAGTAACTCGCAACTTTCTGTTATTTTAGTGAAGTAAAGATGATGTCAAGAACTCAGGTCATAACCATAGTTACATTTAAAAATATTCACACAGTATAGCTTTGTCTATCATTGGTCACATATTTCATTTAATTAATAGTATACCATTGATTTTGGTAGTTTAACCTCAATAATAATAATAATAATAATAATAATAATAATAATAATAATAATAATAATAATAATAATAATAATAATAATAATAATAATTCTAAAATTGTGGTTTTTCTTTTGTAATACTTATAGATTTCAAGGATTCTAATTTTGTTTCCCTAATACTACACAGTAATGTTACAATTTATTTCATTTATTAATTAATAATGCGTAATTTGGATGCTATATTCATTTTTATTAAACGTTATTCAACTCAGTTGGAAATTCCCTTAGTTTATGCAGTTCCTGCGTGACGGAATTTTAAGCTGCTTGCTTTGCATGGCGTGATTTATCGGCTCTAGTCGGTTCAGACCGGTAACAAAACAAATACTACAGTAAAAGTACATTAGACCACACAAATGGTCCATGTTGGTTAATGCTGTTCAAACAAATCTAACACAATACATAAAACGAAACCCAAGCGATATTAAATTGTAATTCTAATCAACGTTAATCCGGTTTATTTTGGTTCTGCTCTAACTACGCTTCTTCCTCAGAAAGGGTACACATGTGTAAGGGAGACATGAGAAGGAGCACAAAAGGCCTTAAGCATATTTCTGCGGAGTAGATAACGAAAACAAACGCCAAAGTGATGGTACTGATGTGTGAGATCTTGGCTTCCTGCATCTCTGGACTAATCCTTTTCTATCAGAACTTGAAATGCTTCTGTTCCTGCTTATTCTCCCTTTCAGTGTGGATTTTCTACATTTAATTGACCTTCCACCTGTGCTCTATAACATTTTGTTTTTCATTTTTCCAGTTTTCTTCACAGTGTCCTAAACCCTTTCTGGATTGGATATTTTGAATTTATTTTTAAATTATTTTTTTAAGCCAATAAGAGATTGTTCTTAAGCGGATTAAATAAAAAATTGGTCATATAGCCGAGATTACTAATAGTCCCATTGTAGGAGATGTGGAAAATGCACCTGTACATTTCAATAAAATTTTCTAGCTCCTTGAAGTGCCTATAAAATATATCTCGCGTGTATTTTCCTTTCAAACTTCTACTCCATAGTTTAATATGGCTGCAAATATGATATTACATTTTTATTCCACCAGTTTGTATATTGAAATACCTCTGTCCAATATTGACCTACTTAAGCATAATTTTTCTGCTCCAGTTCTTGCATTTGCTACATGTTTCTTAAATTTTAATTTTTCATCCAAATAGACATCTAGATATCTATTTATTGATTGTCTTTTATATTAGCATTGTTAATTTTAATAATCGGGTTTCTGTTTCAATTTTGCTCAGAGGTCTCCTCTTTCAGGCTTGAGGTTCTTTTATATGTCATAAAATCTACGACATGGGACCCACGGCTTTACTTCCCTTCCGAAGGAAGCCATACTTAGAATTTTTACGCCCAAAAAAAATCCATCGATCCTGCCCGGGATTGAACCCGCGATCTTGGGTTTAGGACATCTAAAGAGGTATGGCGCAGCTGACGCCATTTAAAACTCTTTTTTAGGAACTTTAAAACAAAAAGGAATAAAAGAGTGGGTGGATGAATGATGAAATAAGTAAATGAACCCGCAGCACACAAAGATTAGTTACTTGCCATTTACTCTTGCGAGTAAGGAAGAACTCTGGGGAAAAAAAAAAAAAAAAAAAAAAAAAAAACCCTTACTCAGATTGCTGTCCGCATGGAATTCGGACCGAAGACCTCCTGTTTAAAACAACACGCTAATCACAAGAGCACGGAGGTAGTCAGCTATTGCGATGAAACTAAGTCTCATCGCTATCGAAAATTAACAAGTGTCAACTTTACTTCATTATAGAATTGCTTAAACTGCCTACAAAAAGTAATTTCTAATTCCATGTAGGAAGCGATGGGAAAACTCGCGAAATCGGCTTATGCTGCACTAAAATAACTGCTCAAAATTATTATGGATAAAAGAAAGTTTACAGGCCTTCTTTGAGCTATTTTAGAGGTGAATTCAGGTTATGTTCATTTCTTGTGATTTCACAGATCTTCAGTACATAGTTATAAAAATATTGATCAGACAAATAAAGTTAGTGATGCGGAATAAGTTTTGCTACCCAAAAGTATGATAAATAAAATATAGCAGGTTGCGTACGCTTTCATGTGTTTCACTTCAATACATAACGTGGACAGAGTGAAAATTCCACACACCCCAATAACATTTGCTTTTTGTTTCCTTTTGTATGCTGTTTTAAGTATGTTAAGTGTTCCAAACACATTTATCGGTTTGTTCAGTTCATTTGCTGCGATCTTGTTATACCCAGGGTCTCTCGTTTTAATTTCCGGAGGGGCAGTCGATCATTGTGATCAATTACACAGATTCATCATGCATATAACATCCTAAACTAGCCAGTCCCGTAATTTAATTAGTGCACTGATCAACTAGTCGAAGTCAACTGAAAACGCGACGGAAACAAGTTCGAATTCTGTCTGCTTGGACCAGCTGCATTGCTGAGGTTTTTGTCTCTCTCTCCATCTCTACCTCACTGTTCACAGAACGAAAGCCAGTTAGCCTTACCACTTCAGGCCAGAGCTCATTTAACACAATTAAATCTTCTTTAAAACCAACAATTTAGGCACTAAATATTAACTAACACTAGTCTATACAATTTATGCTGAATGAAAACTGTTGATATTTTCTGATTCCTTGCCGCTCTCAAACCAGCCTTAGTTTTGTTTCGTCGGATAGCATTTTTCAGAAATTGATATTATAGAAAATAACTGTTGTTATTGTTTGAATATTTATCAGATAATAAATATTCTGAGAGATTTAAACAAGATGGCTTACTTTGACAATGAAACAGTCGGGCTAAATCAGAGCATTAGACCAGAAAATATTGGTCACAAAGGAGCAATTTAGTTCCTGGATTAAAAAATGTGAATGATGAATCATTGGTTTCTGCTTCCAATGTCCTTCTTACAGCGCTCCATATTAAATTAGGCCTTATGAAGCAATTTTTTATTGCTCTTAATAAGGACAGTGATTGTTTCAACGTTTTTGTTACAAAGTTCCCCAGAAAACAAGCTAAGATAGCAGCAGGTATTTTCGATGACCCCCAGATTAGTGAGCTTATGCAGGATGAGATCTTTCCTCAGTCGATGTCTGAGTTAACATGTTTGGAAAACAAAGAAGTGACAGAAAACTTTCTTGGCAATAAGAAATCTGTGAAATATAAAAAAGTATGGAGGGATGGTTACAGCATTTTAGAAATCTAGGGTGTAAAATGAGTGTTAAAGTGCATTTTCCCAACATCCATATTGATTACTTCCCTGCGAATTTTGGACCAATTAGTGAAGAACAAGGTGAGCGATTTCATAAAGGCATTAAAACAAAGAAAACCACTATCAAGACATAGGGATGTGTAATGATAACTGGTTACTGTTGGTGTTTGAAAAGAAACATTAGTGAGCTTCAAAAAAAAAAAAAAAAAAAAAAAATTAAGTTTTCTTCTTCCTAATAGTGCATAAAGTTTGGAAATGCATATTTATGACATATAGATTTTTTTCTATTTATTCATTAATATTTAAGCTATAATGAAACCTACAAAAAAGTTGTCTTAGCTATATTTCTTAAAACATAATAATATTTCATTATAAATATAAATACGTTATTACATTTGATGTGATTTTCTTTAAAAACCTATACCGATAGTGTAAAGTTGAAAAAAATGTTTGAATTCAGGGCATTCATATTGCATACATCAAGGCGGAAAAATAAAAAAGCAAGGAAACCCTTTATATATATATATATATATATATATATATATATATATATATATATGAATTGCAGTTCCCATTTATATCCCATTTTCTCAAGGACTAATAATGCTATTGAAATGTATTTTTACAGCATACAGATGTACTTAATTGAATTTTACTGGTCTATTTTCACTACTATTCCATGACTCTGATACAAATTATAAATTATTTCCAATTATTTCCTTTTTTCTGATTTTTTCAATTAATTTTTTTACATTGTCACATTTTGTCAAACTCTACCATAATACATCCACATCATGATGGTAATATCATGAATAAATTGTAAAATGTAATAGCTCATATAGATCCTAAAAAATGGGACAATTAAAGGTGGCCGAGGTCGTTAAGGCGCGGACTCGTGAACGGGAAGTCTGGGGTTCGAATCCCACCAGGGCCGTCCTCCCTGACGGGTTTTTTTTCAGGTTTTCCTCATTCCTCATAAATGGCAAATGCCGTGGAGGTACCCTAAACTTAGGCATGGAACACTTACTTCCTAAAAAAAATCCTTTCCCAATTTATCATTCCATCTCATGTATCATCAGTGTGCATCGCCTGTGGTGCCTCAGTAGTAAAAACCGGCGTTAAACGCTACTCACCTCACTCCTAAAAATGGGAAATTTAATGCAAAAAGTAGTTTTACAATAATTGCAGTAAAAAGAATGTTATATACTGAAAACTAACTTTTTGAGGGAACCAACTGAAACCCTCCAACATTAAAAAACAACAAAGCATGTCATAGAAACAAACGCTGCCACTTTATGAAATACAATTTTTTCTATCATTCAACACAAACAACAGTCTTCTAGAGCAAATAGTTCCTGAGATATAGAGTTTTATATGAACAAGTACTGGGGGGGGGGGAGCTTCTGCAGTGACATAATTAAAAATGCTTTTAACCAAGGAACATTAATGAAATTCATATAGAAATAAACATAAAAGTTCGAATATCAATATGATGCAAAAAACAAAAATATTATTGTGCCCCCTCCTCTTTTCTCTTTAATGCTTTAATGCTTCCCTTAACAGCCAGCAGTGGAGAGTTACACAAGAAAGAGAAAATGTTAAAAGCAACAAAATAAAACATGAAAAGACTACAAGAATGGAAAATCGGTGTGTATAGCGCTTCCAAATGTCCTTCATGCCAAATGATCTGTATATTCACGCAAGAAAATACGAGTCCAAACATCCTGACATCCTTCCTTTTATGGGTAGGTGTGCTACTAGCCCTTAACGTCTTATTTCGACTACTTGCGTATCGCGAAAAGCTCTGGGGTTTAAGATAGCATCCTTCAATATTTTAAATCTCTAGCGAGGATGAACCTAGCTGGTTTATGCCCTGCACTCTCCATAAATGTATGCAGTCGATTACAGCTAAGAGTATTGCTTATTAGCGAGAGTGGGCTGAACAAAATTTAAACTGTAAAGAACTGAGTAAATCAAGCATTGATTGCAGTTATATTCCGTATGTTAATGCTAAACTTATGTATGAACATTGAGAACTATTTAAATAAATGGAGAATATTAATCATATCTCACTTCTTGAATATTATTTACTGTTTTTGTTTGATTTAGCTCGTACTTTAATAAAATCTATTTAATTGTCTCAATAAAAAACTTGAGTAGATATAATTCTGTCTAACATTATAGAATCTATCATATTTATTTGTTTATTTAAAATGAATCTCTGAGTTAAACAATGCATTTATATTATAAAATGCCTTGTTAATGAGTCATTTAGAGATGTGCTTTATAAATTGGTATGGAAATTTATTGACTGTCTTAATAGCCATTATACTCTTGTGATTTCTACTTAATCTAATAAAAGGAACTTGAATCATATTTTGTTGTCTAATATTGTAAGTATGCGGGTCATCCTTATAGTATAAACATTTACATTGTCTATAACAAATGACAATAACTCAAATATATATAAACATGCAATATTTTATTTAATAAAAAGAGGTCGACAGTGTTCAGTAAACTAGAATGTGTCATTATTCTGTTGGATTTTTTCTGCAGTTTAAGAACCTTGTCAACATGAGGACTATTTCCTCACAATAGGATACCATACAGCAATAGACTATTGAAACAGGCATAATACGTTGTTTTAAGATAAATAAGAGGAAGAATTGTATTCAAGCTTTTCATCAAATATAAAAATCTAGATAATTTAACACAAACAAGCTCAACATAATCTTCCCAGGTTAGTTTATCCCCAACCTATTAAATTATGTATTAATATCTGTGTGTGACAAAGTGAACAACAATGATTTTGTCTTTTCTTGTCTTGTCTTCATTTAATCATTACACCAGTTTTTAGCTTCAGAAAGATATAAATTAATTTTCCTCTTTAATAAAGTAACTTTCTTATTGCTACTAAATATTATAGTATAATCTGCATATAATATAACCCAGGACTACTAATATCGTTAATACCTATTAAAATAAAATAGGACCAAGAACTGAGCTTTGTGGAACACAATATTGAATAGTCTTTATATTAGATTTATTGTTATTAACAACACATTGCTTTCGGCCAGTTAGATTTCAATTAAATAATTGTAATTCACTACCAATAATTCCATAAGACTGCATTTTCGAAATTAAAATGCCATGTTCAATAAAGTCATAGGTTTACTGAGATCACAGAAAGTGATGCATATCTCAGTGATATGCATAATAGCGTGGGTGTGACCAAACCTGGGTGAAGTTTCTCACTCAAATTTCCGCCTAACTTAAATGGAAACTTACATAAAACTTACACTTGTCTGATCGTTTTAACTTTGAATCCTTATACAAATTCTGATTTTAGCGATACAAAGTGACACTTGCTGTTGTTTCGCAGAAGCGCATGTTTATTCCTGACTGTTTATTTATTTTTTTTTGTACGGTTATTTTTGTGACGTATTTATGCCGTTATCTCGAAGAGCGCTTGACCTTCGACCGTCAGCTGTTTGTTGCGTGGTTGCCAACTAATGTAACACTCCTCTCAGCTGAGCTGCAATCTCACGTCCTTGATTTATAAAAATAAATAACAAAAAACAGTTCACGTTCATGTGCGAGGAGGAAGTATATTTCCAAACAAACCATATTTATAGACAATTTACACACAGACGTCATAGTGAGGAAAAACCAGGCTGGAAAGTGCGCGTTTTTGTTGATGTAGATATGATTATAGTCTTGCCTGTGGCATGCGCACTTGTGTGTGGTGCACGTTCTACGCAGTGAGAATAATCGAAGAATTTTAATACGCACTTTACACGTACACATACACTTTTCTTCTTTGTAAACATTAATGAAGAACTAATTATTGATATCGTTAAACTTTGTTATAAAATAGAACTTTTACCTGGATACTAACATGAGTGACGTAATATTATATTTATCTCAAACATTTTCTGCTACAGCTGAACAAAAATAGCCTAACATTAGGCTTCTATTACACTGATAACTGCAGTTCTATATCTTCATGTCTTCAAAATAGTTCTTTTCGTAAGCCTGTTTCCTTCAAGCCCCCACTTCCATTTTATTTTAATTTGTGCTTTTGAAGGAAAAAAATCTTTAGGATGAATATAATATTATGCAATTCGAATTTAATAATATACAATTCAGAAATACGACAAGAATAATTTAACAGGAATTGGTTTAACCGATGGGCTTCTAGTTGGGCTATGTCTCTAAAAAGCAAATAACAGAAGTAGGAATGATCTTTAATGTAAAGCTCCTATACCTAGATCTTGCGGGTGATAGGTTTGGTAATTACCAGATTTTAGTTAGAAACCTTGACCGGTCATACCTAGATTTACGTCTTGGCTACAGCATGCCGCAACTGCCGATACCTGTACTTCAGCTCCGCTTCCTAATGTAAGATTCTGTAATTGCCGTCTCCCTCGTCTAAATAAGCACTGTATCAGTTAACACTATTAAGTTCCACCACTTTACTGTTTAGGGCTTGGATTTTTATGTGCTTAAAAGTCAAAAATATACTTTAAAGGGAAGAAAATGTTATTATATTATCTAAAATGAAAGTATGCAAATACCAGTGTCCACCCCAAGTTCTCTGTAACACAGTCATTGAGAGAACTGCTGCAGTGAAACGATAAGGTTAAACTTATATTGATCATCTTAAAGCTGTGAACTGTAAAAATGACCATGAAACACTGACTTGTATTTTGAAACTGTGCTTTCAACATGAAACGATATCAGTCTTGCATATTTACATCAAGCAATGCCAATAGCACACACGTGTTTCAGATGCTCCGAACGTACTTAAAAGTTTAAGCATTAGTTAGCTTTAATTTTGCTTTTGAAGCATAAACGTAGCTCAGTTTATCTTCAATACTGTTGATTGTTTATAGTTTCTTCAGCAACTGTTAGGCATTTTTCAACTTTGAGAGGAAACAGAACTTTGCGTTAATGAAAGGCAGTAGTACTACTCCTGCGATGCGTGTTTTGCAGGACCGTATAAAATGATCGCAAGCAAAAAAATGTTGATAGCCGTTCTAGAGATAAATTGATCGTGATGTAAACGATTATTTTGATAAGACAGAGAAAAACATTAACTGTGGCCGATGGATTTTTTACTTTTTTATACTTTTTTATACTTTTTAATTTTTCCTTTTTTTCCTTTTTAATTTTATTTTGTATTTTTTGTACAATTACATATGTGGTGATGAAGTATTTACGAAGGATGATAGGCGAAGATGCCGGGGTGTAATCGGTGAAGATCTCCTTGGGGTAGCGATAGTGCTGAAGGAGCTAGTGCGACAGTAAATAAGAAAATTTATGAAAAAAATGAAAATAAGAAAATAATGTACATTGTACTTACAAGTATCATAGGCGAAGATGCAGGGGTGTAATTGGCGAAGGTCACCTCGATGGAAGATGTAGTCACAACGAAGTTGAAGGAGCGAGTGCGGTAATTCGTAATTACATCCACATCTCCTACCGAAGACACCTTCGCCGATTACACCCCGACATCTTCGCCCATCATCTTTATAAGTATCTACCATCTACATTGTTTTTACGGCATTTATTACCGCACTCGCTCCTACAACTCGTGTCTATATCTATCCCTCCTGTCGAGGCGACCTTCGCCCATTACACCCCGGCATCTTCGTCTATCATCTTTTGTAAATACCTCATCACCACATGTATGTACTTGCGCAAATTAAAAATTAAAATTAAAAAACAAAACAAAACAATTTTAAAAATTAAAAATTAACAAATCCCCGGGCGAATAATTAATGTGTTTCTGGGTGTAATAAAAAAACTTTTACAGCGCGATCAATTTATCTCTTGACCGGCTATGACAAATTTTTGCCGCCGATTATTTTATAAGGCCCTGAAAATATCAAACATGCGCCAAGGGGGTAATGCTATTGGCAGGTCACCATTTAGCATCCGAAGGTGCATCTTGCATCTTGCATCATTGAAATAGAGGATGCATATTTGTTAAGTTTGCAGTATACACATAAAGGTCAACACACATTTTAAATAAAAATCTTGTTATAATTAAACAAATGAATAAACATAGTGTTTTGTTCATTTGTCTACCTACTAGTTACCATAGCAGCAATTATCATGTCTTTTGTTTATTTAATTTGTTACATTGCATTGAGTAAAAAAATTTTTAATTTATAATATGAATCTAGTAACATTGAAAAAAAATAAGGAGATGTTTTCAATGAAATGGATGATCAACATCATTTAGTCGAAATGGAATGTTTATGAGTGGAATAATTTGAAATTATGTAATACAAGCTAATGTCGCTAATAATCTAAATAAGAGAAAAGGCATTACATACAGGATGTAGTGGCCATAGGTATCAAGAATTTGGCAGTCCAGAAAAACAATATCTATGTAAACTATGGACTACAGCTGCTGCATAAGACAGATTTCTGTGCCTAAAGGACCTGAGAAAAAGGAGGGCATGACCATGTTGAGAATGTTCCTGTTTCAACCAAACCTATAGAAAGGAACTGCAATAAAGTACTTTATTCCCTTCGCTAATTGTCCATAGATTTGCCGGGAGCATGTCAACTGGCAACAGGAGCAATATAGCCATGTTCTCTTCACAAATGAATCCAGATATGCATATGAAGATATTCAATAATCCAAAAAGACTGAGGCATTTAAAGGAAGTTATCAAATTCAAGAGATACCATCATTATTTGGAGAATCAGCGGCAAATAAAAGATCTAATTCAAGAAGTTTTGCAATCAATTTCCTTCTAATTGCTGAAACTTCTGACTCTGAATCTTTTAGTGCATAGTAATACTAAAGTACATTAAGCAGGGCATGTGTCTAGGTGGTTAGAAAGATTCAAGGAGTGACCTGCTCAGTCCCCAGATCTAAATCCGATCCAACACCCGAGAGATAATTTTTTCAACCAGAGTTTGGGAGGATGTTGAAAACATACCAGGGTAGGTACATAAGTTTCCGGCCTAACCATTTTCCAGGCATGTTAAAGACAAAAGCCATATTTCACTTTTCAATATAGTTACCCTTTATTGTAATATAATTCTCACGTCTTTGAATTAACATTTCAACCCCCCCCCCCAAATAATCAGAAGTCTTGTCTGCAAAATGGACATAAGCAGCATCCATCACTTTATCGTCACTCTTAAATTTCCTTCCTTGAAGGTCCTTCTTAAGTTTTGAGGAGAGGAAACAGTCACTGGGAGCTAGATCTGGGCTGTAGGTTGGATGATCGATCTCCTTGAAGCCACTTTTCTTCACAGTTTCCTTTACAACAAGAGATGTGCGCACAGGCGCGTTGTCGTGAAGAAGGCGCACACCACCACTCAGTTTTCCTCGCCTTTTCTCTTTGATGGAAGCACGTACTCTGTGCAGTAGGCCAGCATAGTACTCCCCATTTACTGTGGTATTCCTCTCCTTGAAGTGAATTAAGAGTATTCCTTCACAGTCCCAAAGGATTATGGCCATGTTCTTCTTGGTTGACTGAATGACCTTGGTCTTTAGAGACGGTGCTTCACCAGGTTTACATCACTCCATTGATCTTCTTTTGGACAAGGGATCATAGTAGGGGACCATCGTTTCATCTCCTATAACAATAGTTAGCAGAACTTCTCTCTCAGTGCCACGGCAGAGCTTCAAAAATGCCTGACAATAGATGACTGCTTTTGGATCGAGGAAATAAGTTTAGCCACCCATCTTGCACTAGCCTTATTCATGTTTTAATGTTCATGATTAATTCGAGGGAACTTTGTTTTAGAAAGACCCAACCCTGCTGCTTTTTCCTGAGCTGCCGGTGTTTTATAATTTCTCCTTCCACAAGAGCGATGTTTTCAGGAGTGAGCATCTCCAAGGGCCTGCACGCTCTCGACCCATTCGAAAAAGTTTGGCCCATTCTTTTACGGTAGAATATCAGGGGGATGTTTCCCCATATACACCACCCAGTCGCTGTTTAATTTCGTTTGGAATAAGTCCTTCTTCTGTGAAGAACTTAATTACAGCTCGAAATTTCATTTTGAACTTGTCACTATCTTCCACACATAGCCTTCTTTATGCAACTATATCTGAACAAGTGAACACATCGGAGCGGAAGTTACAGTTGCAGTTATTTATTTAATAGATAAGGTATGACACCGGATAAGGGTTTTGTGAAGGCGATAGTCCTTATGGGCGAGGCCGGAAACTTATGGACCTACTCTCGTAAAGACTCTGGATCAGCTATTGTACCTCTCTAACATTACTTGAACAATACCGATCAAAATGGCGTTTTCATTAACATTTCTTCAATGCCAAGGAAGTACGGAACAGTGTTTAATGCAAGAGATGATAATTCAGATTACTAATAGCACAATCATTGCGAGATGCCTGAAAAGAAGGGCAATTTTATTTTTGTTATTGTTCATTAGTATATTTAAAATTAGAAATATTTTTCTTTTAAAGTTTACTTTTGTGCACTACTGTATTATACATATCTACCTAATTCTGCTGTTTTAGGTTTTTAAGCATTTTTATAGTAATTTTCCTATGTTGATTCTAAAACTGAAGCCCGTTTAGCTGTATCACAGACCGTTTCTTTGAAGCTTTACATTTTCCATTTATAATTAGAATTTGTCTTATAAATGAATATGAACCGTTTTCCCCTTATATCATTGCCAAATGAATAACTGTACTTGAAGGAACTAGCTGACTGCTTTGAGAAAATGGCAACAAACCTTTGCTGCTTAAACCATTTGTACTGTATTTCAGTTGATAGAGTGGTTAAATAATTTTGTTGTTGAAAGGAAGAACTTAGCTCATAAATAATTTCATTTTGCTTTCTTTAGCACATGTTATATGACTGAGAATATTAGAAACGATGCATTAGTGAAATAATCCTAATTCTTCTTGTTATATTTATGATAGTTTTGTTGCTAAAAATCAAAGACAACACATAGAAACAGTTAACACGAGTTAGTAAAAGTACAAGTTGTGGTCTATTGGATGCTAAGAAAGTGTTTATATCACCTTTTCATATTAAAATTGGTGTAATAAAAGCAGTGAACAATTTGTGCAGATCCGCAAATCAGAGCTTTAATTTATACAGGCTATAACTTCCATAAAGAGAGGAGCTTAGAATGCATTTAATGAAGTAATTACAAAGTTTCAATAAACAACCTGATTATGCGAACATGTTACAGAAAATGCTGCTGTTTGGGATGCAACATGAGTCTCAAATAACTTTCTCTTTTTGCGTTTTAAGTATTTCCTGAAAAGCTGGAGGCAGTCAGTGAAGAGCAAATTGAAAGGCCCCTCGAGATATTCGAATAATGGAAAGGAAATACCAAGGTTCAATTTTGTAAATTACTGTTGGATACTCTGTAGGGATTCTAAGGAAACATACAAGAAAAATATTATTGAAGGTTGATATATGAAATTGGATTATAAAAACTATTAACTTTAATTGTAACTCTCATGCAATTTCTGAACTATGTGCGTCTCGAAGAAAAAATATGAAGCTTTCATTCTTGATTTATAAAATTTCTGATGTGATGGACAAAAACAAAAGCAAAATTTTTAAATCAATGATATCGAAATATTTAGAATCACATTTCAAAAGGAAAATAATTCCCCAAAAAATCAATTTGTAGACCTGTGTTATCAATATAAGTAATTAAATATTATTTTAAAAACTTATATGATGAGATTTCATCCATATTTACTCCTTAGAAAAGTTTGACCTGTGTGGATCAAAATTTGCTGCGGTGTATAGCCATGCCTCTCAGCATGTGATAAATGGGGCGGGAGGGAGGAGCCTATTTGGCACTTTGGTTTTAAAGAGTGCTGCTCTACCTGGTTATTTCACAATCATTTTCTTTCCATTAGCAAGCAGCTGTATCTACATTCGGATAAAGAGCAGGAATTGTTTCCTAACCCTGCGGAGAGTGTGCGTCTTTTTTTGATAGTTCAAGCACTCCTAATGCTTGCATCATCTAAGGACAATGAAAACTCCAACGTCAACGCAAGGTCTTAAAAGCATAAAAATTCGTTTACCATTCACAATCTTCAAGTTGAAAAAGTACATAAATACTCTATGGATTCACGTTCTATTGGTTAGCTAAATGCAACAACAATAGAAAATGTGATGCATAGTGACGAATTTTATGCTTATGTCATGCATTTATGTCCTTGAAGCTAATAAATATACCTTAAAAATAGTAAATTACATATAATGTTTACATTTCTCATAATCGTATTATCGCCACGGATGGCCGAGGTCGTTAAGGCGCGGGAGGTCGAGGGTTCGAGTCCCACCAGGACCGTACTCCCTGACTGAGGTTTTTTTCCAGGTTTTCCTCAATCATAAATGGAAAATGCAGGGGAGGTACCCTAAACTTAGGCCTGGAACGTTTTCTTCCTTGAAAATCCTTTCTCAATACATCATTTCTTCTAATGTATCATCAGTGTCTACCGCCTGTGGTGCCTCAGTGATTAAAACGGGCGTTAAACACTATTAAAAAAAATTATAATCGTATTACATTGTGAATGGACCATTGCGCGTCCAGCGGTACTCATACCTTCCAATTAGTATTCTGACTGGTAAAACGAATAAGATGAAACACACCAATTCCAATGACAATAGGATGTTGGAAGTTTATGTTTATGTTAGACGCAAACAAAAATAATAACACCCACTTATGCAATGGGTCGGAGAAAAAGGTTACTAAAATAGGTTTATAATGATGAAATATGCACATTTTTCAAAATCAACATATCTATGAGAGAATAAATAAAAAACATCTTAAAAACCCAGCTGTAGTGATGTTTTCTGATTTCATTACTAATATTTTCTTTCACATTCTAAAAATATTGTGCTAATTTACAGAGTATTTGTGGCAAACATTCAAGATTTGCGCTTATTTTGCTAGTTTCTCTTCCATTAAAACAGCACGATTTTGCTTGTGTTTATTATTATTATTATTATTATTATTGTTATTTTGCACTAGATTTTGCTTGTGTTTATTATTATAATTTTTTATTTTGCACTAAGCCAATGAATTCAAATTTGAGCCTAATATCACGAACTAAAAGTTACAGTTTAACAGGGAAGTTGTGTATAAATTCCGGAAAAACACAATGAACAAATTTCCTTTTAAATGATGCTTAATAGAATCAAATCTCTAACTTTACACATGAATGTATACTGCCGTGAGATGGGCAAGGCTCAGGGTCAGAAAGCAATTTTCAAGGACGTGATAAAGGGAATTGATTTGGAATGAATTGTTTGGGGCGAAGGGCGATACTTCGGTACTTCAGTTTTGCTCACGGCTGGCCATTTCTGCATCGTCCATGTTGCTGCTATTAAACGCATGGATTTTTTTATATAGTTAGTTGCAGTTACGTGATTTATTATAGTAGTTTATAGTTGGAAGAAAATAAACAACAGCGTGATAATTCTTTAGTTTCTTATTAAGTTAAAATTTATTTACCGATACTTTATCAGGAATTTGTTTGTTCAGTACAACATGGGTTGCTCTTGTAATTATGGTAGTGTATCGCCTAACACCATATTTACATTTCCTAGGTAGTAGTAATTAAAACAGGAGTGGATAAGGAGTATGTACAGAGCAAGTTTTTAAGTTAATGATAAAATTCAAGTTTGTATTAATCATTTGTTACTAAAATTTGTGGTTAGGATGGATACTTTCTTTGTGCAATTTTCCTTAATCTACTATCTTATGTGACAGTGAGGGTTAATGAAAGGAAAGATCCTAAAGAACATATAAAGAGAGTTTTAATGAATGGTGTGAGCAGGATATTATGTTTCTACTCCTTTGTAAGTGAGGTTAAGACAAGAAAGGTACATCTTTTTTTAACTGTTGCCAAGGAAGTCTATGTCCTTTTCTTAAAATAGACGATGATAAATATGATGCTGCCCCAACTATGTCGATTAGTTTTAAGGTGTTCAGTTATTTGGAAGTTCGTATATTTTACCAAGCGTTTTGTGTCTACCTGAGAAAAGTTTTGATTCGAATTATTTCATATTTCGTTTACATATGAGAAACATTATTTGTAAACAATTGCAAATTCTTAAAAATACTTTTCTAATAATAAATAATGGGTAAACGTTCCTTATTTGCTATTGGCAGTAATGTGGACACTTTGGCCGCCATTTTTTTGGAGTTGAGGTCTGGTAAATATAGTTGGTCTTGCGTTAGCGGGGTCAAAATCTCCCCCCTTCACTTTTGCGTATGGTTTCCAACTGGAGGTGGTATGAATAACAATAAACCACAAATATGTAAAATGCTGTGGCACGTTCTGATCCCGGGCGCATGTATTACGGAAAACTAACACGGTTTTCACTTCATTTGTCAACAGAAATCTCTTAAAGGAACGTCTTTTCTTCTTAAGTGGAACTAACTGTTTCTGTATGAACCAACCACCTGCGCCAGCTTTAAAGGACAGTTCACTCGAAGACATGAAATTATGGGTATGTTGGTTTATTTTAAGTTTAATATAGAGCAAATAAAATGGATATGCTACAGAATGAGTCAGAATAACACCGAATAAGACGTGATTCAGGGGATCTATTAAATGTCATGTTGTCGAGCTAGAGGGCATTAAAGTTTTTTAAAAGACGCGTCGGATTAGATGAAATTCTGCCGAATAGATCGCCACACATCTTTTGCTACTAGACATTGGGGAGATTTTTGGAACAAGAATAAGCGCGTTTTTTTAAAAAAAATTTAAACAATGCAAAAAATTCCTAAATTAGCTTAGCAACTGGTGAATATTTATTTAATTACACGGCACTAAAATGACAAAATAAGAATTGAAAAAGTGCATAAGTGATTATAAAAGATTTTCAAAATGCCCACCGTTGACTTTGGAGCATAGTTGATAGCATCGTAATAATGACTGCCGAGATCTTTAAAAATACCTGACTTATCACAAACAGCATTAAAATGTTACAAAGATCCTGGTCATCAGACCTCTCATACACAAGTCTGAACATAACCCCAATGGAAAAAATTCAAAGGGGTTAGATCTGGTGGACCCGTGGCCAACATGTCAGTGCTTCTCTACCGATCCAGCGATCAGGACACATTACACTTAGGAAATCCCTTAGGTCACCGGAATAATGCGCAGGTGCCCCATCGCTTGGAACCACGTTAACTGGTTTATTCCTAAAGAAACATATTCCAGGAGTTCTGGAAAAGCATGCAGTAAAAGCTGCAGGTAAATATGCCCCGACAAACATGGATGTTGAAAATAGGGCCCATGAGGGTGTCATTGACAATGTCAGCCCAGATGTTCACCGCAAACCGGTGTTGGTAATTTCCAACTCTAATAGCTCTAGAGTTTTCATGTGCCCAAATATGATGTTTATGTGTGTTAAACATCCTCTAGAGTAAATACTTTCTCGTCCAGCTACAATACGGCTGTAGAAATCCTGACGTTGAATGCATTTATGAAGAAACCAATGGATAAATTGTAGTTGGGGTGGAAAGTCATCTGGCCTGAATGCTTGAACTCGAGTGAGATGATACTGATATAATTGCTGTTCACGCGGGATTCTAGCAACTGAAGACTGGCTTGTATGCTTAGCATGAGCTATTGCTCTTGTGCTTGTAAACGGAAAATTGTGGAGCCTGTCAAAAACACCCTCTTCTAAAACCACTGTTCTTGCATTTCTTTGCACTCCGAACGATGCGCTTATTTCCGGAAAGTTCCCGTTTCTCGCAGTCGTTGGTGTACGGCGGTAAAGCTGCTGTGATGAGGGAAATGTCTCCTTGGGTAAAGCTCAGCATAAAGTTCTCACGCCCTTTTCGTATTTTCCCCAAGCAGCACCATAAACGTAATGCATCTGCCAGTTCTTCGTATGTAACGTTGAACAGTTTTTACAATAGCCTGTAAAAATGAAAACCCTAGTAAACGCATCACTTTAGTATGTCCTGATGTATGCTGAAATTGCCTACCTGCACATCTTCTAAGAAGCACACAGTCATTGTATAATATGCGATGCAATCTCTTTCCACTTAAATGTAAGCAGATTTTAAGTTAATGATAATACAAATAATGTTAAAAACAGAACACAAGCGATATTCCAAAAACGCAAACCAGAAAACACTTGCCATGGGGGGATCTGTACGACGAAATTTCAACTAACCCGACGCATCTTTGAAAAAATTTAATAGGCTCTAGTTAGTCTTTTTTTTTTTTTTTTTTTTTTTTGGAATGATTTATTTATGGACGCTCTTTAACAGCTCAGGTCATCAGCGTCCCATTCAACTCAGGGCGTAAACGGCCGACAAATTTTGCTCAGAGGCCTCTCTTTCAGGCTTGAGGTTCTTTTTCGTGCCGTAAATGTATGACACGGGACCCACGACTTTATTTCCCTTCCGAAGGAAGCCATACTTAGAATTTTTACGCCCCGAAAAAATCCATCGGTCCTGGCCGGGTTCGAACCCACGATTTTGGGTTTAGGAGGCAAGTATGTAGTTAGTCGTTTATGGGCATACATTCCCTGTAAGAAAAAAATAATCAAAAGGATCTCCTGAATCACGCCTTAGAGTTGTTCGGTGTTATTCTGATTCATCCTGTTATATAGCTATGTATGTTTTATCATTGCATGTATTAATAACGTTTTAGTTTATTATTATTAATTGTGTCCTTTTATACACTGTTAGGCTAATTGTGCATTATTCTTATTGTTGGTAATTATCGTTATTATTAGTAATTATGTTTATTTGTTATATCATTTATATTGTTTTGCAATACTGCCACCATTTGAAAGTCCAATTATATTCCCTATTCTCCCTTAAAGTGATTCCGGTCAAAATAGTATCACATGACCTGACGTTACTAGGCATGACTGTGTGAAGCCAAGTACAACACAGTAGCAATTATAACAAAGAAATTAGTTCCAAGGTGGCAATCTAAATTTGAGGATGGGCTCAGTAATAAATAACATCTACTGTACAAAAAATCAATACTTGTGATTTTAATTTAATTACCGCTGACTTAATGCACTTGAATTTCGAAGTTACAAATTGATACACTCCAACTCCCAAGATACTCTCGCCTGATTTAAAGATTGTTTAAACAAGGCAAGGCGCAAACAGCTTGTACTTATTATCATAGCTGACGCTAATGAAACACGTACTGCTTTTTCTATGAATACATATTATGTAACGCATAAACCGGGCAACACTTTAACTAGTGACAAGAAAACAATTATTGTAAAAGTGTTTTCAAAGTTTTGCGAAAAGTGTCTGGCACTTACAATAAAGGATGTAGTAAACCTAACCTCAAAAATTACAGGTGCTCTCTTGTCTTTGCATCGCTTTTATTTATTCTGACAATCCGGAGTATTCTTGGCGCGAATTGAGGAAGGATACATTGTGTTTGTTGAAGTTAGTATCACTCAAAGAGTGAATAGATAATAGTGGGAAAAAAGAGCCTGCGTCGTTAAGCCGCTCATGTTCATCCGAAGACATTCAACTGAAGACGAGACTCCACTCAATGTCTGGCACAGACCAATGCACTATCTCGGAAAGTTAATGAAGCACTTCAAGCTTCCATGTGCGCATGCGCGTGACTCAATCAAGAACTAATAACAGAGCAATGAGAGAACATGGTGTCCTAGATGACATGTTTAAGTGCTGCATATCACAGCTGCTCGCTCCCTGCACCTCCAAGACTCTAATGGCAAATTCACGTTATTAACTATTACCCAATTCATAGCTCGTCAAGGAATGATGTTCTGCCTGGTCTGTCACCATAACCCACATTAAGTCGTTATGTTTCATGCACTTTAAAGTCCTAAATAGAGATCATGACATGTGCAGTGCTTGTACTATAGAGGCAGCTTTTATACACAACCGATTTTTCAGCCCGTAAAAGATTAATCTAATAATATTGCGACGAATTAAGATACATAAATATGTTTTTATTTCTTTGCGAGTGCAAATACCAGCAGCGGAACATTTTTCAGAATGACTTCAAAGTGAAAACTTGCCCTCTTCTAACAAGATTTAGTAATTTTTAAGATAATTCCTTAATTAAATTTACCAGATATATATATATATATATATATTTAAAGGTTAAAACGATGGTATAGTGTAAATTTATTGCCCTAAATTCCTTTAAAATTTCTGGAATATGGTAAAGAAGATAAATGTGAATTCATATGACCGTATCTATACAAAGAATGAAAAGTATTAAAATTATCATGGCCTTTTACAAATATAAAATTTACAAAATTGCACAATTAAAAATAAAATACAAGAAACGTTCAAGCTCTAAGGTATCCATTTTTTTTCTCAGGATTTGAAGCAGGTACAAACATGTGGTTTAGCTTAAAATATGCTGGTACTCTTTGTAAATGGTTGACAGGAACGGCACAATGAACAGAACCCTAGTGACTGTAGGTGTAGGTTTTTGATACTTAAAAGAATTATAAGAATAGCGAATAATCATTCTCCATTTGCGTGGTGTAACATCTATTGAAATTCATCACCAGTTTGAGTGAGACATCTGGTGATGGTGTTATGAATGTGAAAAATGTGCGTTCGTGGGTGCGATAGTCCAAAGAAGGCCGAACGTCATGTGATAACGAACCGAAACAACCTCGGCCTCGCACCGGCCGGTCAGACACCATGGTTGCGCGAGTGGAGAAAGTTGTTTATGGAGGATCGCCGAAGAATTGTGGAAGATATTGCCTTAAAAGTTGGCATTTCCGTAGGATTTGCGCACACAATCCTGCATGAAGGCCTGAAAATTCGGAAATTGTCCTCCAGGTGGGTGGGAGCATGTCATAGGAGTTTCTTCGTGAAAACAACTTTGAAGTGGTTTCTCATGCTCCCTACTCACCTGACCTGGCTCCAACAATGAAAGATACTCTCCGTGGTCGCACACTCTCCAGTCGAGTCTCCATAGCAGCTGCGATTTTTCATGGTCAAAACAGGCTCCTAACGTAGCGTTTGCAGCGGCCAGGAATCATGGCGTCAACTTTGTGAAAAACGTGTACGTTTGCAGGGAGATTATGTTGAGAAGTGACAGAAGTTTAATATTTTTGGTGCAAAAAGTTTGTGAGAAAAAAAATCGGAGACCTTAGAACTTGAACGCATCTCCGTATATCACGATACGTATGAAGGAAACTGTCAGTAAATAAAAGAATGTTACTCTTTGTATATTGAGAAAATACTCGAAACTAGCAAAAAAAAAAAAAAAAAAAAAAAAAAAAAAACCACGTGGAATGACTCAAGTTTGTAATGAATGCATTTTATGAAGCACTATTTATAGTTTTTATTGGAATTTTAGTATTTTATGGCTTCCACAAATTTTAAAACTCATCTACGTACACGAATTCGGTTCTTTGAATTTCTTTATTTTCTTTATTGACTCTGTTGATAAACACAACCTCTGGCAACCTATACTCATGCGTTAATCAATTAAGGCAACTGGCGGGAATCCTTTTGCTTTCTTTGCTCTAATGTCAAAATCCTCCGCCCCATTGTCGCTCACCGAGGCAGTAATTGAACGGAACGATTGGTAACTGGTCGGATTTTGTTAACAGAAAGTTTTATGCATTCGCTTATGAGTGAAGGAAAGTACTGCATTCACATTAAAAAGTTTTCTCCCAATATAGTGACAAATATTGCAACAGTTCTTGCGCCTCCATCGTCACTCAGACGCAGTTTTGCAGTACCACGTAAGACACAATAAGCTATAACATTTGATATCGTATATACTGTGTAATCAATATGTAATAACTCATAAAATACGTAAAATAATTTTGTAGAACAACGAATTCGTAGATGTACTAAAATTTGCTTTTTTGCTGCTCTTGCTGCTCGCCAGAGGCGATGACGCTGGCTATTACAATAAGGGCAAGTGGACATCTGCCGTAGAAAGGCTGGGACAAGCCATTGTTTCACTTCCTGCGGCAAAAATTCTCACGCCGTTACAAATTCCAAGAGAGACGTTAGCAAGGCGAATAACCTCACGAAATGCTCAAAAGTTTGCTTCAAATGCAGCCAATAACGAGTGAATATTCTAAATTTTAATATTAGCGCTGGAAATTGAGTTAAAGCTCACCAATGGTGGATGGAGATTTTGAACGCTCGGAGGCCATGAGTTTGTTTAAGTGGCTCTTTATGAGCTCAATAAGCCACGCTACCGCTTTGATATCGTATATAAGGAGGAACACCCTCCTCTTGAATTCGTCTCTCTTTCGAATTTAAGATTAAATTCTTGACTTACTCACTCTCGGATTTGATTCTCATTCGAACCTAAGACTCATTCCTTCAGATTTAGCTCGTCAATTCGTTCCGATTTAGTTCTTCGAGATTTACTCAAGATTCAGTTCTTCGTTCGTTCAGTCATTCAGATTGAGATTCCAGTTCGACATTCAGCTCTTAGTCTTCAGACAGTTCTTAGGTAATAGAGTTCGCAGATTCAGACAAAAGATTCTCATTCAGTATTCACTCAGATTCGCGTTGGGGCAAGCAGTCAGCCAGCATTTTGAGAGATTTTCACTTAACTCTTCGGCGATCAGTCATATGCTCGAGCACAAAGTAGGCCTCGTCGCCTAAGGCAAACGCACCAGAAGACAGCATGAAACTTCTTGATAAAATAAATTCAACAACACTCCAACGCAACTTCATGCAATAATTTGTGCAATTTTCCCTCCTTTTCTTCCCCCATGATTAAGAGTTCACGACGGTGGATTCGGGCCCCTGAGTTAATCGTATGTCGCGAGGTGGGGCAACGATTAATAATTACATCAAGAATCAACTACGGCGAGGCGTGTCGCTGCCGGCAATTCTTAATTGGCGTTCAATTAGCATTGGACGTCTGATATCCCCGCGAGCCAGCGAAGAAGCACCCCAATATTTAATATTAACGCACAAATTTTATATTTTAAAGGTTTTAATGTGACATTAGTTGCTAAGGATGTAGCATGTGAACAGAGAAAAATATAAATGTAGGATTTAGCATCTACAGGATGTGCATAGAACCAATAACAACAAAGTAAAAATAATAATAATAACAATTATTATTATTATTATTATTATTATTATTATTATTATTATTATTAAGACATCCTTCTACAAAAAGCTCATAATTCTTAGAAGTTACCCATGAAGCCCTCAGCTGTGCCAACTTCCTTTTTGGCAACTTTTATAATGAAACTGATTTGAAAAATATATCAATATGTGTCTCTCCGATTCGCCTACTTTATTAAAAAAATATTGGGAAGAACAGAAATTGATGATTTAAGGAGGAAAATCGTAGGAAATAATCTGAGAGTCTATAGATGACATTGTTGTTATAGGGCGTTATATTGTAGCAAACATAGTAGTAGGCACATTGTGGAAGAAATGCCCTAAATTTATCTTTAAATTTGTAAGCAGCTTGAGATTATGTGTAAACTTTTTGGCAATTCTATGCACTTAATATGACCACCCCCTTGTATAGTAATTAGAGTTGCTGGCTACTAGCCGGGAGGTACCGGGTTCGAATTTTTAAATTTAGGGAGGTCTGGACCGGGATCCACACAGCCTCTTGAGGACATTTGGGAGCTGCCTGATGGAGAGATTCTTCGATCTCGGAAGCTGCGTGATAGGCGACCGATGTATATCTGTATGCTTATCACATATTTTCCAGCAATACTGCCTTCCACTTGAGGTATCGCAAGGGTATAGAACGAGCAGTCGCTGTAGAAGGCCCTACTAGAATTTTCGCACCAAGAGGAGGATGCATTTAGTCTGACAGAATGATTAGCAGCATGATAATATATTATCTCTTAAATTGTTCTTTGTACAAAAAATTATACAAATACACAAATAAAAGAGACAGGTTTCTAGAAGCAGCGCAGTTGGGAGATATAGAAAAGTGGAGTTTCAGTTAAATGAAAAGAGAAATCGAGACAGTTTTTTGATGAGTATGAACTGTCTGCTTTGTTTTATCCTTCTGGTGGACGTGTTGCCAAAACGAAAAGAAACCATTCAATCTGAGGTATAAATAAGAGTTAAATGTGTACGGGGTCGTTCAAGAAACAAAGAGAACGTTTGTTATACTTGTAACGGAGTTTTCAAACAGTATAAAACAGGAAAAGAAAGATCCAGTGTGCAAATTGGAGTCTAGTTTCACATGAAATTCGTTTATTTTAAATTTTATATTTGTAGAGCTCTAAGTAAGGTATAATGGTGGATATTTGTTTATAAAGATTTTAAAGATTACAGATATAATATATGTGGATACAAGCTCTAACAACAAACTTCCAGAGGTTGATTGTTCAGAGATGTTGGCTGAATGTTTTGATTTAAGAAAACTATAGTTCCATGACTCATTGCTATAGCTCTTTTTAATTTTTTTTAAGCTCAACCATCTTTGCATATTTTTACTCGGCACAGCATCATTTGACTGATTGCATGGTGCAGTTGATATTCGGAACAGTTGCTGTAAACATATGGTCTGTATAGAACAATAGTGTACAAAGAAATACGAATATTGTCCTAGTGTTGTTTCATTTCACTTGTAATGTTTTGTAGTTTATTCTGATTTTTTGGTTATCTATCCTAAATAACATTGTTTTGTTATTCATGATTAGGGCAGGGATTTTATGTGATAAGAAACGTAATAACTATAATAATAATAATAATAATAATAATAATAATAATTATTATTATTATTATTATTATTATTATTATTATTATTATTCATAATCACAGAACAATTAATTATATTGTAATCAGAATCTTTCTACATCACATGATGTTAACTTTACATATTTGAGGGGGGAGCACATCACTAACAGATATAATTATGTTCACTTATGTTTTGGCTTTGAAACTTGAACGATTTTGTACAGGGTTTGCTAACAACTGTTTTTTCTCAAACATGTCCTTAATGTTTTTTTTTTCTACGAACAGAAAACTTAGATAGTGTTCAGTTGTCTTTTAACACAATGTATTTCTTTAAATTACTCAATAAGTCCACAGTAGTTTTCAGTTTATTTACTGAGTGAACTAAGAAACCGCAACTGGCTTATTTAAATGCCAAGTCACATTACGAATTAATTTTATATTAAATTCTGAATAAACTTCATCGCAAAAGCATCGTTTTTGTCCGGTACATTTATTACAGATGTAAATGATTCAAAATCATCACAAGCAATAATATCATTCACTTCATTCGTGAATTTATCGGCAATATCAGAACCTCGAGTGAAATTTATTAGGGCTATTTCACGCATAAAATAAGAACATAAATGTAATTCCTCTAAACTTGGCTTACAAAATTGTAATAATTGTATATTTGTACTTAATCTTTTCAAGCAATCTTGTGACAGAAGAATGTCGGTTGTCAGTAATGCCAATAGAGAAGAGCAAAATTCGGGTTTAGGATTATTACATGATTAGAATAAGAATAAAAGTGATATATATATATATATATATATTTGAAATTTGCGCACAGAATATTAACACTTGTGCAAAATATTTTACTTATGAATATATCTTTGAAGAAACCTCCATTTTGCGTTATGATTGTCTATTGTACAGGTACTTTTGTTGCTATCAATAGCTCCCCACTGCTTGCTAGTGGTCAGTGATGGTGCTCGGGAATTATATGGTGGAGGTATACAGTTAACTACACTGACCAAAAAACAAATGCACGTTGTTTGATAAAACGAATTTAATTTTTTTTCGATAATTTCACTGCGTTAACCGGCTGTGATTGGTCAAAATTAATTTTTTTGTTTCGTTTCATTGGTCGATTTTAAGATGGCATCACATGAGTGAAATAGTCTGTATAGGGCATTGAGCCAGATACTGCAATGTTTGACTACGGGTGTAGGAGGAAATGAAAGATCAGATTTCTTTTTTAAATGATCAATCCGTGATGGTACCTTTATACATTTTTTTTTCAATTTAATACCAACATGTCCACGTTACAACAAAGGGTTCGGACTATTTCACACAATCTATGCAGAATGTGAATGACACGCATCACATGAATTAGCTTGGGATAATTCCCCTAAAGACCTTCAGCTGCTTTTTTTCCTCTATATGCTGCGGCAGCGGTAAGCAGAAGTAATACATTGTCATATTTCACATCATTCTGCCCTAAGATTCGCAAAGATTTATAGCAATTGTTGCCTCGTATGCAGCTAGCATTTCTTTGCAGCTTAGCAAGAAATTTCCTCACTTTCAATACGCCCATTTTTGTACCTCAAGTGTCCAGAGTTTTTGCGTTCACTTATTGATCTAATATATCTAAATGTTTCTTTTTCCTTAGCGCTGACTCATTAGGAGAACTTATATTCGAAAATTATTAAGTCTTCCGAGCTCGGAAATGTTGCCTGAAACAAATATTTTAATAAATCTGAAAAGTACTTTGAATTTTTCGGTATACTGGAAGACGAGGATGTTTATTGACGTAACGAAGCTGCGATGTGCTTACTTCCTCAGAAACGTTGTACACTTAAAAGATCTCGCACACGGCTGGCAAAATATTTTCCTATCGTTGGTATTTTTTGTAATAACACGATTAAGTAATTCACACAGTCAAACTTTAGAAACTACGCCCCATGTTCTAATGAGTCTGATAACCAGCATGCAAGAATTCTTATCTCACTGTATTGTGCTCACTACTTACTGAAGCAGGGAAAACAACGCCATATCAATGAGGTCACCTCGGAATTAGATTCTGTTCTTCCGCAACTGGAAACGTGTAAGTGAACCTTGCTACCTCAAGGTGAAGTCACGAGTTGACGTTTGCATTGAATTCTTTAGAGAGAAACACTTTTGTGGTAAAATATAAGAGGATATCGAGTAAAGCAATAAAAATACGTACTTATGGAAAAAATATAGAAATTTATTATTTAAATAGCTTTTTATAAAATATGTGTTATATATGAAATACATTTTTTAATTTAAACTTTATTACACTTTTCCTGAGTTCAGTGAAAATTCCCTAAATCCACCTGAATTCGGTGCAGCTTAAGTGGAAGATAATCGTTCACCTTCTATAACTTCTCTGCAATTATTAAGCTTTACTCAGGAGGCACCATGTGAAGGTTTGCTGCCCAGCCTCCCATTTTGTTTTGTTTTTAATTTTGTAATACACAAATGTTACAATCTTTCCAAATGTTTAAATCGATTTTTCAAGTAACGACAGATAGTTATTTTACCAACACTTTTATGTTTTGTCAATTATCAATCAATGTTTAATTATTTGGGAAAAAGACTTGAATTATACTGCTCTTAAGCACTGCATGCAAAGTCTTAGGCCATTTTGGTATAGCAGTACCTGTCCTCTCAGAAAACTTTCTTTTAACGGCTTATTTGTTTCTTTGATGGCACGTTGATCGTATAGATACAAATATTAAAAAAAAAAGTTTTTCAAATCATCTATAAATATTTGAATGTGTTGTAGAAAACAGTGTAAATTGTAAATGAAACTCTTAGAGCCGGTTTCATCAACAAATATTAAAAATGCACTATCATGTAGTTTGTTGTATTGTGTTAGTATTTTAACAACATGTTTCCTGCGTTTCGCTCAGTTTTAATCATAATGTTAGTTAACACGTTGTTAAGGTTTCCGAGTATTGCAAATAGCACGGAACGAGAAGGTGGTGTCATAACCGAAAGACTTCTGAACGCACTCCGATATACTTTTGTTTGTTTGCATAAAACAATTCATACATCCTTTATGCAAGGAATATTAAAAGGAGCAGAGGCACAAAGATATTCTAACCTCTTTCGTATTTCATATACAATCCTATAACGATGATTTTTCACATTCTGAACCTTTGTAAAAATTGCTCTTTTGCGTAAAATTTCAAACTCATTACATCTGAGTGCCTTTCCTCTGTTATGAACCACTAATATATCCAAACATAAAGTTTCGACATCTGCAGCTGAGTTTACGGCCGCCATTTTCAAAGTGTTATTAGTTATTAAAAGTTTAACATAGGGGAAAGAATTAACTTAAATATGAAACTTAATAGAAAATTTATTAATTTGAATGTTAAAGCAGTCTAACTCCTTGTTAACTTTTAACATCTGTTGATGAATTCGGCCCTTAGCATTCTTTTGTCGTCCTATTGATTGATTGACGAGTCAAATCTTGCCCATATCTTTGGCGTAAAAAGACTTTCTTTATTGATGAAAGAATCCAGCATGTAGTCAGTAAAAATCTGAACATTTGTGACTAATAGCATATTACAATTACACACACAATTACAAGTGTTCAACAAAACACTTATCAACTTTGGGATTAAAAATGGTCAACATAAAACAAAACACTTCAAGTATGTTGCTGATTTTCGTTGCATTTCATAGCGCGACCCATTGCTTGTATTTTTTGCCAAACTCTGACCAAGATAAAAGCGGCATCCACGGATTTCAGATTCAGGCCAGCTACTTGAACAGTATCATGAATGGGAAATTTCGAAATCGACGGACACTTCCTTCGACTTGAAACTTAGGCCAAAAGAGGCAATTTTGTTTATTACGTTTTGAACCTTTTACTTATAAGTCTGTTTATTTTTATTTTAAGCAAAACATCAACGGCACTGATATATCAGTTATAACTGCGTGCAGAGTGAACAGCTGACAGAAATTGATGGACATTAAGTGTTTCATCTTCTAGATTTGCTCGGCAGCACAAAATGTGAAATATTGGCTTAAGTTGAAAATTCAATTATTATGCTTGGCATAGTAATAAGAAGTGTTCTCCCATGCTTGGTATTATTTGCATCTGGTTGACTGCTATTTGAGTTAATGGGCAGTAATGGGTTATTTAGGGTACAGTTGAAGACTCTCTGTAGAATTTTCTGATCAATTTTAAAACTTTAACTTCTGATGTAAAACTTTAGTTGGTCTTAAGGCCAAGTCATCAACCGTTTTTCGTTTTAAAGAATTTGAGATCCTCTGTGTATGTTTAAAAATTTCTCTGGCATCTTCTCGTGATTATGCACGATCACACACTTTATTATATCCTTTGATGATGATAATTTTATATAGGAATATGGTTGATTCGTTTTTCTTTGTAAACTATCAAAATAAACGATTCAAAGGATGTATTACACGTCTAACTCATCAAATAAAATAAAAAGGACAGAAGACCACGAGTTCCTTGTGTAAAAATACTCAGTAAACTCTGATAATTTTTCGGTAGAGTTCATAACCACTGTGTGTGTAATGTTTACTATATAAGTAATGTGTCATAGGAAGCTGAATTTATGGCATTACTCTAAGGGCCAGTTATATAAATATTTAACTCAAGTTTAGGGCATAAATTTAATCATCAAATATGCTAAACTTGGAAATGTTGGTAGTATAAACACTAATCTAGGATTTAAGTCGTCTTAAACCTCAAATTAAATCTAACTCGCGAAATTTCTCAAGTTAAAGTAATAACTGCAGTTTAGTATTGTTAAATAAAACATTTCTAAGGGTACAGAAGCGTACAGAGCGTATTATAAATAAAATGGTTATTTACCTTTAATTTAATTTCGTTTGATAAGGTTACTTCAATGTTTCACTTTTCATTTCCGGTAGTAACAACAGAGTTGCGTTCAATTGTTGATTATGTTAGGTTAACCTTACAAGCGGTTATTGTCCCATCCTAAGATGAATTTCACTGCGGTCCTCGTTTCTAGAACGACAGAATGCGATTCGCTTAGCAAAAGATGCCAAAGAAATGGAACGTATATTATGTCCCCAATTAAAATCACAAACTAAGCGAAATAATGCTTTAAATTCGGTGTCCATGAAATTATTAACTTAAAATTCTATGCGACAGGGAGCTTCCAAATATTTTTTTTGGAGGCATGTACAAAGTGGAGAAAGGAATAGCCAGTAGAACCATTCATAAAGTTACTAGAGCAATAGCAGCTCTGAGAGCTCAATTCATGAAAATGCCAACCGAAGAGGGTGATGAAAGAAATGTATGCTTAACATCTATTACAGTCGCATTTTTCCTGAAGTTTTAGGTGCTATAGAATGCACACACACACATTACATCGCCTGGAGGTTATAACGCAGAAGTCTTCAGAATTGAATTATTATACTCTTTGGCAATTTCCCTCCATGTACTTTCTTTATCCTTATTTGAGATCGAATCTATATTTATTTTTTTAATTATTTCCTGATATTTTAGAACCATAATAATAATAATAATAATAATAATAATAATAATAATAATAATAATAATAATAATATCAAATCAAGTAAAATTTGCCACTCGCATCCACTTTGACTTTTCTTTATCCATGTTTAAGGACATATTAAGGTGGTAAAATGTCTAGAACTGAAAAATTATTGATTTTTTTCCGGTTGAACTCGCTCTAAACAGGAACTCTCCTATTCTTCCACGATGTTGCCATAGGTTTGACGGCTATTGCAAATTCGAGTCTGAGGTTATTTTTATGCAACAGAAATGAATACTCACCCCTAGTTACTTTTTAAATTACAGTTAAAAGTAATCTCCAGTTAGCAACTTTATACAACTGGCCCCTAGCGTTGCTATAATGCTCTAACTTTCACATAATTAAAGATGCGTTTTCTACAAACACTGACTGTAATTTGTTCAATTCCAAGATACTAGTACACGGCCTTTATGTTGAATTGAAGATTTAAACTTTCAAAATTACAAATTCCAAGACTTCTAAGATCGAACCAATCATTTTGTGTCAAGATGAAAAACAAAAACAAATTGCTATGTTGCGTCTTTTTGCTTGAATTATTATAATAATATTTTATTAAAAAACGACAAAGGAGTAATTAAAACTCGGGTTCGACCAGGTTTGCATCTGCAGTTCATGAGAGTATTACAAAGTTGCAATCAAGGTGCAGCTCTGTCAATGTTTTCGGGAAACGCTGCAACACTGCTGCTAACGTTATATCAAGGCGTCCTTGTTCAAATTAATTGAGGAACGAGGCAAAAGCCAATGAAACGTAGCGAGTCTCTGGCATTTAATCAAGTTATCAACTTTACATTATTCAGCTAGTTTTAGTCGCTTCGAACTTCTCCATTCTATTACATTACCCTGCTTCATACATGACAAGCATTAGTCTCTCAAATCCTCCAACAGAATGACACGCTGTTTTAACACTGTGTTCGAGTAGCTCTGTCACTCCACGGATAAGCTCTAATGACAATTCGAAGGCAGGAGATTAGGTACTTGTATATACCGGGTGTCTCACCTAACTTTGCGACCTCAAATTGTTTCTAAATGAAACAAGGTATGAAAAATCTAGTTGTGCAGGTATGTATCCACGTCAGGGTTAACAAATGGGAGGGTGTGAACCATCTAAAAATTAACAAAAATATATAGTTTTCAACTCAAAGTTACGTTTTTTTGAGTGGAACATGTGTGTTTGTTCTACAGAACCGAAACTTAGATCCAATTGGTGATAATGGCTTGAATTACTGTTTTAACCCGCATACCTTCTGAAATAGGTGATTTTAAAGAGTGGCAATGGATACACCGTTTTTGACGTTATGCAAAGAGTGAGGTGCTCTACACAGAGCATGGTTGCTTGCAACGTGTCTTTTCTAAAAGCATGTAGTAAACAAACCATTATCAGTCTGTTTAGTGTACTAATGTCTTCTGATCTGGCCGGTTGTACTGTTATCAGTGTCGAACCGAGAAGCAGTACGTACTGTAAAGCATTTTATTGTTCTGTTCTCAGCTAATACGTACTTTATGTATTGATATTTGGAAGAAGATGCAAGTTAATAATGCATTCCTAAGTAATGTTTTGTTTACGGATGAAGCTTCGTTCATAAAACATAGTAATGTGAGTTTGAGGAGCTTGCACTAAAGTCCCACTGGCTTCGCGAGGTTGTTCATCAACGAAAGTGGAGTGTCAATGTTTGGTGCGGTATCAAAGGTAACCGCGTTATAGTGTCTATTTTATCAGGGAACATTAACCTGACCTTCATATGCATCATATCTGTAAGACACTCGACCCCTTCTCATGGAGGACGCGGGATTGTAAACGGTCTATCAATGTAGTTCCAGCATGATGGGTACCCGCACACTTCTCCCGTGTTTCCAAAGAAGTTAGCAAAGTTTACAAATCGGTGAATAGCCAGCTCGGTGCCCTGATTAGACGCCATTAGACTACTTTCTCTGGGGCGCAGTGAAAGATAGAATATATCAGAAACTCCCAACGACGATAGAGAATATGAAACGGCGTATTACGGCGGAGTGTGCGGCAATATCTGTAGAAACAGCACAACGCTCGCTTGTTCACAGTCTCCTGCTGAAGTGACGCAGTTTCATCAGATAAGACGTTCCTGATTATTTGTGTGTGCGTTTTCTGTACTGGATACAATATGCAAGCATGAAGTTGCTTTGAGCTATAGGCAACTAGTAATTTTGTTTAGGAGAGTAAAACCAATTCTATTATCACTAATTGAACCTCTAGTTTTCATTTTTCTGGAAAAAAAAAAAAAAACCCACACACATGTTACATTTAAAAAATGTAACTTTGAGTTGAAAGTTTTTTTTTTTTTTTTTTTAATTATTTTCTGGATTGTACTTACCCCTCCATTGTGTGAGCTCTTGATATGGGTACATTCGTGCACAATTAGATTTTTCACATCATGTTTCATTACAAAAATATTTGAGCTCGCAGAATTAGGTGAGACACCCGGCATATATATATAGTAGAATAAGCTATTTGAAAGCCTTGAAAATGGAGCTTACCTGTGCTTGACGTAGTATCCCACCCTTACTTAAGCATTTGTCTTGGCTTCCATTAACATCTGATCCAACATAAAAAAATTAATTATGAATGAATTTATTTAGCCCTTCATCGTAATGCTTGCCACCATAAACAATTATTTGGCGATCTTAAATATGGCGTGTTCTTTTTACCCCTCTTCACAAGAACGTTGCAAGTCTGGAGGTAGAACCAAAAGAAATTACGGTTTAATTATTTTTCAGAAATTCATATGAGAAATTTCACAAAATAAACTAATACTTCTATCAAATACTGTCACACATAGCAGTTATACCGTTAATTTAAAATACAAAGAATTGCTTGACAGTACTGTGCAGCCAGTGACATTAAATATTAGAAAGATGGTAAACAGCTATATCTAGCCTGTCCCCTGAGATACTGTATGCATCTCTCTCTCTATTACTCCTAGAGGGGTATCCAGCTATGCAGGTGCTCTGGTGCGAGCTCTATGGACCCTAAGCTACCTTGGTAGGTACTTCGACGTAAGTAGAATAACACCGGACTGGACATTCAAGCCCCTCACTTTCGGGAGTTGTTCAGGGGGTTGGATTCGACGGGATGAATGTGAATCACGGCAATTGAAAATGCTGCGGCATAGTGATGCTCTTGCGTCATGGTAGGATGGTGGGCCACCAAAAGAACTCGGGCTATTCACCTGTAGAATTGAGGAGGCTAATGCTAGATTAGGCCACCCTACCAGTGTAGCTGAAAGCTGGATTGGTCGTAAGCAGTGTATCTGTTTCCATTTGTCGAAGATGCCAATCCGCAACTGTCCCCATAGAGGAACGTTACTAGAACTACGCAGGGCTGGACTGTTCAAGCCCCTCTCTTCGGGGAGTGTCCAAATGGGTAACGACCCACGGGAAATCGAGTACTTTCGGCTGCATTGTGCAATTTGGGAATGCTTTAGGCATGTACCTTGTTGGCACAGATTGGGTCCTCAAGAGCTGCTTATCGCAGGGAGAGTGGCGAATTCCCTAAATGGTCACTTGCCGGCTAACTTGGGTTAATGAATGAGAAGGTCTTTTGCTAGGTGAGGTCGACTAGGAACAGCGCACCTGGCAACGTAATCGCCTCCAGTCGAAAGGCGGGCGGGGTAAATTTTTAGGTACCATCCTAATGGAAAAAACCCATCGACTCCTCGATACAGCCAGGGGCACGACTCGTTGGGCTATGGGGCGCAATATACCCATAGAGGAATCAAGCTGGGACCTATGGAAAGTCTACGGGAAGGGGCTCTACCCAGGTATCCAATAGTGTGAGCAGGGATGTTCTACTACTCCATTTACGCCCTCAAGTCAGAAAATGTACAATTTTGGTAAGGATGAATTGCAGCGGGGAAACCAACTTAGATGCAGTATACAGTTATGAAAACATTAAAGGGGTTCTAGTACTGTTACAAAATTGGACATTCGGAAATATAAGGTACGAGAATCAGTCAAATGAAAATGATCTGAAAACTGTAGCAGCGAGGAGGAACGGAACCAGCAAAAGCCGGATGCCAGGATGGTAGCCGCCTACTCAAGAGCGATGAATCGCGCACAATAATTGGCAATAGCCTCGGCTATGAATAGTTGGGAAGCAATGAAAGCTCGACATGTGCAAAATAAAAGCGCCGAAATAACAACGAGCAGACGTTAAGACTTTTGACAGCGAAGGGCGTTCTACAGCCTGAATTCACCGCCAAACGAGTGCTGTGTAGGGGGAAAACAATATGAGTGAGTAAAAAATTATAGTGTAATCTGCACGATTTCGAACTGATGAGCATTTTTCAGGATGACCCAATACCTGGCCAGACGCTGTGTCATCACTCCAGTTATTGAAACGGCGAATTAACTTCCTCAAGCCAACAGGCGCATCACAGAGTGTCCACACTTTATTTCATCAACATATTATTTACACATTAAAACAAAGTTTATTCTAATACAAACAATTCCTACCATCAAAATCAACATGTGAAAGGGTCAAACACTCATAAGCGTAACAAGAAGGGAGTTAGGGAGTGACCAATAGGATTATATCACTGTCACTGCAGAGATGGGTAGTTAAAAAACGAGTTGACTCTTTTGAGTGACTCGTTCTTATGAACTGGTAAAGAACAAGCTTGTTCGTTGAGAGCTGGTCATTCACAACAAAAGTCAACCCCTTATGAACCAACGAAATGATGAGAGGAAACAAATTGTCATCACGACTTCAAGAGAAAAGCAATCAAGTCAAAGCCAATAGCATGCCGCGAGTATATGGCACTAACAGCACATTTTAACTTATAACATTTGTGCAAAGTCACTGGCTGTGCAACAAAAGGTTGATGACTGCGCTTATTTCTTGCAGGATAAGTTTGTTTACAAAGCGCTGAGTGTGTGACGCCGCATAGTTTGAAAAGCTCTTGGGATAAAATTATGGGATATTTACGTTCACGTTCAAGAAAACATGACAAGCCCTTTTTCCGGTAAAAAGATACCTTTTATGCATAAATAAAATACAAATATGAAAATCTGCTTGTATCCCAAGAGAAAAGTCAGTGCAGTATGGAGTAGAAAGTACATTTTTTTTAATCTATAGAAGAGATGAGGAAATTTATGGTGTTAATTTTTAACTTGTACGTCTATAATACCAAATACCACAGAGCCAAAACAGCATAAAGTCTTTCTATAAGAAGTAAAGTCAGCAGTAAGAACATTCCTGTTTGGAACCAGTTAAAAATGAAGTATAGCTTCGTAATTCCACCAGATACTTTTTTAATTTACGCTCAAACCGACTTCCTTTAACAAAATGTGTAGTGGCTGATAGGGATTAAGCCGCCGTTTTGAGGTTTGCGGTGATGATGATAATTTTATCTCGTGTGGCATTCTAAATCTAAATAAATAAGCAGGCAGCTCGTTGCCCCTGTAGAAGGGTGGGCCATAACCACATAAAGGAAAATGGTGTGGGGGAAAGGTCTATTTTATCGAGATTTCAACTCCTCCCTAACATTTTCTCATAACTGCAGCGCCATTGCACGTTTGTGCTATTGACATCTGGTTTATATGGAGCTCTTCTAATTCAGCTGTTTAAGTGCGTCTTAAGCTTGTGCAATCCATTAAGAAACAGAAAGGAGTTTTAGGAATCTTTCAACCGGTTTAACCCGACTGATGTAATTGTGACATGCATGTAATATCTGTCGTTTCATCGACCTATACAGAAACGAAAGTTGGCTCTTCTGTATATATACATGCATACATACATATATATATATATCGCTTCATTTCCAACTTAGCAGTTAAATGTCGATGCGAAAATGAAGTCTTCAATAAAAAATCCACTTTATTAATTGCCACAAAACAGATACGCTTGTTTGTAACAACACTGTGAAAGCCAACTTTCCATTGACAAACAGTTAGAAAGTCACCAATTTCAAACGAAGTGTGAAAACAACCCCTAGCCAGTATACATATTGAATAACACCTCAACAGCTGGACCCTGAGAGAGAGAGAGGGGGGGGGGGTATAGAGTGTCGCCATGGATCGTTTTGCTGTTGGCTCAAGAGAACGCAGAAATAAGCAGGAGAAAGGCTAATCTATTTTGGAGGAAGACAAATATAAGCCCTTACAAATCGTTGCTAGCTCAGGAACGAATAAGTTTAAAGCGTAAAATTTTCCGGGCTGCCCCATGAGCCTCCATTGCTAACGGAGGACCCGCATAGTAGAGAGGAAATGCGCTTATTGTGCAAGATACAATTAGGAACTATCGGTTATTCATTTCTGTTTTGATGCATTTTCGTTTCATAAGTTGATCAGAATAAGAGAAAATGATAAATAACACTGGGCAATAAAAAAAATAATTTTTGAATGTTTCGAGCACTTCATGAGGCAATTCCTACTAATTTTGGGTTGAGAAAAACAAATATGACAATGACTAATTTTTATTAGCTCTAGTTTCTATGATATACACAAGGTGGAAGTATTACATATTAACGGATTGAGAGAAAAGGATACATTTTAATTACATACATGCTAACAACAATGAAAGTGCATTAGATTTTTTTAACCGGTAATTACATGCTAAGAGTTCTAAATTGCTGGAAAAATACTTCGCAGATAGTCGTGTCTGAAGAGAATCATGTGGTGGCCTATTGACTTCGTCGTCTTTTAGCTTGCCTCTTGTGATGGAGTTCCGCAGAATCCCTATACAAAGACCAACAGTAATCCGAAAGCATTACTTCATTCCAACGGCCCTGATATCTTTGTTCCATAACAGAAATGTCCTGATGGATCTCTCCCCATGTTCATCACTAATAGCTCCACAACTAGGAGGGAAAAAGTCTAGGTGGGAGTGGAGAAAATGAATCTTATGGGACATGTTGCATCCAAGGTTACGGTATTTTTGCAGGAGCATTGTCACCAAATGCTTGTAGTTGTAATCTCTTTTGTTGCCTAAAAATCCATGAACAACACCCTTGAAGGCTTCCCAAGCTTCCTTTTCTTTCCCCTCCAAAACTTGGTCAAATGCAGGATCCTTTACAAGTTCTCTTATTTGTGGTCCGACAAAAATGCCTTCCTTAACTTTTGCATCACTTAATTTCGAAAATTTCTCTCTGATGTACTTAAAGGCCCGTCCTTCTCGGTTCATAGCTTTGACAAAGTTTTTCATCAAACCCAGCTTGATATGCTGGGGTGGAAGAAGAACGTCTTTTGGTCCACAAGAGGCTTGGCAACGACATTTTTCTCGCTAGGGTGAAGATGTCTTGCAGGCCAGTCTTCTTTAATATAATGCAATTTCCTATCTCTACTGTCCCACATACATAAGAAGCAGCAATGCTTTGTGTAACCCAGTTGCATTCCTAAGAGTATGGCAATGACTTTTACATCACCACAGATTTTCCATTTGTGTTCATGATATTTAATTGAGTCCAAGAGAGCTTTCATATTTGCATATGTCTCCTTCATGTGATGACCAACAGGAATAGATGAAAGAAGGTTCCCGTTGTGAAGTAACACAGCTTTCAAACTAAGCATGGAGGAGTCTATGAATAGCCTCCATTCAGTTGGATCATGGTTCAAATTCAAAGACTTCATCAAGCCATTAATGTCGCAGCAAACAATATGATTATTTTTCTTCTCAAAAAAGGGAAGCAGTTCCATGTGACGTTTTCTGTACTGTGAGATTCTCACATCACTTTGGAGAAGATTCCATTGCTGTAGTCGAGACCCAAGAATTTCTGCCTTCTCCTTTGACAGGCCAAGGTCTCTAATGAGATCACTCAATTCCGCTTGACTCAGTCTGTGCGGTTTATCATCTTTTCCCTCAAAATCAGGGTCATGGGATGTAGAAGGCTTGTTTGGTTCTTCTTGTTCCACACTGTCGTCATCTTCTACTTCAAACACACAATTTTCGGGTGGAGTAGGAACTGGTAAACTATCCGAATGTGGAATGGGTCGAATAGCAGATGGAAGATTCGGGTACTGAACTGTTCTTCTTTTCTTCATAGACAATGCTGCCTTTATAGGTGGAGTCAGGCAGAAATAGCAGTCATCTGTATGGTTTGTAGGCTCCCGCCAAATCATAGGCACAGCGAAAGCCATACATCGCTTCTTCTTTTTCAGTCATTGTCGCAGTGTAACTCAACATGCGTTGCAATATATATGTGCAGCCCAAGACTTATCCTGGTCCCCTACTTTCATACCGAAATAACACTGATAGGCAGTCTTTACAAGAGGCGTCAGATTGCGTTTCTGTGAGGAAAACGTTATTTCACCACAAATATAACAAAAGTTATTCACCATATTTACACATTTTCGTGGCATTTTTACAAATTTTACACTAAAAAGCACTCGCGAACCAGAAATTTTGCATTAATTTGAGTAGAAACTACATGTAATTCACAGTCACAGCAACATTATCTATGTTTATTACTTACAAACAGCTGAAGGGCATTTGTGTTTTGTTATTTGACAGGTGTGCCAACTCCCCAAAAAAATTCCCCCAAATTTAAAATCTTCACTCTAAAAATGAAATATCACTTTATCTTCAAAATAAGAGCTAATCTATCATATTTATGGTGATTTTTGAATTCAGCAGATGGAAATACATGTAAATTCACTATTTTTAAGCCCGAAACATTTTCATTGTTGCCCAGTGTAATTATGACCTTTTATTTGGGGGGGCAGACCTATTTGGCTCTTATTGACGGTGCCCACATTTGGCAAAACATATGCAAATGTGCAAAATCAATTTCCAATTGCGTAGTGGGCTGTGTAGTCATTTTTTGCTTTACTCTAATCCGCTAGTTCAACACATTTGTTACTTTTAGCTGCGAATATATCGTTCTAAATCTGTTGTTATTGATAACTCAGAGACATGTGCGAATTCCTAAGGAATGAAGCTATTGCAGCCGTATTCGTAAAACGTCTATTGATTTATTATTATTATTATTATTATTATTATTATTATTATTATTATTATTATTATTATTATTATTTTTTTTTTTTTTTTTTTTAGTGAATTCCGAAGGAATTGCGGTTGTACTAATGGATATCGTTTTGAATACTCTCCAAATCTCCATCGATCCTACCCACTAGGCACCGAAAAAGACAAAAATAAATAAATATGTCTGTAAACGCTCTAGAGGTCACACTTTTTACTTTTGTCAACGAAATTCGGCATATAACCACCAATTAAAAAACGATTTAGTCGAGTTCGTTAACCAGCAAAATTGGACCATTGAGAGTGAGGTTAACCTAAAGTGAAAATTTGTATGAAAATTATGTAATGCCGCAATTTTGACATTATCTCAACGAAAATCGGTAGATTTACTTAAAATATATATATAAAAGCAATTTTTAAAAATAATGGAAATTGGACCATTAGGAGTGGGAGTATATCTTAAAAACAAGTGGGGGTTATACGAAATTTTAAAATCGCTCTAGCGGCAGTAATTTAATTTTTTTAAAGGAAACTCGGTATGTGCCATTGAAATAAAATACACAAAAAAGAAAGAAAAATAAAAAAAAGAAAAGAAATGAAAAAAGAAAAGAAATCCCGAAAATCAGTAAAATCAGACTATTCGGAGGGGGGTTTACTTTCGAACTCCAAAACTTAAAAATTGCTCTAGCGGAATTAATATTTGTTTTTCGCAATGAAACTCTGTTTATGCCATTTAAACAAAATAAAAAATATACATTCTGAAAATCAGGTAATTCCGGTCATTAGAAGTGGGGGGTTAACTGGAAAGCCAAAATTTATTGGTGCTCTAGTAGTACCAATATTTGTTTTTTAAAACTAAACTCCGAATATACCATTAAAATCAAATAAAAAATGTATATGATTACTAGAAGGGGGGTTTACCTGAAAGGACAAGTGGGGATTAAAGCAAAATTTAAAACTCGCTTTAGCGGCCGCAAAGTTATGTCTTTTTTAAAAGAAACCTTGAAATAAAGTAACAAAAACGGTTTATGAAAATCACTGAAATCATATTTACCTGAAATCCAACATTTAAAATCGCTCTAGCGGCACCAATATTTGCTTTTTCCCAATGATACTCTGTATATGCCATTTAAATAAAATGAGAAAAATATTCTCTGAAAATCAGGGAAATCGGACAATTAAGAGCAGGGATTTACCTGAAAATGAAAAAATTTAAAAATCGTTCTTGCGTTTAATTTTCTGTCTATTGTTTTAAAATAAAAGGATAAATTAATTCAGCATAAAGGCTGTATTTATAACAATGCATATGTTTTATATTTAACAAAATATCGTTGTGAAGATAGCAAATATGAAACATTAATCTAATATGTGTTTAAGAATTATATTTGTAGGTAAGAGCGCTCTGTAATAGCATTTAGAAAACGTTGCGTTATATATTTTTTTTCTACATTAACATTTAAATTAAATTTCAAATCCAATGAAAATCTATGAAACTCTTGACTGTATATTGTTGATTGTGTATATTTGCTTAGTAAGTTGTAATTATTTCTGAATAGTGTAATGTTTTATTGAAACATATGAACGTTTTCTTCTTAAATACATAAAGAAACTCGAAACGTTCTGTAATTTTTCTCTATTTTAATGAATGTAGTGAATCAAGGGATCAGTTCATAAACATGATTACAATTAAAAATGTTTAAAAATGCCCGCATAATATAGCTTTGTGTATCAATGGTCATATATTTAATTTAATTAATAATATAACATTAATTTTTTTGCGGATTATTAATAATAACTGTAAATAGGTGGTTTCTCTTTTGTAAAACTTATAGGCTGCACGAATTCTAATTCTTCTCTTAATACCACACCGTAATGCTATAACTTATTTAATTTATTAATAAGACCGTAATTTGAATGTTATATTCATTTAAGTAATTAAACTTGATGGTGAGGAATTCACTAAGTTTATGTATCTCCTGCATGAAGGACTTTTTTTTACAAATCTTGCAGTGTCTTTCTGTCGGGGTTTTGTCAATAGGTTGCTACAAATACGGTTTATTTTACTTATTTTTTGTCACGTTAGAGACCTACATTATTATTTTATATATCTATTGTTTATTTATTTTAACTTTTGTGTTCTTCGTTCACTTTCAGTGTTTACAAGTCATCTTAACTATCTGATTTTTATCACGATTTCTTTACATCTCTTTGCGCTACAAAATAATATAACTCATTAACAAGTATTACCAAAATATTACATTAATTGTATACCTACTGTAACTATGTCAATAATTTATTAGAAATTATATGTTTACCGATTATTTACCTTAAAATCGCAGCTTTTGTCTTCACGTGCCATGCGAAGGTTCGGACCTCTCTTTGGGTGTTGTTATTTTCAAAGCTTCCTGTTTTTCAGAACAGAAATATCCCAAGGAGTTGAGTGGTATGCCTTGGTGCAAGTGATCAGTATATACGAGAGGCCCCACACAGACATTAACTGTGTTTACTACAGTTAAATAATCCCACACACTTCTTATTGAATTATAAACTTACATGTGCAAAGGCATAAATAGCGTAGCTGCTGCAACTCTCAGAGAGCAGCACAGTGCTGTCTGAAGGAATGGTGACGTGTGTAACGGTGTGTCTTTATCAGAAAGCATAACAAATGAATGTCATACTTTATTCGGGCAATCAATATTTTAAAACAGATAAGTAGTAACAGTATATTGTTCACTGTTTAAAAAATCTATCTGTTTAAAAAATCTATCTATCTATCTATTTTAAAACAGATAAGTAGTAACAGTATATTGTTCACTGTTTAAAAAATCTATTAAGATTAAAAAAAAAAAAAAAAAAAAAAAGAACAGATATTGCCATACCTAATTCATTTTGCCGATTTCTTACTTCCAATGCCTCACAGATGCATTTTCTCTGTTGCGTTAAGCAGTGATATAGTTGCACGAGGATTGGATCGTCCCAAGCAAAAATGCGCTTTCATACACCCCTTAAATTTTCTCCTATGATTACTTTATTTCGGTGGTAACTTATGAGGTAGCAATGAATTTCTTGATTTATGATAAAAAAAGGAGGTGGAGGAGGAGGAGGAAGAGGAGGAGGAGGAGAAGAAGAAGAAGAAGAAGAAGAAGAAGAAGAAGAAGAAGAAGGAGAAGAAGAAGAAGAAGCTCAAAACTAAAACCTTTTATTTACAACTATTTTTTTTTCAATTAAGTTAATGTTTCTTTCTATGACAGGATTTAATTTTAACCAAGTCATCAATATTTGTTTGGAAACAAGTAGAGCAGATTCTCAAGAGATAAAGTAAGTGGCTGTCACTTATGATGGTAAGGTACTGTTTTTAATGGAATTCATTTTTGAAATCGTTTGCTCCCAAATGTATGTGAAACGATTATCATCAACTTTGCTAATTGGAGTAAGCCATAAAAATGTTTATGATTATGTACTGGCGTTTCAGCAATACAAACTCAGGAGCGATGTAAATATAAACTTTTGAAGGGAAAACCTATTTAATTAGGTCTACCAACATTTAACACATTGACTTGGTAAATGTGCACACTTGGTGGTAATCGTGAACAATTTATGGTAAAAATAGTAAAATTATGTTTAACAGTGTTTAACGCCCCTTTTAACTGATGAAGCATCACAGGCGGTGGATACTTGACGATACATGAGATGAAATGATAAGCTGGGAAAGATATTTTTTAAAGGAAGGAAACGTTCCAGGCCTAAGTTTAGGGTAACTCCCCGGTATTTGTCATTTATGAGGACTGGGGAAAACCTGGAAAAACCCCCAGTCAGGGAGGACGGTTCTGGTGGGATTCGAGTCCTAGATCTCCCGCTCCGAATCCGCGCCTTAACGACCTCAGCCACCCTTGGCGGTATTTTTTGCCTGTTGCCTACATTTACCATCAAGGCAAATGTTTGCAATGATCAGTAATTGTGAATATTTGCCCCACTTCAAATGTGACCATACCTTCTACACATTAATTCCATATCTTCAAGTATTATTTACATTATTTGTGATGCATTTGCAGTGAATGTTTCGCCACATGAACTGAAAAAAAACTATTAACAAACTGGGTTGCTTGCGCTTGTAATATGTTTTATTAGTCAACCCTAGAAAATTGAAAAAGCAACGGTTTCATTGCATCTGTAAAACTTAGTAGTAGTAATATAAAACATGTTTATATAGATGTACAAAGAAGATTAAAATATTTAAAAAAGCAACCAATTGTAACACAATAACACATTTGAACATTTGAATAAGCATATACTTTTACTTTAAATATTTATTTTAACATCTTTCAAAAATTCTAGTCAAACTTCAGATGTTCTGAAATTTGCTATCACAGCTAGGTAAAAAAATTCATTTCCAAAGTGCAGGCAACGTAGCAAATTAAGTGCAAAATAATTTCATCAGATTCGATCAGTATTTGCTGCGACAAAAGTAAGCGGCCATCCAAATTCTGGTATGCATATAACATTCTAATTTTAATAATTAAGATTTTTTGGAATAGAAATTGTTGCATGCTCTGCAAAATAAAATTAAAAATTTAAATGGTTTTTCAAGAAAAGGATGCATATCATAATGATATAACGGTGTAGAGGAAGAGGCTACGGACCCTGAAGTCGAGCTCTTTTGTTTCACCTTGGGAAGCCTTTGCTCTCTCATCGCCACGCTCTGGCTGCCTCTCTGGACTTAATTAGCGGAACATCGGCCCTAATTCTTTTTTGTACCACTCAGTTCTGCAGCTTTTGCAGGTTTCTGCGTTACCGATATGTTTTGCTGGTTGGGAAATTTCTAACAAAATCTCGGTGTCAAACATGACAAAAACGTTGCTTTACTCATCACATTCTTCGTTTTTTGCCCTGCGGTTTAAATTGAGTTATAAAGTTTATTCTAAGAAAAACATAAACTTAATAAAAGTACTAAATAAAATTTTAGTGCCTCCATAAATATTTTAATAAACTTAGGTGCAATAAAAATAATAATCATAGAAAATATATAATAGTTATTTATACAACTAGACACAACTGGAGCTTTATCAACGAGTGGATCAAATACGAACACAACCACAGGGGTAATCTAATATCCAAAAGTTAATAAAGCATCATGTTGTGTACAATATTTCGCTACGTTTAGTTATGTTTACTAAACGTTATGAACATTAAAATAAATTTATTATAACAGTTGAGTTATTTTGCATGTTTGAGATAAGCACGTTACCGTGTTGCATAACTGAAAGATTGTCTGAATTTATATTTAGAGTGTCCATAGAGTTCTGAATGTATTAATTAATTACACGGTACTGTGTACACATAGCAACCAGCTTTTTTTCCCTCTCAACTTTAATTGATTTATTTTAAGTTAACTTCTGTCATGTAGTTGTGTCAACATTTCTGATGTGTGTGTGTGTGTGTGTGTGTGTGTGTGTTAAGCACACTCTTCATAGGCGTACCCTTTCTAAAGAAATGACAAGAAATGTTTTCTTTTGTCAATTTTATTTATTTGGTTTATTTAAGACGCTCTTTAACATCTCTGGTCATTAACGCTCCATTTAATTCAGAGCGTGAAACGGCCAATAAAATTTGTTCAGAGGCTTCTTTTCAAGCTTGAGGTTTTTTTTACATGCTGTAAATCTACAATAAGGCACCCATGGCCTTACTTCCCTTCCGAAGGAAGCCATACATAGGATTTTATGCTCTTTTTCTCCTGATTATTCCTTCTTCCTGTAACATCTTATTTATCTCCTATCTATTTCTTTCCATTGCTTTATCTCTATCTCTCCTAGTTCTTGTGCTCTTTTTAGAAGCATCAAACAACTCGAAACACGAGATTAAAGTTTGAAAAATGCTCGATGCTGTCATTAAATTTGTGAATGCAGTAGCCATTAAGCAAAGTGAGGTTTGAAAACACAAATTGGGGAATGTTCTCACAAACAATGGTGCTCTGAAGGAACTGATAGAAATTAGTGAAATGCTTCAAGATAGACTTGTCATTAGGTTTAGCACCGAACCTTGCACCAGTTATGCCTCCTTTCACGAACGGCAACGGAGGGCAGCGGAGAAAACCGAGGAATAACTGCATAGATGCGGAAAAGTGAAGTGTGACTTAAACAAATACAGACGGATATAACAGTTGTAACGCACAGAAACTAGCAATCGTACGCCAAAAGTAAGTTTGTAGGAAGCATGTTAGTAGCTCATCACATTTAGCATACAGCGAAAGCAAACGGGAAACTATATTGTAGCAATGTAAAAAGTAAAAGAAATTATTGATGAGATAAAAGGTTTACCCTTTTAACAGTATAAGTTGCGGATTTTTTAAACTTAAAATAATCTAACCTAACCAAAATTTGCAACCTATAATCAACAGTATAATTTTTACATTTTTTTTTCCCCCTAAGCTATATTTTTAAAACGTAGGGCAACTTCCTAACCAACATTTGCAACCTGTGAGTTAACAGTATAACGTTTGCAATTTTTTTAAACCTAACCTGCAACGTACATGAAATAAAAGTGAAATTGCAACCTATGCGTTGTCCTCCCTAACACTTATTATAGTAAGGTAATGTAGACAAATTATGAAGTTTAAAAAAAATTTTGCGCATGGGAAAGTGAACCCACTACCATCCCGTTAGTAGCACTGCGCTCTAACCAACTGATCTACCGGAATATCGTAATTATCTGCCTACATTTGTTGACTACAGTTGGGCTCGGTTTTATCCGCTACCATCCTCTGCCGTTCTTGAAAGGAGTGCAAGGCTCGGTGCTAAACGTAAGGGTTAATTATGATAGTGATGTGGACACTAATCATAGTTTGAGCGTCACTACATGTGATAGGGAAAGGACATTTTTAAGCATAATTTATTTTTAAGGATAGGGGAAATAAGTTGAACCATGAAAATATGGAAAGAATTGTGTTACAAAGTTTAATACACACGGTTACTGGGAATAACTAATAAATTACAGTGTTTATTGCTAAACCTAACACTTTGAATATTTCATACTATAATGTTAGTGTTTTTTATGGTTTCTGATACTGTGAGTCGGTTCGCAGACTTTTACGGTTTATTACATACATATGTAAAAGCATTCTTGGGCACATCTTCATGCATATTGTAGGATTTTAAATACATTCCTCACTTTCAATATGAAAAGAAAAACTGATATCAACATTGTTTACGCCACATTCTGTTAAATGATATCACGACAAATATTGAACAAAGACTACACAAAGTGTTCACAATACCTGCGTTCACTACAAGTGTAACCTATGCAAATTAGATAATATCACGACTTGAAACTAGAAGGAATTTGCACTCGCTCATTCTTCTGCATCGAATTCTATGCACGTCAACTGCGTACATATCACCAACCGTTTTGTTCCCATACCTTCCCATCATAATTTAAACACCCGATCGAGTAACTAGCAATTGCAACCTCTCTATACATTACTCCGAACCTTTTACTTTTCTTCATCCTTCACAGTATCGCTGCTCGTCTCTGGAACTCTCTGACGTCTCACATCAAGGGCTGCCGGTAACGACAGTTTAGAATATTGCACGAAGATTATTTATTTGGAGAATGCAGCATTTCACAAGTACTATGCTCAGACTGTTAAATTCATTAACTGCGTTGTATATATCGTATTCGTAATTTCCCTGGTGAAGTGGCAGAGAGCCCCTTATGGTCACAACTTCGCCAAGTAAAATAAACATATAAATAAGTAAAGTACTATTATTATTGTTATCATCATCGTCATCATCATCATCATCATCATCATCATCATCATTATTATTATTATTATTATTATTATTATTATTATTAAATGATTCTCAACACTAAAATCACGTTTGTGTTTCTCCAAAATTCAATATTTTCTGTGTGGTCCCAAACTCTAAATGTTAAGGCTCCTTTTCTTTAATGTGTCTATGGAAGCTTGTCGTTTTTCAATATACTTGTTCAGGTGATCATATAACTGCAGTAACTTGTGAAACCACTCCAATCATTTGTAGGCATTCTGTATAAGGTTCAACTTTCATATTCTGACACTGCAAAACATCACTGAACAATAATATTCATCAACATTAAACATTTTAAACATTTAATGCATGTAAAAGAATCGTCTTAGAACCAAGTAATTAAAATTAACCAATGGATATCAATGAAAACTGCTCCGTAACACGAATTGGTGAAAGATGGTCAGAAGCAACAGAAATGAAAATTCTAAAAATATGTAGGGGGTTATATAATTTGAAAGCAATGTCGAAATACGAGATGGTGTAAATATAACACGGATATATTAACAAGTTGAGAATGGAAACTAAACAGAACCACGTATCATCGAAAAGTTTCCCTAAAATAAAACTGACTATTAACTTACTGAAGGAGAAGATTGGAGAATCAGCAACTAGACAGGAAAACAGCTTGGAGGACGGAACGAGCTAACAAGCTATAGGTGATGATGATGATCATGATGATGATGATGATGATGATGATGTTTCTATACTAAGAGGATATTAAAAGCAGACACTTGATTTTCATGCTCTTTCTTAGCGTGACACAACTCGAAACTGCAAGAGAACCGACTTCCTAGAGGTGTATGTTTTTGTTTTTGTGGCTATACACATATGGTAAAAATTCTCATGCATCTGGAAAAAAAAAATGTTTCTATGTGAATATGAGCTCATGATTTTACGATTTCTATAATCCAATTACTTGGGAATGTTATATTTGCTAACGATGTTGCGTCGCAATGATGTAATCAATAGCCCCACGGTAGGGACTAATAAGGAACTGTTATGGGGCGGTTACGTGGCGTCACGATGTAGTAGTTAATGGCCCCACGTTGGTGATGAGTTATGAGACAATTAAGTGCAGGGCCGACGTCGGTTGGGCCAGCTGTGGGTGGCCTCGCACTGCGGATTCTCGTACTGACGTGTTGCCTCGGCTGTTGATTCGTTGATGAAGTTTCTTTACTACTCCTGTCATTTAGAAGTAGCAAAGGTTCAGGGTGTTTGGCTGTTTTACTGACACTGAGCCAATGGATAAGGACAAAGGTGTCGCTGATAAAAATAAATACGCAGCAGGGAGTAAGTTCAGAGATGATTTTTTTTAATAAATCACTTCAAAGTGCCCAAATGCTCTGCCGTTTTTTCATATGACTACTGGATGTCCATAGACTAAATGATTAAATGTATAAATCTCAGCAATGAAATGAACGTATGTATTAACATCGAGTGACGACTGGACGAATGTACAAGGCTGTACTGCTCTGAACTGAATGAGCACTACGTAGCGTGCCGACTTTGGAGTATGAGGAACTGAATGCTCCGACCTCCAAGTCTGCATATTTATACAGAATTCGAATCTGTAACGTTGAGACGCTTAACTCCCGCGAACTTTACAATTATTTCGCGTCTAAACTTTTATCTTTGAATTCAGCTCTCTCACTGGCTAAACTTGAGTTTGTCTGGGCTAGCGTGATTCGTTCTCTACTTACTCTTTAAGAATTCTTTTCTATTACGAGGATTTAAAGGTGCAGTCATTTGAGGTGGTTCTCTCTGGCGGGGTTTTAACACTTACATGTTAAGTAACTTCCAGAAAATGGCAATTTCTTCCTAAAACAAGTCAAAACATCGAACAAAGAACGGCAATCTCGATTCTACAAAAGGGGACTCTGCTTTCACCAGCCTTGCTATTGTTCAGAGGGTTAACTAATTTCAAACGGCAACAGGCACTTTCCTTGTTACAACAATTTCGTATATACAACATGTGCACAGTAACACAATTGATGAAGATACATGGCTCATGATTACCAGATGTCAAATGAAGAAACACAGACATTACCAATATTAATATGAATAATATTAATGATAATAGTGATAGCAATGGCAATAGTAATAATAATTATGGTATTAATAGTAGCATTAATTTAAAGTTTGATAGCAATGGGGCGAAAACGATAATACTGCTTCAAACTACAGCAAAATATCGCAAGCGCTTTAGTATATGCTCAATTAATAATAGGCATTTGTGAAGTGCAGACATCACTGTAAATGAAATAGTTTGGTAAGTGCGTAATTAGCTACTTAAATGCTTTCCGTTAATGTTAACGAGATTTCCATTTCGCCAATCGCAAAAAATAAATGAACAAACAAACAATAAGAAAAAGAAAAAACGCTCATATTACTGATTCATTTTGCTTTCAAGTAGTTAATAAAAGGTGATTGTTTTCAAAGGTCGTATTACACTTTATTGTATATGTTCTAAAATAATTTAAATATTCAAGGGAATTAGAAATACTGTACGTCGTTCAAATGAAATATAGATTGAATATATACAGGATACATTTAATTATTAGCTTAGCAATGCACTTAAAGAATGCAGGCTGGAAAAGAACTCAGTTCCCTCGTTTTATAAATGAAGCAAAATTTCTAATACCATTTTTGTCGTTGATTCGATATACCGAAAAAGGTATATTATTTCAAATGATATTATGTTAATACGTCGAAATAAATTCCGATTTTAATAATAAATAGAAAACAAAAATAATGCCCTTTGTATTTTTTCCTAACTTGAAGCATTTTGGTGCACATTCTCCTGATATGATTTATATGAATCAACTGGGTCCGCAAAATTACAGTTAGCAAAACTGAGCTAATGTTAACAAATTGTTTAATAAAAAAAAAAGTGAGCAACGCTAGTTGCCAAGCAGAACATTAAAGCAGCTTTGATATATGCTTCGAGATAAAATATTTATTTTCTTGAAAATTCTAAGCGATAGAGAAAAATCTATTTTGACTTTGCTCCTCTAGAAAGCCCTATTACCAGTTTTATTTTTTGGCATTGGGTTCCCTTCCATCCATTTCCTAATATTAGTAACCCATATTGGTTAAGAAACGATTCATAATGATATAATACGCAAGTTTCTCTGTAGTCAGATTATCGTCTCATGATGAACCTCCCGATAAGAGTTGAAATAAGGCATCTCTAAAGCCGTTATCAGTAGTTCAAAACTGATAATATCATGGTGTGTGACTCGAAATACACGGAATGTGGTTAAAGGCTGCCCATCTAAAACGTTGCAGAATATTCGCAGTTGTATGGGCCACATGAAATTTTGCTTTATCATGTACCAAAACATACCGTAAGACGAGATTCACAGAGCCCCTTTTCATTATTTGGCGTAAAGTAAGTAGCCATCTAATCTTTACAGAGAGTAGAGAGAGACTTGTTCACTGTATGGACCGCTACCTAGCCTACAAAAATTAATTAACGAGTTATGAATTTCGTAGGTGTAATCTAATAATAAAATATATTCACTTCATATAAATAAAAAAGTGCCTCATGCAGGAGCTTCAAAAACTAAGCGAATTCCTCGCCTATTACAGTAACTTTAAAAATGAATATAACATTCAAATTATGCCGTATTAATTGATTAAATGAAATAAGTTATGACATTACAATGTGGTATTAGGGAACCAAAATAGAATTACTGCAATCCAAAGTATAATAAAATACGAACCACGGTTGTAGAATTATTATTATTATTATTATTATTATTATTATTATTTTTATTATTATTATTATTATTATAGGTTATAGGTATTAAACTACAACAATTAATGGTATACTATAAATTATATGCAATTATCTCCAACGAGAGACAAAGCAATTTTATGTGGGTATTTTTAAACATTTTTATATTTAACCATGTTTATGAACTGACTCTTGATATCATCTTTACATTCACTAAAACAGATAAAAGTAACGAAAGTTTTGAGTTACGTTATGTATTTAGGAAGAAAAGTTCGTATGTTCCAATAAAACAAAAACATGTTATTATTTAAAACAATTACAATGTGCTAAGCAAATGTACATTATCAACAATAAACAATGGAAAGTTTAATTGATTTTCAGTAGTTTTGACATTTAATTTAAATGCTATTGTAGTAAAAATCTGTAACGAAAACGTTTTCTGAAGAGAGCGCTCTTACATACAAATATAATTCTTACACATATATAATATTTTAATATTTTTATTAGTTAAATGATATATGCTGAGTTTTGATATGAATAAATAGCTAATAGTGCTGCTATATCAATTGGGGGGGAGGGTTCAGGTAAACCCCTACTTCTAATAGCCCGACTTACCTGATTTTCAGAGAATAATTTTTCTTATTTTATTTAAATTATATATTTGCCACTAAAGAGATTTTCAAAATTTAGGTTTCAGGTAACCCCCCTCCTGTCTGATAGGGGAAATGATATAAGAAATAAGCTAACTCGGAGTGAAATGGAGCTCATTAGATATGAATTCGATTCTTGCACTATGTTCACCAACGTATGCCGCATCTGTTGTCGACTTTTCGCTATATACAACAGTGACGAGCAAACCTTGAGATACAAGTCCACAAAAGATACCTTGGCTTCAATCTTAAAAAGTGCTAGTTTAATTTTGTTCTCTGCTTGTTGTAAAACATATTAGCAGTGTTTGAGCTTCATAAATAACTGTGAATTACCATCAGCACCTAAGGCGTGTTAACTCTTTACTGGCAGACAGTCATGAAGCTAAGCATGTCTCAAAATAAGGCCTTCAGAAGTTCCTTTTATTACAAGATATGAGTGTTTTTCTTCCTTTTCTTAGTATTTAGTACCCCGCCCCTTAATTTCATTCTTCTCCTTAGCGTAATTATACATCTTGGCTGTAATAAATTATTTAATGAAAAAGCTGTTGCTTGTGTAACCGAGTGAGCGCTATTCACATTATCCAGGTCATACCTGCTTATGGTCTAGGCATGCTCTGCTCTTTCCCAGTTCAGTTCAGTGACCAGGAACTGAAAGGAAGCTTTAACCTAAAATTTATTTTCATAAATGAATGTTTAAATAATTGTTACAATAAATAATAAACAGTATTTTATACTAAAAACATTAATTTTATATAATATGTGCTTTAGCCATAATGGTATGCACGCGTCGGTCCTGGTGGTGTAGTGGTTACCATACTTGCCTCCTATACCCAAGATCGCGGGTTCGAACCCGGCCAGGACCGATGGATTTTTTCGGGGGTAAAAATCCTAAGTATGGCTTCCTTCGGAAGGGAAGTAAAGCCGTGGATACCGTGTGTACATTTACGGCACGAAAAAGTACCTCAAGCCTGAAAGAGAGGCTTCTGAGCAAAATTTGTCGGCCGTTTCACGCCCTGAATTGAATGGGACGCTGATGACCTGAGATGTTAAAGAGCGTCTATAAATAAATCAATTAAAAATTATATGCACGCACACATTTTCTTGCACTTCTGAGACGAAATGCAATGACATTTAAATAAACAGAGAAGAAACAAATCTTCTCTTTCTTCATACCAAAAATTATGTATACTAAAAGGGGGGGGAGCAATACCTAATTTTTTAAAAATATTTTTAATTTTAGGCATTATTATAATTCCATTAATTTATTTAATATTAAATACTTTTCCAAACATTTAGCCACCGCTCTTATGTATTCAGATATCATTTTGGGCCTATAATTTCCTTTATAGCATGAGCATGAAAATGAATACAATTTAATCACATTTTTACAGCTGGGCCAATTGAAATGTCTAATGGCATTGTTGTTCTTGTTTTGTTGTCACATCATTTTTATTCTATTATAATTTTATGAGGTAAAGATGTCCTTAAGCCTAAGGGAGGCTGCTAAGCAGTTGCCCTGTTAGAAGATGAACGGGGCATGCGTTATGTTGCCCAGGTGCTATCGGTCAATGTCTCTATTACATGAAGTAAGCACCGAAGGTTCAGGGAACTACTTGGATGTACTGCAGAAGACCAGGGTCGGGTCTCAGAAGGATGATATCTGCCAGAGATTATCAATTTCTGCGACTGCAAATTTTGCATGATCTTCACACAAGAGCCATAGAAGCTCCAAATTGGTTGCAAAGGGAATCAAGAGTCAATATAAGCGTAAGGACAGTGAGAAGGAGATTTGAAGAAACACAGCTCATATACACACATCTGGAGTGGACTGAGGAGCAATGGAGAGGTGTCCTATTCTCTGATGAGTCCGAGGTTTAGCATAAGATCACCTGATGGCAGGGAAAGAGTACGGAGGACTGGAGACTTCTTGCACCTTCTCATTGACAATGGCTTTCAAAGAAGATTCCGTCATGGTGTGGGCTGATATCAGTGTGGAAGTCAAGACAGAGATTGTTTTTGTGGAGAAAGGAGCTCTGAATGCAAATCAGTACTGAGGAAATTCTTCAGGAGCATGTACCCCTATGCTCCATATGTTGACAATGATTTCTGCTTCAGGATGACAATGCCTGTTTACATGTGACCCACATTGTGACACAGTACTTACATGAGGTGGGGAATTTGGGTGCTAGTTTGGCTAGCACGAAACTCTGACCTCAACCCCATTGAGCATGTTTAGGGCATGATGGGGGAAATATGTTCGTCAACGTGTTCCTGAGAGCCTCAAAGAACTTTGGGAGGCTTTGCGTGAGCAATGGGAGGCCATTTCACAAGAAAACCTAAGGACCTTGATCCGCAGGTTGCCCGTAAAAGCTGCGATACAAGCCAGAGGAGGAAACACCCGCTTCTAAGATTGCCACTGCGTGTTGAAAAGTGTGTCGTTGTGTTACCAATGCATGTGTGTTGCAAAAACAAAATCGTTGGTAAAAACAAAATCGTTATGACATGTGATTAACTTGCAATCATGTTCATACTCATACAATATAGAAAATTACAGACTCAAAATTATATCTGAATACATAAGATTTTATTTGAAAAAAGTTGCGAAATATTTGCAGAAGTATATAATGTTAAAAATATTAATGGAATCATAATACTTCATATATAATAATGCGTAAAATTAAAAATTTTTAAATTTTAGGTATTCAATTTTTTTCTTCCCCCCTCCTTAATGTATATATTTGTTTTATTTACTGTCACTTTTATTGCATTGGTCTTCTGTAGGTTTTCTACTGAATAGTATTGGTGTAGATCTGTAGAGATGAATGAAAGGAAATGAATTAATGACGGTGCAAATAAACTCGGGGCCTTTGGCGCCTTAAAGCTAACTGGCATTTACTTCTCACGGCAAACAAAAATGTCTTATACAGACAGCTTGAACTGGCCTGAATTTGAAACCAGGACTTCCGGATTAGTAGTCAAAAACGCCATCACTAGACCACGGAGGCGGTTAATTAAATATCTATCCTAGGTTTCGAGGTCTTGCAACATAACATCTATCTGCCAATGGGAGGGTCACTCTGAGAGTTTTGAGAATAGACAACAAGGATTGATCGTTAATTTGTTTTATTTATGGACGCTCTTTAACATCTCAGGTCATCAGCGTCCCATTCAATTCAGGGAGTGAAATGGCCGATAAATTTTGCTAAGATGTCTGCTCTTTCATTTCGTACAACAATTTACAACATCTACGACACGAGACTCATGGCTTTACTTCCCTTCCAAAGGAAGCCATACTTTAGATTTTTACGCAAAAAAAAAAAAAAAAAAAAAAATCCAACGAATCTGGCCGGAATTGAACCGCGATCTTGGATTTAGAAGGCAAATGTGGTTACCGCTAGATCAAGGACCGACAGTGCAGATTTCCCAGTTTTAGATTTAAGTTTAGATAACAGTATGGGCAAGTCTGAGCGCGCTCCAACAATTTGTGGTGTCAGCGCGTGCGTATGTGTACGCGGGTATTGCTATGCCAGAAGCTAGGATGGATCTCAAGCGAGAGTATTTCCGCGCTATAATTTACTACGGCTATAAAGTCGGTTTAGAGAAGAGAGAGAGAACGCCTTGAGAGATTGCATCGGCCATTTGAGTATCTTTGTCCTTCACAATCCGCTTTTTCCGATATTTGCGGACTTTAACAGAGTCTTAAAGTCTGATAAGAAGATAAAGACTACGCAGGACGGTCCACTACAGTACAAGCGATGAAAACGTGATGAAAGCATTTGGATGTTGGATTCCCCACTCCCTACAGATGAACAGAAAAAGCACAGTGTGGACTGGTGCTAAAATGTTGGACAATTTTGATGAAGGAAGATCAAAAAACATCATTTTAACACCATTTTGTGACGTAAGCTGGATTTACCAGTATGATCTAGAAACTAAACGACAATCATCGGTTTTGGTGTACCCTGAAGAAAATTTCTCAAACAAAACGAGAAGTGTAGGCAAGAAGAGAACGCATTGTTCTTTCTTCTCAGCTAGTGACCACAGTGTGACAGTTCCACTTGAGCATCCTGTTACACCACGACAATGTCTCTACCCACACTGCACTGGAAATAACTTAATTTCTGCAGGAATCAGGATTAAAATGTTTGCCCAATTCTTCCTACAGTTTAGATTTGGCTTCACTTTCTATTTCCCAAAATACAAGAAAAATTTTGACTCGCCTGAAGCCGCAATGATGCATACTATGAAAGTATTTGTACCCTATCCAGAAGCATGGAGTTCAATAATTACAAAACGGTTTGAACGGATGAGAATTGGATAGAGTATAATGTAGAGTACTTTGAAATTATGCAATAAACAAATTGCAGTTTTACAATTTTTTTTTGCTCTCATTCTAAAAACTTTCAAAGTAACACTAGTTCCTGTTTTGGTAACCCTAGTTTTGTAGAGCATTTCAGTTATTATACTGTGTTTCATATTTACGATGTTAAGAGTTAAAATCATTCACTCTGATCTTACATCTTATCTAACACCATCACAAAGACTTTTCTTCGTTATAGTGTGCAATGCTAATCCGGGAAGTTAATTCGAAGAAAAAAATCTCCTGGAAATGTTAGAAAGACTAGAGTTTACTACTGAACATTCTATTCCATTCATGGTGGTCAAGTAACTACCTCTCTTTGCATTGTTACCTATAGGCAACCGGGTCGGCACCATAGATGGCACCTCACTCTACGAATATTTTTTCTGGTAACAATTTTAACATATCTAAAAATATTTTTAGTGAAACTTGTGTATTATACTTTAGATTCTTCATTTTAGCAAAAGACTTGTAAAACTTCTTTCAATGGCTTGTTTTTAAAAAACATATTCTCTTGCTAAAGGTCCTAAATTATTGTCAATAAGAATGTGCATTATTTGTACGGCAAAACAATGACCCATTATAAATCGTGCGCTATTGGTGGTCAAGCCTTCTTAGAGAGATGATGTTTGTAACTTTGCGTAGTGCAGTTCAAAGCATTTTATGTACGCCATATTACATGACCGTGGCCGCTCGCTCGGCTGCCCAGTACTACTTGACAGTCAGTGGGGAATGCAGGTCGAATGAACATTGTGCGTTTGCAATTGAAACGTTTTTCAAATGTGGTGATTGAGTCGTAAGAACGCAACTTTTGTTTCGACAACAAACAAGAGGCTACCTGGTAGGTCACCTACGGTTCACGCTCCATAAACATGGCCACAGTAAGAGCTGTTTTTGAGCAAAATCCAACGCGATCTTCTCGTCGCCATTCATCCGACTCACACTACTATCCGATATGTTAAGGGGCTTATGAATGTCGAAGAACTGATCGCGTTAAATTTTGCTCTAAAGCAGCTCTTAATGTTGCCATATTTATGGAGTGCAAACCGTAGGTGTCCTACTAGTTGCTTCTTGTTTTAAGCAGGTGTTGCCATGTACTGCCTGATCCATCTCGTAACCGCCTTATCTGACGGAGTTTGTCCATTCTGACCAATGTGGAAATGCTGCCGAAACAAAAGCTGCATTCTTACGACTCAAACACCACATTTGAAAAACGTTTCAGTTGCAAACGCACCATGTTCATTCAACCTGCACCCCATGCTAAATGCCAAGTATGTGCAGCGGAGCGAGCGGCCAAGGTCATGTATATGGCGTACAGAAAATGCTTTGAACTGCACTGCGCAATGGTACAAACCTCAACTCTGTAAAAAACCGTGACCAACAATAGCGCACGATTTAAAATCGGTCATTGTTTCTGCCGCACTCTGTACAAAGATTTATAATTTTATATCAAACACATTCAATAATGCAAAATAGCATTGCGATATAATGGACTCGCCCAGTGACCTCCATTTGTCTAGGGTTCGCGTCACCGCATCTTGGCGTTTGTGACTCGAATATCGCATAATTAACAATGTATACAATCGCACAGTGCGTGTTGCTTGCTTGTAAATATTGTCAAACAGGTCCTTTTAAAGCATGCCAAACATAATTTTGGACTGAATGTTGTAAAAAAAAAAAAAAAGAAAGAAAGAAAGAAAAAACGAAAAGAAAAGAAAAGAAAAGAAAAAAGTAGAATCAAAGTGTTGCATTCAGAAATTCGTTATCAGGAAGCCTTCTCACTCAGCATTCAAGAGGCTGTCAGTGTTCTGAAGAACAATAAATTGTGTAAAGGAGCGATTATTGGCGTTATTATTAAAATCATTACAAAAACTTTGTGCGGGACTAATCTTCCATATTCTACTTGTCCAAAGGAAAACAAAAACAAAAACAAAAACAAAAACAACCCCCCCCCAAAAAAAACAACTGGCTTACCGAGTGTCATGTATTTGCCAAATCAAATCATCCGATTAAAATGTCTCCCGAAATCTTTTATTAGGGTCTATTGAATGAAAAACTGTACAAAAATAAACCTCGCGCAATTGAATAACTCGGGAAGTTACACCCAAAAGAGATATGCCGTTGACATCGCCATTTTGGAAGGATCGTTCCAGAATTTAGAGAAACGCATACAAATATGCTTATATGTGGAAATAGATTTTCAGCATAGACATTGAGCAGACCCTGTTTTGCATCATTGCAGGTATGTGTGTATGTGTGTGTGTGTTTTTTTTTTTTTTTTTTTTTTTTGAGTAGTGTTTAACGCCCGTTTTCACTACTGAGGCACCACAGGCGGTGGACACTGATGATACATGAGATGAAATGATAAATTGGGAAAGGATATTTTTTTATTAAGGAAGGAAGCGTTCCAGGCCTAAGTTTAGGTACCTCCCCGGCATTTGCCAGTTATGAAGACTGAGGAAAACCTGGAAAAAACCCCAGTCAGGGAGGACGGTCCTGGCGGGATTCGAACCGCGGACCTCCCGCTCACGAGTCCGTGCCTTAACGACCTCGGCCACCCGTGGCGGTATGTGTGTGTGTTAGATGTAATTAATCAATACATTAGTGAATTATTTAAATATCTAAAATTATACATTTTTAATACAATAAAAGCACATGAATTGAATGATTTGTAAGTTGTTACCAATAAATCAATAAGGAAATTGCAGAAACTTTGATTTTCAAAAAAGGCTGCATTAGAGCTATAGTTTTTCCATTTAAACCTAACTTTAGCAATTTAGTTACCAGTGGTCACTAGTTCTGATAGACTATACACTTTAAAATAGAAATGTTGTTTCCTTTATTCGTAGAAGCCGGAAAATAGAACAGCGTAGAGCTCTAGTTTAAAAACTCAGCGTGATAATCAATTACAAGGGTAACAAATCAAGTACTATAATATCTAGATTGACGTATACAATAAAGGTGTCTACTTGCTTTAAAAACACAAATAATGGCCATTAAAAGCTGAGGGACAATATAAAATAAAAACACTATTATTAAATACTACGATTTAAAAATAAAAAGTAAATATCATGGCTATTTAGTATTTTCTGATTACACTGTTCAATCAATTAAAGGGTGTATTGAAATAGAAATGTGTTTTAATATATTTTGCGGTGGTTCCTAATATTATTTTTATTTCATTTTTAATATACTTTTTAATTCTTAATGTACTTAACATTTTTTCAGCTAAAAGAAATACATAGTGAAGCAGAAATTATGGTTTTACTGTTTGCATGCGCGTATTCATTTCATTTGATTGCTGAAATGTGTAATATTTACGCTGTTTGAAATCTCACCGTGCCCATAAAATGTGTACATTTTATTTACCTACTGCTTCTATTAAAGAAAGGGGAAGATATTATATCGCTGATTATTTTCCAACATTACTTAGCAAGAGATGCATATTCGTTCCGCAAACCAGAAATCAAGTGCCAATTAAATTACCACCAGCCACTGGCTCCGGGTTCTCGAGGATGAAATGTGAATTATAAAAAACGGAAAGAGAGAGAGAGAGAGGAATTAAATTTCTAAAGGTGCACTGTAGATGGAGAATTTTTCGTTTACAGAAATTAAATATTTTCTTATATTACAGTGAATGCATTAGGCAGGGTTTAAAAAGGAAATATAATAAATGAGAGACAAATTCGCACTAAAATCTTGGAAGTATATTTAAGAAAAGAAAGCAAACATTCAAGCAGTGCGCCTACCCTTATTACGGCAAAATAATCAATATAGAGTCACTTTATTGCTGGTATGGTTTTCGAGTTTTGAAATTCTTTTTTACACTGCTTGTTTTCACATAGAGCGTATTTTCGTTAACTGTGAAGCCTCTATCACGGTGTTCTTCAAATATGTTTAATCACATTACTCTGGCTCTACAATAAAAACGCACATGTTAAATTGAGGCGGAAAGGGTCTATAACGAGTGACGTTGTACTGAGATACAAGTAATTTAAATATTCAGAAGACTGCAAGCTCATAACTTTGCATTTAGAAAAAAATTAGGTGGACATAATTCATAATGAAAGTCAATACAAAAAATACTTTCAAGTACAATGAAGGTATTTCAACTACGTGCCAGCAGAAGCACGTGCAGATAGCAGCTTGTAGTTAGTTTAAGGGAGTTGTGTTAGTGAGAGGTTGTTATTCGGTTCTTTGATTTTGCGTAAATTGTGTGCTAATTGTTATTCATTTGTTATGGCACTATACAAATATAATCTTGAAAACGGGTTTTTATCTACCATACATTTGTGAAAACGAATTCTTGCAGAGAAGAAAATATGTTAAAAATTATGAGACAAGATTTCTCTTTTAACACGAAACATGTTTAAAATGGCCGTGTTCTTAAGGGACGAAATACAGGAATTTCCTATGTAGATATCGGCAATTAAATGCCGCATAGGGACATCGTTTTCAATATCTCTTATAGCACAGGTTAGTGCTTATTATCACCAGTTTTAAATACAGTATCATGTTATGCTTTCAGTGAAATTATAAATACTGAGATAAAAGTTCTAACTTTTTAGGTTCATTTAGGAATAAATATAATGTATAATACCATGTAAGTAACTTAATAATAAAATATGTTCATTTTATATACATTAGAATATTTTTATCCTAGTGCATTAAAGCTGAGCAAACGATTATGTTTAGCCATCATAATTCGTCAATTTTTACTCAATAAACTATGTTCAATTACTTCCTTTGACGGCTGAAATTCCATATCAATAATTAATGCTACATATACATAAAAATAAAGGTTAAATACAGCAATAAATTGAGAACATTATTTACCAAACTTTCTTATTTTTATATACTTTATGCACCTAAACAATAAACTTGCAGTGAAGTTGCCGCGCAAGTGTTACTAAAATTCACAATCCCAAAGAAGAAGGGAAAGTATTTTTCAGACATGAAAAAAAAATGAGCATGAATTTCTCAGGAGGGTAACAAATGTAGCAAAATAATTACATGATATATAAACGAATCTTCATCTCTAATTCAGATTAAGATTCAGAACTTTTTATTTAAACAGCGTTAATTTGATTGGTTATTAATTGTACAAATTAAGAAGTTTTCCGATAAAATGAAGATAACGAATTAAGCCGGTACTCAGCCTAATATATGGCTCCATTTTGCAATTATTGTAGCAGGAAGTCAACGGAAGAACTTGGTCAGACTTGCCGCATTTGTACACGGGACTGACGCTAGACAACATGAACATTTTCGTATACTTGGGCATTACTTCTACATGAACGGATATTGACACGATAAAGCAGGAGTGAAAACAGTAGAAACTCTCCAGATACGCAGCAAAATTCCAGATGTGCCTGTAGGTTTATTGGAGACCGTCTTTAGGGCACTAGTAAGATCTATAATGACCAGACATTGTGATTTTTAGCATTTTAAAATCAGAAATTTAGGATTATGATTTATACATCAAGCGTTTTGTAGCGTTTATACATTTGCAACTTAGCACTGTATAGCATTTTGAAGAAAAACATAATTTGAGTTAATTCTGATAAACAAACATGTCTTTCATTAATGTGAAATAAAAATTGTTATTAATTAACTATTTTCATATTGGGTACTTAATGAATTTTGTGTTATTTTACACCCCTAAATGTAATTAAATTTTTTAGTTTTCACTTTATGTTAATTGTTAAATGTCTTCGCTAAAGTGTAAACGCGGAAATAACGTTAGATTAATGATTCTCTCTTCGTTTTTAAGAACCAGATAAGATTAAATACGGTGTAACAACTTTAAAATAAGGTACTTATTTTGACAAGTGCTCCCGAAAAGCTGGATGTTCCACTTTGTAAAAAGGGATGTTAGTCTCCAAAAAATCTGCACCGTGTCTTGAAAATGTTCTAGATTTTGCGTGCATCATGCCACTTTATTCCAAGTTATTCCTCTTGTGATTTATTATCTTTTGCATGACACGTCCACAACTTTTGACATGCTTGTTAAAACGTTTTTTCTTTTGCCAATCCAGACGGCGATTACACAATTTACACATTAAAAGTTCACCATCACTGATACAAAAACTTTCCTGTTAATAAATTTCTGCCCGCTGTTTTATCGATATTTTCGACCTTACTATTTTGCACTTGACTTGACTTATGCGAAGGGAATGAAAGATACAAAACTCGGTAAAATGTGTGATGGTCGAACTATGAGATTTTGATGGATTTACACTTCGCATTCCAGAACGGTAGTGGTCAACTGCGTCATTAACATTCCAAGAACATACAAATGCTCACTTGAAATTTCCAAAAGAAAATCACAGAAAAAGTTCTATATAAGAATTGTCGATTTTAGCATTTATGTCGTATTTTAGTAAACTCAATTTCGCATTTTATCGTGCTTAATAAATACATTTGCAAAAAAATCATCATTCCTAACAATGAGCAGAAATTTGGGAATGGGAACAAACTGCGGACCTAGATTGAGCGAGGATGATTTCTGAAAGGAATTTTGGGGCTGGGGAGAAGCAGAGTAAGATGTGAAAATAAGAGGGAATTTGGGGTCTACAACGAGACCACAGAGTCTACAATCAGAGCAGTGAAGTATTGGCTATGAAGTATTCATGGGAACAAAACTTTAATTAGGGCATTATGCTACCATGACCAGCTGAGGATATGAGGAAACATATCATATGCATCCAAATTAAAAAAGGGGTAAACAACAGGTCTGGGCTCCATTTGGGTGGCAAGTCAGTAGAATAGAAATAGCGTATGGAGGAAGGTTAAGAACCGCTTGAGGGATATGGATATGCAGCAGACAATTGCGCAATGCAGAGAGATGATTTCGCTGGAAATATTAACAGGACTAAAATCTGAATGGAGGATGGATTAGTGGGGCTCGTGCGGTTCAGACTAGGGGCATGCTGGATGATTAAAATCACCGAAGACTATGAATGGAGAATTTGCCCCATCTCAGAGGAGGATGATGATGAACGCTTATACTCACTGAATGTAAAAGTACGGAAGAATGGAGGGGAAATTATCCATTACACTCCTTTACGAGATCGAACAGAGGGAGATGATCATGCTGTGCCCTGTTGGCAGGCTAGGAAGGAGAAGAGATTATGTAAATTCTGATGAAAGTGAGACAGCTCATGTGAAAAGACAGATAACCGGGAAGAGGGGAAGGAGGGAAACAAATTGATTGAATCCAGCTGTGTATGTGTGCTTTTTCTACTGTGACTTCTATTTTGTTATATGTAATTTTTTAAATTGTGTAAAATATTTATATTTTTACTTATTTATTGTATTTTATTTTGTTTTATTCTTATTTTATTTTTAGTGTGCATGTTTTATAATTTATTTTGAAAAATGTAATATAATAAATATATTAAATCAAATCAAATCGTACTGTAAAAGCACTTGCGATACGTTGCATCTGTGTGCCAGTTAAGAAGGTTTTATTGTATCGGCGCTATTGAAATAAATACACTACTACCACTACTTATTGCATTAAACTCGTTAAATTTTAAGGAGGAAAATAAGAGATCAAAGTTGACACAATTGCAAGTATGTAATATCTGTTATTGTACATTAAACTGTTTTATATTTCATTAATTTTCATCAAAATGTTAAAAGTTATAGAAGTGAAAAAATTCGTCTAACTTTTAATCTCCCATTTTAATAATAAAATGTTTTTAAACTAAAGGTAATTTGTTTGCACAAGTAGCTGTTTTGTTTTCATTCCCTTTTGTTTATTTTTATTCACAATAAACTTTGTAGTTCATAATACATAGGTACCTTTTGATAATGACATAAAATGGAATTTTGACACTTTAATAAGTTGATTCAGAAATATTTTCTACTAATGCGAATTAAGTTCGGAAATAACTACACATTTTACATTAAAAATCATTATGAAAATAAAATATGGTTACATAACCTCCAAACAGATATTGGCAAACCCAAAACAAGGTGGAATTAAGAAACCAAGCAGGCTTACATAGCCTAATCTTTGGTAGTAGAAGAAGAAGGCTGTATTGTTGCCAGGACCATAAGATATATTTATTTCATTAACTGAATATAATTGTATAAGGAGTGAATGATTACAGTATTGCCTTATTTTTAGTAATTCTTAACAACGCTTTTCGAGGGTGCAGCAACATTAAAATATTACAGCTTACAAAATTCAAGAACAAATAGGAATATGATAATAAATTACTTAATATATTGACTGAAGTGCCGACCAGTGCGCGGAAGAGTGGTCATAGAGTGTACTAAATGACCATGGTAAGGCTGATTGATTGATTGATTTATTTATTTATTTATGGACGCTCTTTAACATCTCAGGTCATCAGCGTCCCATTCAACTCAGGGCGTGAAACGGCCGACAAATTTTGCTCAGAGACCTCTCTTTCAGGCTTGAGGTTCTTTTTCGTGCCGTAAATGTATGACACGGGACCCGCGGCTTTACTTCCCTTCCGATGGAAGCCATACTTATGATTTTTACGCCCGAAAAAATCCATCGGTCCTGGCCGGGTTCGAATCCGCGATCTGGGGTTCAGGAGGCAAGTATGGTAACCACTACAATGCCCTTTGCAAATGTATCAGCGAAAATTTTCCCCTGCTCAACAATGAGATTCGAAACCCCTCAACTGTTTTTGTAGCTTTTTAATTTTATATTAATATTTTTTCTGACTTTCATCTTGAAATAATGATGATGTTCAGTGTTTTCCTCACTGCCATTTTTCTTACATTCACAACATAATTACCACGATTGTTACGTCTGGTAATGACTTTTAATTTGAACTCTTCTTTCATATTGCATCATCGTTGCATGTAATAAACACTTTGTTTTCATGTTCTTTCACAAATTATTGCAGAGCCATGATTCATTAAATTATCTATACTCTCTATGAACTTTACGTTCAGATATAACCGTACATGAAGTATGAATGACCTACCTGTGACATTTGTCACGGAACTGACTTTTAGCGAATACCGAAGCTATTGTGGCTGTACCCATGAAGCGATTTTTGAAAAAATTGTTCAAAACTCCATTGATCATGACACCGAAAATGACAATGAAAAATGAAATATATGTATGTATGTATGTATGTATGTATGTATGTATGTATGTATGTATGTATGTATGTATGTATGTATGTATGTATGGGTGCGTGCGTGCGTGCGTGCGTGCGTGTGTGTGTGTGTGTGTCTGTCAACGCTCTAGCAGTCTCATTTTTTTTCTCAACGAAACCCGGCATATAACCATTAATTAACACACAATTTTGTAGAGTCGTTAACTAGCAAAATTGGACTATTGGGGGTGGGGGGTCAACCTAAAGGGATTTTTTTTAAAAAAACATGAAAAATCGTTGTAGAGGCCTCGATTTTTGTTTTTCTTCAACAAAATTCGGAATTGTTCTTTAAAATAAATTAATAATAGTTTTCGAAAATCATGGCAATCGGGCTATTAGGAGAGGGGGTATACCTGGAAAAGGAGTGGGGGTTAAAGCAAAATTTTAAAATTGCTCTAGCAGCAGCAGCCGTATTTTAATTTTTTTAAAAGAAAACGCGATATAAACTAATGAAATAAAACAAGTAAAATAGTTTTTGAAAATCAGTGCAATGGAGCTAATAGCTGGGGAATTTGCCTGAAACCTAGAATGTAAAAATAGCTCTAGGGTCATTAATATTTTGTTTTCGCAACTAAACTCACTATATACTATTTAAATAAAATAAAATTGTATTTTCTGAAAAACAGGGAAATCGGGTTATTAGGAATGGGGGTTTACCTGAAACCCAACATTTAAAAATCACTCTAGTACAACACTAATATTTGTTCTTTCACGACAAAACTCGACATATGCCATTTAAATAAAATAAAAAAAATAATTTCTGAAAATCAGTGAAATCAGATTATTAGGAGTGGGTGTTCAACTGAAACCCAAAATTTAAAAAGTACATTCTAGCTGCATCAATATTCGCTTTTTCGGAACGAAACTCCATATATACAATTTAAATAAAATAATGAAACCATTTTCTGAAAATCAGAGGTATCGGACCATTAGGAATTCGGGTTTACCTGAAATTCAAAATTTAAAAATCGCGCTACCGGTACCAATGTTCGTTTTTCATAACAAAATTCGATATATAGCATTTAAATATAATACGAAAAATAGTTTCTGAAAATTAGGGAAACAGAGCCATTACCTGTATGAATATACTTGAAAATCGAAATTTAAAAATCATCTTGCATTTAATTTTCTTTATATTGTTTTAAAATAAAAGGACAAATTAATTCAGCATATAAACTGTATTTATAACATTATATATATTTCATATTTAACGAAAGCATCGTCGTGAAGATAGAAAATGTGAAAAATTAATCTAATATGTGTTTGAGAATTATATTTGAATGTATGAGAGCTCTGTAATAAACTTCCGAAAATGTTTGCGTTATATGTTTTTACTACAATAACATTTAAATTAATTTTCAATGCCAATGAATAAGGACGAAAATTTCGATTGTTTGTTGATTGTGTACATTTGCCTAATATATTATAATTGTTTTTAAATAGTAACGTCTTTTTTGTTTTATTGAAATATATGAACATCTTGTTAAATACACAATGTAACTCGAAACTTTCCATTTGTCTAATATTTTATTGGATTAACGCCGGCCGTGAAAGCCTAAATAATTATATTTCTATTTGTCTATTTTAGTGGATGTAAAGATGATATCAAGAGCTCAGTTCATAAACATGACTACATTTAAAAATATCTAAAAATATTCACACGATATATTTCATTTAATTAATAGTATACTTTTAATTTTTGTGGTTTAATATCAATAATAATAATAATAATAATAATAATAATAATAATAACAACAACAACAATAATATTTCTAAAAATGTGGTTTCTTTTTGTGATAGTTATAGATTGCAAGAATTCTAATTTCGTTCCTCTAATACCACACAGTAATGCCATTACTTATTTCATTTCATTAATTAATTAGGTCATAATTTGGATTTTAAGATCTTTTTTTTAAAGTTAGTCTACTAGGTGAGGAATTCGCTTAGTTTACGAGCCTCCTGCGTTACGGACTTTTGTGAAGTGGCAATGCTGCCTTGCATTTCTCAGAATAGAATTTCGAAGCTACTTGCGGAAATTACAAAAATAAACTTAAAGGTTTCTGCTAGGCCGCACCTCGTTTTACAGTCGCGGCATAAAACACATGCCATTAGTTAAGTACTATTTTCGTGTTATGGAGGGCGGCATATGCCCCGCAGATCGGAATTTGACTGTTTTATCACCGCTTTTCTATGTGCTTCACTCCCTTTTTTCTATATCCATGTGGAAGCTGGATTGTAAAGCACGGCACAGAATTTCTTATCCGAAGGCACCCCTTTTGTAACGAAACAAATAAGATATAGTAAGTACAGCGCGTCGTAACATTCTCACTTGCCACAGTGCAGCACATATTTGTTAACCCATTCTATTTTCATTTCCATGCAAAATTCAAAAGAACTTTTTTCCCCTCCCTTGATAACTCTTCATGCTTTTTTAGCTCTTCAACATTCTTAATGTTTCATATTTCAGCTCATTCGCTTCTCTTTTCCAGATCTGAAAGGAGGTAGTAATGAATGCACGACGGACAGAAAGTGAGGCAAATTACGTGCTTTGAGAAAACGCGTACAGAAATGAATAATAAAAATCAGAGACTTTTACTGCGCTACAGATAGCACTTTATTGAGAGGCGCCGGCTGGCGAGCAGACGTCAGCAAATGCGGCTTTCAGAAAACGAAGCCCTGAAAAGGAAAGTGTGCTTACGTCATGGCGTGGCCAATCTCAGTTAACTAATAATGCGTTGCGTCGGATTTACTGCAGAATTCGAGTTTATTTATTGAGGAACCAATTTAGCTAAGGAGTTCTTTCTCTCCTTCTTTCTTTTCTCTCTCTCTGTTTATCATCCTTCGGAATTGGGACTTACATTCCCTGGAACTTACAAGGAAAATCCTTGGATGTAAGAAACAAAATCGCGCTAAAAATCAGAAATAGACCACTTACTTAACTCTGAATTCAACGGTGATATTCTTTTTTTTTTTCTGTAAAACGCCGCATTTGCTCACCAGAGAGCTCTCTGTCAACCGAGATTGTGCAGGTCTTGTTTCGCATGCTTCGAAGATTTGCGTATACAGCCTGAAGCGTTGTTGGAATCAAGTCACGCCTCTTTTCATGGAGGAGCCGGAAATAACAGTCGTAACGCACAGAAACAAGGAATACATTGCAAAATGATAACTTTTTAGGATGCATGTTAATAATTATTCACATTCAATATACAGTGAAATCAAATGTAGCAATGTAAAACTTAAAGGAAATAATTGATACTGGAGAAGACATGCGCTTTTAAAGTATTAGTTTTGGAATATTTGTTTTTAACTTAAGTTAATCTAACCTAACTAAAATTGGCAAATTATGGGTTAACAGTATAACTTTTCTACGCATTGTCCTTCCTAAAAAGATAATATTTACTATAGTATGAAAAGTGAGGACAAATTATGAAGATCAAAAAAAAAAAAAAAAAAAAAACATACGATGTGTAGTGACTCCATTTCCTTCACGTTAGTAGCGCTAAGCTGTCTTGAACTAACTGCGCTCTAACCAAGTGAATCGACAGGGCCCTGTTTTAAAATAGTATGGTCTAATACACACAAGTGTATTAATGCAGGTTCTTGTAAAGTATGATCTTGTAACTTTCTGTTCCACGAAAGAAGTGCTACACTGGTAAAGTATTAGTAAAAAGTTACAAGTGACGTCATATAAGAACAAGATGGAGGAATAGCTATTTGTCAAACGTTATCATATCTTGAATTAGATTTTGTCCACTCTTTAGGGATTTTTAATGCACAGAGCAGATCATTGTCATTACTGCAAAATGTGTCCTTTTTGTTTTTTTCCCCTCCTTTTCAAGACTTTCAGTTGCTTGATTCATTAATTTTTGTTACGTTAAATTAACTGCTTTTTCCTTAGATTTATCTAACTATTGATTGCACATTAAAAAATTGGATACATTTATAGGTTAAGGAAGATACATTTCCATTGTAAATTATATAAATGAAATTATTATACATGTTATACAAGTGAACATACCTGAACTACAGTAGTTTTCATCTTTTTCAGATGGTATATATTTGGGATCATTATTTTCTAACTTTGATATTAATGCAGCTCACCTTTATTCGTCATTGTGCAGTTATTATTGTAATAGCTGATTGCAAAAATATCTGAATCACAATGCATGGGCTACAACATCACAATACAATACTTTTATGACTTACTTGAAGTGACCACTGAAATTTGATGTGCTTTCTTCAGAAGCATTCATTATGTGCTGCTCTCTTCTGGTTAACATTTCTGATCTGCTGCCTTGTACGTCATTTCTCAACCTTAGACTGGACTTTTTATGGCTTTTTTTTTTTTTAAATTTTCACAATTATATGTATAATATTAAAATTCTTTAGTAAAAATCAGCATCTTATTTGTCACTGTTTCTAAATACAAAAAGCTTTATATGTAAATATTGTGACAGTGTAAGCAAAATCACATTTATATATCTAATGACACAACTCTACATTTTTGGCCAGACACACGAACATTCTGTAGCAAATTATACTTAGCTATATATAAAGAAACTCCTGGAACAACTTGACTAAAGTAACAAGAACTAGGAAAGCAGAAATAGATAAAGCACTTAAATGAAACCTATTGATGCGTTACTGACTCATGCCCCTGAAAGTTTATTCAGAGATACTTTAATATTGATTCTTCCCCCCCCCCCTCTTTTTTTCTTGTTTTATCTGTTTCCACGCATTACGTTTACCTTCAAGATTCAATATTTATTTTTATCACCTCACTTGTCTTGTGCCTTTGAAAAAGAACACGAGGTGTTCGAAATATAGCGAAAATTGTATCACTCTTTAAGTGTGTTATCTATTTCTGCTTCTCTAGTTCTCTAGTTCCTATTACACACACACAGGATGTGAATGAACTACATCGCAATAAATTCACGAGTGTAGAGATGTTGTGCATAAGCAATTTTGAATAGTAAACGTATTGCCTATTTGTTCAAATTTCGAATTTATAACTATAAGTTTCTAAAGCGCTAGTACGCCACTGCTAATGAAGATTCCCCTCGAAAGCATAACACATGATAAAGACGGGAAGTTTCTGAACGTATCACTCTGGCGTCATGGTTATGACATTAGCTTCCGAGAGGGAGATGGTCATTTGTTAATAGATGCTCAGTGCCGCACTGTCAAACAATTAGTCCGAGATTTGAGAGATTTTTATGGCACTAAATCTTAAAACGATGATAACGGGCTGCGGAAATCAATATTTATATGCTCCCAAGGCATTTCTAAAGACGTTGTGAACTAATTTCTCACCCGGCTTGACTTTAACACTGAGTTATGAGCATATGATGCCAAAATGTTTAGCACCATATAACTTATTACGTTTAGTTGTGGACCATACATCGCCTATCTCAAATTGCTTATATACAACATCTCTTCACTCTCAGAAAATATTTCGGCACAGTTCGTTAACACTCTTAGTATATATTAAATTACTTAACGTCTATCATGAATTATAATACCCAAAAGAATCCGGTGGTGGTTATTTATGTGGAAGGAAAATATAAATGTTTCAGAGTATTGCAGCTATAGGGGCTGGAATAAAAATTCTTACAAATTCTTACAAATTTCTAACATTATAAAGTGTAAATATGCCAGCAATACATTAAAATTATCTTCAGTATCAAAATAAGGATCATAATATTTTTTGTCTCAAAGCCACTACTTGTGGGATGCTCCCACAGCCTGGCGACAGTGTAGCCGATTTATGAGGTTGGGATGCCTGGAAAGCGTGGCTACGTTATCCCAAGGCTAGCTGCCAGGTGGGGGGTGTTAATAGATGATAATCCGGCCGAATGAGCACAGGGAATTTTGTGGCCTAAGTTTACCACTCATTCACCTTAAGACCTTAGGGAAAATCCCTGAAAACTGGCCCAAGCGTGAATAGAAATTTGGGAAACACAATGCTGCCATTAAACCATGGCGGTGGTAGAGATCCATTCATTCCATTGTCCTCTTGAATCAGAATCGTCAAATACAACACCGAGCATTTCTTTCTAAACAACTCTATTTCGCAGTCGTGGAAGTGGGAAACATGACTTCATAGTATATGTTGTTTCTCTTCTACAATTGGTCCGCTCTGCAATCTAGTGAGTTTCAATGCTAATTAAAACGTCCGGCTACTCAACAGAGCAGATATGTATAGCTCGCAGTGCACAAACATGACTTTACAAGTATCCTGCGACTGCGCCTCATCAATGCTTTTGACGGCACTGCGAGCTTAGCCCGTAGTCAGACTGAAAAGTGTTAAAAAGTCATACTATTAACTTGGACTTCTGAAGAATGAGTCCCACAAGTACAATATCTCGAAATTAAATATTTAGTGACTTATATAGATTGTCTCCTGAACTGTCCATATGTTTCAAAGATATAATCTTTCAATTGTCCAACTTTTTAACCAATACAGAATTAGATCGACATGAAATATTCAATAAAGCAAATCTCGATGTCTTAAGATTTTTAAAACGTTATTTCATAATGCTTTAAATACATTTTGCACTCTTCGAATTAGATTTATATTATTTTGAAAACACCAAGGATTATATTTTTTCCCACCAATTTTGTCTAAGACTGAAGCGACAGCCTCTTGTGTCAGCCAAATGGCGTGAGTGGCAGCTTATGCTGAATGTTTCAAAGTACACAAACATCCTCTAAGGAGAATTAAACCTCACACGTTACAGCATTCTACATGTTGAAATGTATCCTTAATTAGGAGTACACAAATACAAGAGGGGTGAAGACATTAATGTGCCTACGATCGTAAATAATTGGGTGAGGAACCCATGATCGTTTATGAAAGTTCCAGCAATATAAACTGTATATGTTCTACATAGGAGATGCCGATTTGTAATGGGGGGATACAAATATATTACTATCATTAATTAAAGTAATTATATGTTTCTATTTTAATATTTCAATTTTAATTATGCAATTATTTGAGACTAATGTAATTTAGTATAAACTGCAGGAGGAATACTGTACATGCTTTTTGGTCAATGTTGCGTCATATGTTTTCAATTCTGCTTAAAATTTTATAAGATCTGCTTGATATATCCTTAATATTTTGTCTCTTCGATGAATTACTGCATTTTCGCTACTCTTTTTCATCGATTTTTTCATGATATGGATTTCGAAATTTTTACCACAGAATTATTCTGATTACTTTTATGTAGAAATACACAGTTCATTGTTGATGTCTGATCATTAAAAGTTTAATGTTTATCTTTCGTAATTTGGGCATTCAGAGCTTGAACTCACATTTGAGTTATTTTTGTTTTTTCAATAATACTAATTAATGTTGCACAACGATGCGGTTATTTTCTCATAACTCTTCGCTCTTCGTTACTAATGAAACAGCGATTTTATTATAATTGTTGCTTTGCATGTGGAAATATTCCAAGGCATCGGTTTCTATCTGACCATGTTGATTTTACATATAACACCACAGTTTTTGAGTTTCAACAGCATTTTGAACGCCTATCTGGAAGTTTTGGTGCATGAGAGGTACAATACAAAAGTCGGAAATATTTCTGTCGAAGACCCCACAGGAAAGGCTACTTGGCAATAGAAAACAGAGCAGAGTTGGACAGGTAGGGTGAAATACGGGAAGGGGGATCAGGAGTAAGGGTGTATATGTGTATGTGTGTGTGTGTGTGAAACTATTCATAGTACAGAAATGTGAATAATTACAAAAGTAATCATAGCAAATGTTGGTTTTATTTGTAAAACGGACAGCATTAGCGTATGTAATAGTAAGACTAATGCGAATTTATAATTATTTGTGTACTTGTAAATCTATCACAATAAAAAGTCAATTACTTCCACTACCATACCGCCACGGGTGCTCGAAGTCGTTAAGGCGCGGACTGGTGAGCGGAAGATCTGGGGTTTCAATCCCACCAGGACCGTTCTCCCTAGCTGAGTTTTTTTTTAGGTTTTCTCAGTCCGTATAAATGGCAAATGCCCGGGAGATGCCCTAAACTTAGGCTGGAAGCTTCCTTCCTTCCTTAAAAAAAATCCTTTCCCAATGCATCATCTCATGTATCATCAGTGTCCACCGCCTGTGGTGCATCAGTAGTAAAAACGGGCGTTAAACACTACCCCCCCAAAAAAAAAAACCTACTACTACTACTATATTTTGGTGGTCAACATTGGTGGGCCACCATGATTACCCAAAAGTGTTTGTTTTAGATCCATAATGTGTTTGCGTCAGTAATTCAAACTCATTATGCAGCATTTTAGTTTTAGGTTGGTACCACGTTAAGATGTTAGGAATAATTTTCGTCCCACTAGACTGCGGACTCTCACGCAAATATGCGCACGGCATGGTATAATATTGTAATAGTATGATTTTAACTACAGGTTGTAAAAATTGTGTGGTTAAAGTTGGTAAAAACTGTTAAAATGGTGCTTGTTGTCATATGAGAGGTCCATTTAAATACGAAATTACTTCACATAAGCAATAAAGAAATCTGATCTTCTCTGCAGTTTTTAATGTAGTTTTCAACCGTATGTTCTTTATTTACTACTTTTCTTCGTTTATGGTCCTGCAGGTGCATGCCATTGATTTTAAAATAAGTCTCCGTTTAAATATTTTGTAGAACTGAAATTATTTTCAAAATGTCTGGGTGCAATAAAATAAAGCGTTGAATTTTCTATGAAATACCTAACATGAGTTCGTTATGTGATTGACTTTAGACGACTGCTCTGCCCATATTGTAGGATTGAATATGGCCTCGTTAGATATACAGTAATAAACAAGGTAGTCGCTTAACTATTCAATTTTTGGGCATAACGGTTTATGTCAGTCATATCACAAAGAGAACAACCACCTACTTCCTCTGAAGGTAAATACAACAAACCAAAACAATGTTTAAGTCACTTACCAGCTTCATACAAATTGCCTTGAAATACATTTGCTAGGCCAATACTTGTAGTTTACTGGCCCAAGCGAAATCGACAACCCAAAATTGGAGTTGCTTCACTTAATGTTGACTTAATTGATTCGTGTATATCAACCTCGAATTCTGCAACTATTTTCTTTGCTAGAATTTCAATCCTAAATGTTCTCACTTTTCCTTTATGAACCGAAACACCAAAGAATAGACATCTTTGTTCTTATGTGGTAGTAAACAAACAACTGCTGGAACGTAACGTCCACTGTGAAGAAGATGTTCATGTAAATAACTGTAAAATATTTTGCTCAGTTTCTGAAAGTCCCATCTACGAAAAACGCTTCTGCTTTGCACAAATATTCACTCCCGAAAATAATCACATTGCTTTCGCGATCATTCAGTAGCATAAAATCTTCGTTAGTAGAGAACATTGGTTGCAAGTTCGTGAACTTCAAGCAAGGTTGTTGATAGTTTCGGCATATGGTGACGTCGTTCTCCGTAGATTGCTTCGCGTAATATTTAACGTCAGTAAAATACAATGCACTGACACAAATCTCGGGATTTTCATTAAATGTTTTGGATGTTACAATGCTTGGGTTTTCACTTAAGTCGCTAGCCGCTTTCCTTTTACACGACGTACGAACTTTTTGATATGCAAGATCTCTTTCATTGCTCTGGTGATTATGACCAACTACAGTTTTCGTATCCATATTTAAGATTATTATTTTGGCAGGCCAGTTTTTAATTGTACAACGACAATGTATAAGTCCATATATATGTGAATACTTTGTGAATCTTGAAACCATCTTTTACAGCACTTTTTTCCTCTATTACTGCCTCCTTGAACCGCATCTACGACACCTTCATTTGTCTACCTCACAAAGTTTATGTCCCCCAACTGAATGTGCCTACTACCCAATGTAAACTGCAAGACCCAGATATTGTTCCCGACATTTTGAGGTTCGTTTCAATAATGTTCTCTAAATTAAAGGAAAACAGCAGTGAAAATAAATCCAGGGGCCTTTGAACAAAAGAAAGAAACAAACCTCACGTGAAATCGGTGAAAAAGTGAACTTCAAGTAAAAATAAATTATGACATGAGTTGTTTTGAATTTCATCGACATGCTATGCATGAGAAGCAACTTCTAAAGGTCGCTGCATCAGATAGGGAGTACATCTATAAGTACCAGCCTTCACCTCGTCCCACGATTTGTACAAAGCATTGTGTTCATACTAAGGTAAACGCAATTAATTTCAGTATTTTTAGAAATATTTAATATAGCATTTGTAGTTTATTTTTAATTTAAAGTATAAAGCTTAATTTGTAAAAAGGAATACCGCCCCTTTAAGTGTCCCGACTTCTGACTTCAAGATGGCAACCCTAATGCCCAGGCCTTCGGTGCTAACGCTGTGAATAAACGAACTATAGAAAGACGGTTGGTGAAGTTTCAAGGAGACAATGAAACCCTCGATGATGAGCCACGGAGAAGAACTATGGATAACGGGGCTCTCTTAGCGGCTATTGAGGCGAACAACAACCAGACTTTTGATGACCTGAAACGGCAATTAAACGTCAGTACCTAAGCCATATACTAGTAAAGAGCTAAAAGCTTGGTCGCTACATTTCGTACTAATTGACAAGGCTCAGAAGGCTGACGCCTGTTTTGCATTATTGCCATGCCAGCAGAAGGATCTCTTTGCTGATAGGCTGCTGTCATGCAAGAGAAATGGATCCTCTACGACTCTCCAAGATGCCATCATCACTGGCTAACAGCCCAAACAACTGCACCAATAGAAGGTAATGCAACGTGTTGGGGGTGGAGACTCCAATGCACCTTTCAGACATTGCTCCATCAGATATCTTTACTCTCTTTTGATAATCATTTCCGGAGACATCAATTCCGAACCTTTGCCGATGAAAATTGTACTGGATGAGTTTTTTGCTCCCCACTCTTCAGTTCTATCACAATTCCATTAATTGTCTTCCATCACGTTGGTAGATGTTCCTCACAGCTATAGTAACTATATTTAATATTATTTTGTTCAGAATATGATTTTTTAAAATGTGTGAGCTAAAAACTTTGCCACGTTTGTTCACATTCCTCTATGGATTTGAAAATATCTACACCTTCAGCATGGCGAAATCAATAACCAAGCACATTTCCAGTTCTTAATATGATTACAATGAAGTCACAAACTAATTTGAATAATTATCAGAAATTACTTTGATCATTGAGCATTGTGGAAATTAAATATCTATTTTCTACATGGAATTAGATATTTCTTTTTCGAGTTTTTATTATTTCCTTCCTGTTTTATGATATCTCTATAAATACTTATGCAGAAAGTTTTAACGAAACTTATTCTTTCTCACGCATGACAATTGAGCATCGGCCACTACCTTTTGCAACACCTAATTTTCCCTCTTGAGTTCAGCTGTTATTTTAGGTTAGACAAAGTCTATAATTCTAAGTCAGTAACGTGCTTCTGTGAAATGTTTTACGGGACAAACAATTCGAACGAAGGCTGGTGTGAATGCACGTCACGTACCCTTAGGCCATCCGTCATATGTAATGCAGGTAACACCAAACACAATTGCGGATGCACCACAGTTGTTGGTGGTAGCGGTTTGAAATTTTCCCATCGACTGCATAAAATGAAGCATCCCCTTGGGAATCGAACCCGCAGACCACAAAACCGCAAGACCGCAGAAGGATGGCGGACCATAAATAAATCAGACGTTAATAAAGCACCATGCTCAAGCCAATGGGTAGTTTTTCTGCTGAAATGGATTCCCGTGCAACGGAAATGATGTTCATTTCTTTCCTTGCTCTCGCCGCAAAATGTTAACCGCATTGAAACTTAAAGATATGTGCTTCACAAACAATAAGGTGCTTTAAAATATGGAAAAGTATTGAATATTAATACTACCCTACTGCTATATAAATTATAAAATGATTCATTAATGTAAGTTTCCAAGATTTAATGCCAGGGAAATGTCAGTGCCAAACGTTTAACTTTCTATATTTAAGAAATATTTTATTTCCATTTTTAATGAGCTACTTAACTAATATTATGGGATCGAACTGTATATCCACCATATTCATTCCACAAATACAGCCTTTGCTCTTATTTTTAAGTTTTATTATAATTAGTTACGATCTATTCTATATTATATGAATAAAATGTTCCATTGTGTACCTTATGCAAATTTAACAAGACAATATTTGAGTCTCAGATAGCCCTGTCTTTGATGGAATTTACTTAGAATGAACAAGCGAAATCAATTAAAAGTAGCATCTTTCTCTAACAGGGCATGCCAATAATTATTGATTATTTAAGGAAGAAATAATTGAAGTTTAAGATTAAGTGTAATAATTTTCTATAAAGCGCTCATATCAACAAAAAGATATACTAGGGCTGGGTAAAAAGTAGTGGCAACATTGGCAGCACGCAGCGTCGCGTCCTTGTTGGTCATAGATTTGTGTGGATCTGATTCTGGAATCTTCGATGACCTTCAGTAGCGAGCGGCGACAGTTGTTCAGTTATTCAGTGACGTACTGCGGTGAGTTGAAGTAGAGGTGAATAGTGCAAGCGCTCTAGCAATATGTTTTCGAAACTAGAACAACGTTCGTGGATCAAAATTGAAGTTAAATGAGATCGTTATAAGATTGTTATCACGGACAACGTGAAGTATGTGGTGCTGCAGCGTTGTCATATCGCACAGTGGCAAGATGGGTGAAAGTGTTTCGTGCAGGCAGGAACAATGTTCAGGACGACCCCAAGGAGATAACTCTTTGCTTCCCTGCTGCAGGTTGATTTCTGATAAGCTGCGCATGAATTAACTCTCTTACGTCAATTGAACTGGGAGATATTCCACCATACTCAGCCGATATCAGCCCGTGTGACTATGATCTCTTCGTAAAAAAGAAAGAACCATCAATTCTGTAGGGCGGTCACTTTAGGACATTAACAGAGATGGGCGCTCTGATGGAACACGGCGCCTTCCACATGTGTGACAGGTGGTAGACATGGCAGGAGATTACATTTAAGGAGTTTACGTCGCTCTCCTCCGATAATGAAGATTTCGTGTTTACTTGGAGAACAGCACAACTGAAAACACTTTTTCTGCCCTTTCTTTGTACAGCAAACAATGTAAACCCTCAGAACTATGCAGCAGTTATAGCCGTCACTTTTCCTAGTCAACAACCAGAGAGAATTTGAGTGGTATCATATATTTCCTTGTATACCGATACAGTCTGTCTGACAGCACAACAATACTTTAGCTTCAGCCAATAGAAGGATTTAACAGCAGACAGACTGCAAGTGTATTGGTCGAATGACAGCTTACCTACAGCTGGGTCTTTCGTTGACCTGCCATTAGTTAACGAGGATACAACGCCAGTAATGCCAGGGTGGCCTGGACTATAAGTGACCATGCATTTGGTAAGACCTTTTTTTTTTTTTTTTTTTTTTTTTGTACATTGATACATTTGTCCTGTGCATTTATTTAAAATATCAAACTTGTTTCAGACAACAGATTTATCCAATCTATTGATAGCTCATTTAACACCACTTTCAAAAGCAGATATATTCTAGATATGCTATAAAATAGTTAAAATTGAGTATTCTGCAGTGATAAGGTTATTTGAAAAATGGTTCAACGACAAAGGAAATGCATACCAAATTTATAAAAAACTTAAAAAAAAGAGGATTCTTCCTCGTTTAAAAATGGATTGCTGAATTTAACATCAAGCGTAACAGCATTTAAGACTCATTTGAAGAAGTGCAGCAGCAGCAGAATTCATTGAACAAAAACATGATATGCTATTAGATGACCAATGGGTTAAAGTGCGTGAAATTGCTGACGCCGTAGGCATTTCAAAAGAACAAGTTGGCTCTTTCAGTGATTTTAAATAAGAAAGTGGGTTAATTAAGTATGTAGAGTGAAGGGAAAGAGTTTGGAAGGATTTAATGTGATTGTTATGGATTCTCAGGGATAATGTTATTTCTTCCTTTCCGGCGATTGGTTTCCACTGACTTATATTTTTGTCACGGCAGTTGAGACTGGTGCTGAATACTTTTTTAGTCCTGTGACCATAGGAGAAAGGAGTATATGGAGATTGATAAGATTTCTCGTTATGGGAGATGAAACACTTTATTGTCCATAAACTATTCGACATAAAATGTACTGCTGTTATTTCCTGAAGAATATGTGCCAATTTCGCACTAACTATGGCGATCACTCTGACGTTAACGCACTTTAACATCTAATACTCTGCTCTTGAACTCCACTAAATTCAACTAATTCTGAGACACAACTACCTACCCTTCACTGAAAGTTTTCCACATCCAATACTCTTCTACTGAACTAAACTAAAACAGATAATTGGACTGCTAGAGCCTACTTTTCCACACTAACTTAGAATCGAACGAAGAATGCCTTTTCTTCCAACCAACTGAACTGTATGGAGAATTGAACGGAGAGTGTCCCTCGGCTGCAAAATGGCAAGACTAAATAAATATGGCACTCAGCCGATCTCAAGAAGCTATCTTTATTCTTTCAAATATGTTTTTAGAAAAACCCAGAATATTTATTCCCATTTTCGCATCTCTATTGGGTATTCTGTTCCCTCCGATTTTTTCTGTTCTTTTATTGGTCAGATGGCGTACGTGACTACTTGCATGTCACCTACATTTCATTCGCATTAAATGAAAACGTTAGGATTTCCCTTCGGGGTTATTCCCTTGTCTTTTCACTCCTAATCGTCATATTCTTTATTATGTCTTCCTTGCTTTACAATTCACTAACAGTATAAAAATAAACACCTTACTCAAGGATTCTCCTTTAGATATTTCTCCAGAAAATGTCGGTCTGCCTGGGTCATCTTTCACACAATATTATTACAATAGGCAACAGAAATTTCCAGATCAGATTTTATGAGTGGGGTAGCTTTCTGTATTCTTGCAAGAAAGCAACATCACAAACAATAATTCAATACTTGTACAGGAAATAGAAATGAAACTCACTCATGCTTAAAATAAGGAAGTTACATAAAATTACTTATGCACGAAAAAGCTTTACGTAAGATGGGTGCGCGCTTGCTAACAGCAAATCAGAAATACAATCTTATAAAAATATCGAACAGTATTTGAAAACATTAACAGCAACAAAATTGATTTTTTGCTCGACAATAACTGTGAATGAGACTTGTAGTCACCATCATGCATCAGAACTGAAACAGCAGTCATAACAAGCGGTTGTTCAGCTGTAAAGAAAACAAAGTGGGTCACATCTATTGGAACGCTAAAGGAATTATCTTCAGAAGGGTAAAACTATAACCGGAGATTGCAACCTTTGTAAGAAAATGAAGATAAAAGAACCAGTTTTCAGAAGGAAACAGTCATTTTTCATCAAGACAATGTACTTGCTCACAAAAGTATTTTAGTGAAGGGAATATTGAGAGATATGAAAAGTGAATCGTTGGAGCAAACCACCCCAGTTCTCAGATTTGACTCCAATGCCCAAATTCTTCCTCGCTGGTCAGCATTTCTCATTCAACCGTGAGATACAGGAATATTTTGCAGACCTTCTGGAAAAGACATTAGAGACGGAATAATGACAAGACCAATGTTTTAATAAATGTATTTACCTTAAGGCATATTATTTAAAAAATAAAAATAAAGAGTACTTCTGCAACGAATTTTGGAATTACTTCATGAAGAGTTTGAAAGTTAGCTTACATTGAGTAATATATTTTGCTAGTTTAACGAATGAAAATTGCCAATACAAGTTGACCACGTTTCTGTTTTGATCATGAAACAAACGTACAAAAATTGACACATGTTAAATTTGGCATAAACTGTGAAAACTCTGAGCTTTTACGAAAGTGCCTGAGTTATTAGACCTGGAGCACATTTTACAGCCCCAAGGAGCATTGCATAAATTTTACTTATTTTACTATGGATATCAGAAACGAAAGATATGATCCCTTGATCAATTAATTAAGCTTTCATCACATAGTGGATTTAAGAAATGTCATCGGAAATATTTTGCTCAAATTTAAATTTAAGAAGTGACTATAAATCACGATTAGGCTGAGGCAATCTCAAATTTATTAATATATGTTAACATCTGTTTGTGAAAAGTGAATGGCTATAGGCACATAGCTTTATGTCACCTTCTCAGGCAGCCACCTCTCTAACTAGATTCATTCATTTATCAACGCAGATCCCTTTAAAATTATTCATTTTATTTTAATGAATTTAATTTTAAAATATCCTCAATTTTTAATCTGGTTGGGTCGTAAAAATTTTGTTTATTATAATAAGAGTTGGGGTAGAAAAAGTTGATTACCATTATTATAATGCATGCTAAACTCACATTCAGAGCTACCAATTTTGCAACTTAATTGATTTCCCAGTGCCAATATGTGAACACCAAAATCATTATATGAAATCTGTTCAATAAAGAATGTCATCATCGTCGTCTTTTTATTTATTTACTTGTTTTATTTTTTTGAACATGTCTTTACTCTTCCTATTAATTTTGACGATATTTCTAAAAGTAGTCCCTGTTGGATGCAATGCAGCCCAGAGTTTCTACCAGTTTTCAAAGACATGCTGGAAACCAGTTTTTGACAGATCCTTCAGAATTGTCTCCGCAGTGTTCATACTACTTCTGAAGATAGAAAATGCCTCCTATGAATATGTTTATTTAATTTGGGAAAGAGGAAAAAGTCACATAAAACCAAATTTGCACCATAGAGTGGCTGATGAACACACTTCACATATGTTTTTGTGAGTTATTCAGTAATAACATTATAGTGGTACAGTATCCGTTGACCTTTTGCGCATGATATGGCTGGCCTTGCACAGTTTTTTGGACATTTCTATAGTATAGCCAAGTTACATTTGTTTGTGCAAGTACGACATGCTGGTAAATCATCCCTTGAATATCGAAAAATGAGATGACCATAACTTTCCCAGCAGAAGCAACGACTTGCTTATTTGGAGTTGGTGATGATGGAGATTTGTACGCGGAGCTTTGCTGTTTACTCTCCGAATTAAAATGATATAGCCAAGTTTCATCAGTATGATTACCTTTGTGAAAGACAGTCCAACTTTTCCTTAATATCATCTTAAACTGCATGCAAATCTTTACACGATCCTTTTGTTCAGCAGTCTTGGAGCCTACCTTGTGCAAACATGTCTCATGTAGAACATGTAAGCAGTACCCAGTGAAATTTTTGGAATTTATGAACGTGTTCTTAACGTGTTCTTCTCGACGATTCTCTTACAATGACAGCAGCGATGTTAATGCTTTCTTCCGTTAGAGCACCAACTGAAATTGATTGCCTCCCTTCTTTAAATGGTTTAAACCATCTTCGACCTATGCAATAGAGAAGAACAAACTCTTCAACTGCCTCAACTGAAGATTTGTTGAGAAGAAAGCAGACTTTCAGAGCAGCATGTTGCTCGTTAGATGCTTCTAGAGCTAAATGAGCATCGGCCTCATAATGAATGATACTAAAACTAAAATAACACATACACCAAAAAGGACAATAGAAATAAATGACGCAGTGATTCAGTATGTGGATAAATACATATATCTAGGTTAAAAGGTCTCATTTGGCGGTAAAATGAATAAAGAGATTAAGAGGAGAATAGCACAAGCTTGAAAAGTCTTCTGGTCCCAAAAGTTCATATTGCAAGATACATCTCTAAACAAGAAACTGAGACTCGAGCACTCAACTCATGTCTTCCTGGTGCTGATATATGGATGTCAAGGCAGACAGCGGCAGAGCATGACAATTTGTTAAAAGAAAATGGAGAGGAAGATTCTAGGTATAACACCGAGAGATAAGATCTCCAATACTAGACTGCAGTAAAGCATAGAACCAGAAAACATCATGGACAGAGCTCAGTGATAAAATGGAAATTTGGCGGGCATGTGGCGAGGCAATAGCAGGCAGATGGGCGCAAATACCACTACGTGGGCAGGACAGAGGACTCCAGGACGACCGAGAAGAAGATGGTCAGACACATGGAGTTCGTTGGTCAAGCGTCGCCCGCAATAGAAGTGAGTAGAGTGAAAAGTGGCAAGGACTAAGAAAGTACAAGAAACTATAAAACAATATACTTTTTTTTGCTAACTCACGTGGAATAGTTCACCACGTGTGTCACAAAATGAACTTTTCCCTCTAGCAGGAGGCCTTAGCCCTTTACGGGGTACAATGGGTTCTTTCATTTTGTTGTAGGCAGAACTGAACATATCTCAACTTGCACACCTCTCTCAGGTGAGAACCGGAAGTGAAAACAATGAAACTAGTACGACGTGTTCATTATGCTAACAAAACATTGTAAAGTTAAACTTTAATGCGAAAAATTATCCTGTAAAAAGTTAAGATCATTCTTTATTGACCAGCCTTCATGTATTGTAATTCAGAACTGCCAAATTGTTGATGTAAAACCACAAAAGAGAAGCTATGTTTTGTATCGATCATTATTTGCACAAATATATAATGATGGGTATTCGGCGATGACATGAAAATCTGAATAAACGGCAGTTTTGTTTAAAGATAATTGGGCTCATTTTTTAGGCCTCTAAATGGAATAATGCCGATAAAATGAACGTTTAGTCTCCAAAGTTATAAATGAAATACAGATGTGGCTTCAGCAAACGAATTATGAATTGATTAAATCTGGATTAATCAGTAATTGAAACATTAAAATATATTTGGTTTTTTCACGTTACCTTCATTACTCAAGGCATGTCAGAAAATTAAAATTCAGCACATTGTGGCAAATATTCCATAAACATTGCGGGTTTTCTCTCTCTCTCTCTGTTCTGCTTGTGCCTTTGAAGGAAACTCACATTTTTTTCTTTATATCCAATAAAAAATAAGTATTTTGTAGGAACAGAATAAAAAGCGCATTATTTGAAAACATGTCTGCCTCAAAAAGCACCCCAAAAGAAGATATTAGCTGGAGTACATAACATCAAAGAGTGTTGTTTTAAACTTTATAACCCTACGTTTAATTTTATCGCTCTATATGTGTGTGTGAAGTATTTATGTCTTCAGTTTAATAACGACGGACGCCAGGTGTGACTAGAAATTGGGGCAGGGTATGCGGCATACCCGTGGGATTTTTAATGTACCACGTAAATCTAAGAGACATAACATATGACTGCACTTTACTTTCCGAAGGAATGAATACTTTCCACTTTTCTCTGAGAAAAACATCCCTGCACTGACACGAGAGGAAAAATGCAGTATGGAAAAAGCATTAAATTAATGGGTTAACTTCCGAAAAAGATGTTTCATTTGCGAAATTGTGCTTGTGATTTTGATTAAAATAATATATTTTATTTTAAAAAGATGCTGATATAGCCTTCACTGAAACCTTCCAAATCAGACATTTCCTACAAAATACATAGAATTATCGTTGAGAGTGATATATTAAGCTTTTTAGTAAGACGTAGGTGTTTTCAGTTTTTTCCATATATGTCTTCTGAGGTTAATTTACTTCCTTTGGGTCCAACAAATAACCAACAATAGTTCTAATTTGTGTTCTATCGCATTGCAGCACCTGTTTCTAAGTGAATGTTTCTAATTGAATGAGGAAACCTGTGATAGTGCCAAGCGTAAGTCTTCATTCATATTTTCCCCATGTATGTTTCTTTATTGTTTCACGGAATTTATATCCTGGGTTTGATTATTTATCTTAGCTCCTAAATCTACATGCACCTTTTAATTTCCCTTTGCGAATTTTTATAGAATGCAAAGCAAAAATGACATTTGAAAATTTTAAAACAGTTTGTCTGAAAACATGTAGTGTTTTCGTTAATACATTCCCTACTAAATGACGCAAAAATCAAATTTCAGGTTGCAATATGAAAAAAAGCCCATCACATAGGAGCTGAGTAAACTAAACGTATTAGAGTAACTTAAAAAGGAATAAAAAATTCAAATTAGGTCCTATTAATTAATGAAGTGAAATAATTTATGGAATTACTGTGTGGTATTAGGGGAGTGATATTAAATTACAATTCTTGCAATTAATTGAAATATACGACCACTGGTAGACAAGCTATACTGTGTGGGTATTTTTAAACATTTTTAAATGTAACCATGTTTATAGACTGAGATTAAAATAGAGAAAATTAATGGAAAGTTTCGAATTACATTGAGTATTTAAGTAGAAGATGAAACAAAAACATGTTGCTATCTAAAAACAATTGCAGTATACTAAGAATATATACACAATCAACAATAAACAATCGAAAATTTCATCGATTTTCATTAGCATTGGGTTTTGATTTAAATTCTACTGTAGTAAAAACATGTAATGCAAACGTTTTCTGAAGGTTATTACAGAGCGCTCACAAATATGATTCTCAAAAACAATTAGGTTAATATTTCACATTTGCTATCTTCAAGACGATGATTTTGTTAAATATAAAATATATGCAATGTTAAAATGCAGTTTATATGTTGAATAAATTTGTCCTTTTATTTCAAAACAACATAATGAAAATTAAACGCAAGAGCGCTTTTTAAATTTTGATTTTCAAGTATACGCCCACTCATAATGGTCCAATTTCCCTTAATTTTCTGAAAGTAATTTTCTTAATTTAATTAAATGGTTTATACCGAATTTTGTTGTGAAGAAACAAATATTAGTGCTGCTAGAGCGATTTTTAAAATTTGGGTTTCAGGTAAACCCCCACTCCTACTGGCTTAATTTACCTTATTTTCAGGAACTATTTTTATTATTTTATTTAAGTGGTATATGCAGAGTTTTTTTGAAATAACCGCTGGAGTAATTATACATTTTGGGTTTTAGTTAAAGCTCCACTCCTAATAATTTGAATTAATGTTCTCAGAAACTATTTTCCCTTTTTTTTTTTATTAAAATATTATATGCCGAGTTTGGTTATGAAAAAATAACTATTGGTGCTGCTAAAGCAATTTTCAAAATTTTCAGTTCCAGGTATACCCCCACTCCTAATGGTTCGATTTCCTTGATTTTCAGAAATTATTTTTGCAAATGCTATTTAAGTAATAGCATTTGCAAGGTTTTATTGGGAAAAAGTACATTTTCATGAGGCTAGCTCGATTTTTCAATTTTGGGTTTCAGGGTAAATCCCCCCCCCCCAATCCCTCTAATAGTCCGATTTCACTGATTTTCGGAAACTATTTTTTGTATTCTATTTCAATGGCATACATCGAGTTTCCTTTAAAAAAGTAAAATTGCGGCCGCTAGAAGATTTAAGTTCGCTTTAACCCATAAATGTATTTTAAAGAAATATACCAAGTTTCGCTGAGAAAAAGTAAAAAATTGTCGCCACTAGAGCGATTTTTTATCGCTTTAGGTTAACTCCCATCCCCAATTGCCCATTTTTGTTGTTTAATGAACTGGATGAATTGCTTATTACTGATGATTATATGCTTAGTTTCTTTGAGAAAAAACAAAACAAAAATTGCGACCGCTAGAGCGTTATATATAAATGTTTTTTTTCATTACCATTTACGGTGTCTAGTAGGTACGATCGATGGAGATTTGAAGATTTTTTTTAAAAAATCGCTTAATTGGTACAATCGCAATTCCTTCTGAATTCGTTAAAAAAAGACTAAGTTAAAAATGAAACTGTGCCATAGACTTATATTAAAATTTCAGTAAAATGCATACTGAGAAAAAGGAGCATAACATTCAATGCATATATTTCATCTAAAGCTTACCCAACCAAGTCTAATCAGTTATCCTTCATTTTACAATGAGGTCATTTATTAGCGATTAAACTACAGAGGAAATATGTGTATAATTATTTCGTTAACCTTACTAAAATTGCAATTATAGTTTATTTACCCCAAAATGCTGTATGATTATTGCTTTTATATGTTGTGAGTTCCAGCCTTCTATTGCCCACTGCGTTGACTTTTGTCACCCAAGAATATGAAAATTATGTGTTTAGGGATAACTCCCTTCTCTTTTAAACGACTCTTTTTTGCGCAATTCGTTAAAAACCGATAAATCGATGCAATTAGTAAAAAGGTAGAGCCGTGCGTGCCTCGGCAGTAAAGCAATGGTTTAATATGCATCACCTGATAGCAGCATCAGTGAGACAGAAGAAATCCTATAGTCCATGTAAGTGTGGGCATTCGCTCTGAAAATAACACAAGCATGTCTTTTATCCCCCTTGTAAACCATTCAGAATGGAATCAATCACATTAAGAAAGCTGGAAGTTGCCGATGATCAGGCTGTTACGGGGAGTTTTAAAGCTTTATTAGGTAAATTATATAAATCAAATTAAAACCTTATTTTAGTCCTTATTCACCATGACCAGTAGATTTAGATTTAAATGATGCTCACATTGCCAAAAAAGGCATCTTTAAGATTAATTTTTGGTCTGGCTGTGGCCAAGAGTTATGAAACCAATGCTGTGAAATAAGAAAAGGATCATCTCACGAAACATGATACGCGGCAAATATTAAAAAAATATTTTAGCACTTCTTTTTATATAAAGCTGAGATATATTATTCATTCATTATTATAATAGATGGTAGATATAAATTGTCTCTAGTTTATTTTAATAATTACAGAAAACCACAAAATATCTAGATTTAGACATAAAATTAATATAGAGAAGCACTAGTCTTGGAAATAGATTAAATCTAAAAATAATCATAGTGTTTAATTACAAAACTTAATCTTACAGCAAGATACCGAATTTCCAAAATAAGTCCTCACCGCTTGCACGGGATTTGGCGAATCGGCCAAGGCTGGCTCTCCTCCCGTGGTATCCTTGAAGTTGCAAGTAATCATTAGTCTACTTTTTTGGTGAAGATGGCAGGACAGATGACTTTAGAGTTGCATATTTTTGTGTGTAAATGTTATTATAAATACAAATCAGTTAGTCGCATTCGCGAAGAATTTATTCAGAAGTTTTCTGGCAATTGCCTCCTTCCAAAACTGAAATGAACGATCTATGAACACATTGGATACAACTTGTTCATTGCAAAATAAGAAAAACATGCGAAGACATACAGTTTTAACAGAAGATAAATTAGACTAAATTGGCATAAACTTCAACGTTCGCCAATCAAATCACTACCGAAATTAATATAAGTTGGACTTTCAGTGTCTTACAGCACACACAGCAACAAAAGTGTCTCAAATCTTACAAATGTAAACGTGTCCATTGTCTGTAACAAGGTGATCCCGTAGCACGTGTACGTTATGTGAGTGGTTTCTTTCATCAATGACTGAAGGGTTGAGTTCTTTTCAGATTAGGCGTTATTAGTTTTTATTTATATTTTTAATAGTGTTTAACGCCCGTTATTACAACCGAGGCATCACAGGCGGTGGATATTGATGATACATGAGATGAAATGATAAATTGGAAAAACTTTTTTTAAGGAAATATTCCAGGCCTAAGTTTAGGGTAACTCCCCGGCATTTGTCATTTATGAGGACAGATAAACCTGAAAAAAAAAAACCTCTGTAAGGGAGGGAAGTCCTGGCGGGAATCCAATCCCAGCCCTCCTAGTCATGAATCCACGCCTTCGACCTCGGCCATCCGTGGCGGTAGACGAGGTGTATTTCTACTAAAATGGCCGCTATTGGTGTTCTGAAAATCAAAATTGTATATAAGAAACTCCTCTTTTGATGAGAAAATTGAAATTTGTTGTGCAATAAGCGCAAGACGCATAAGTGGTTCGTTTTTTTATGAGCAGACAGAAAATGGAGAAAGGTACCGAAATTACACTCTGACCACATTATTAGCCAGCTTACGGAAGAAAGAAATCATAAGGGTGTTTTCAACAAGTTTCCGTCCTGCCCATACTACAAAGGAGCCCACAGGTAAAATTAGGGAAATGTTTGAAGACAATGTGATTGGCACTGCGTAAGGCCCTCTTGCTCCCCAGATCTAACAGTCTGTGATATTTATTTGTGGGACAGCCTGCAAGACAAAGAGTACAAAACATATCTTCACACATTTGCAGAATTTAAGGTAATCATAGGACATCAAATCAGAAACCTTATAGTGGTCGCGCTAGATCGTGCTGGTCGAATGCGTTTACCCGGTAAAAGGCCTATTTAGCTGGGAAAGAACGATACTTGCAGCATTTGCTATAACATAAGATTTTATATACAGTTTTAAAAAGCAAAGGCAGAGTACAGAGTGCCGGCTATGATATGTCCAGCTGCCGAAATGTAAAGCCTCTTGCGAACGGTAAGAACACATTCTAGAAGCCCTGCAACATTTTCAACATAGTCACTCTTTATTGCAATACAGTTCTCACATCTTTAAATTAACATTTACAATAGCCAGACATTTAATTAACAATTAAAATAGCCAGAAGTCTTGTGTGCAAAATGGACATAAATAGCATCCATTACTTCTTCGTCACCCTTAAATGTCCTTCCTCGAAGATCTTGTTTTGAGAAGAGGAAATAGTCACTGGGAGCTAGATCTGTGCTGTAGAGTGGATGGTCGACCTTCTTGAGCCACATTTCTTCACAGTTTCCTTTGCAACAAGAGCTGTGATCACAGACGCGTTGTCGTGAAGAAGGCACACACCACCACTCAGCTTTTCTCACCTTTTCTCTTTGATGAAAGCACGTAGTCTGTGCAGTAGGCCAGCATAGTACTCCCCAATCACTGTGGTGCTCCTCTCCTTGAAGTCAATGAAGAGTATTCCTTCATAGTCCCAAAACATTGTGATCATGATCTTCTTGGTTGACTGAGTGACCTAAGCTTTTAGAGGCGGTGATTCGCCAGGTTTACTCATTCTATTGATTCTCTTTTGGACAAGGAATCATAGTAGAGGACCATGGTTTCATCTCCTATATCAATGGTTTGCAGAACTTCTCTCTCGTTGCCACGGCAGAGTTCCAAAAATGCCTGACCACAGATGACTCGTTGCTGCTTTTGGACTGAGAAAAAAAGTCTAGGCACTAATCTTATTCATGTTTAAATGTTCATGAATAATTCGAAGAACAATTGTTTTAGAAAGGCCCAACCTTGTTGCTATTTCTGCAACTTTGAGCCGCCGGACTTCCATAATTTCTCCTTTCACAAGAGCGATGTTTTCAGGAGTGAGCACCTCCAAGGGCAGACCTGCACGCTCTTCGCCTTCAATGCTTTCTCCACCCATTCGAAAAAAATCTGGCCCATTCTATTACGATAGAATATCAGGGGGATGGTTCCCCATGTACACCGTCCAACTGCTGTTTAATTTCATTTAGAGGGCCATTAGTTCATTTGTGGCGTGTCCAGTAACGACGGCAACAAACGGAGTGCAAGTCGATGCATGTAATCGGTACGCTCTAGGGAGTAGCACGTAGTCACTCTCAGCGCAAATTGCAATCTTAAATGCTGACCCTTGCTTGTATATCGAAACAAGGACGTGAGTTGAAGAGATAGATTTATAGTTGCTCATGGTGCTTGAAAGTTTCTGTTTAAACTCTCGGTTCTACAACTTGGATTCTTCACATGGAAGGATGTATAGAATGTCAGTACTAAAATAGTTTCATTTTGAATCATCTTAATTTTAGATTAACCCTGCTGTTATAATTTATTTTTCTGTATAAACATGGTGTTTGGGTCAACCCAGTCTAGTGTGATTGGAACAAAACGTACAAAATCATATTCCATGATATTTAAACGAGTAGAAAAGGACTAATTATTGCATTCATAAACATTAAAATAAATTTTAAATTTTATTATTGTTTTATTATTATAATTTTATATTTACATCTACGGAATACACATTTAATTGTTTAAAATATTTTTGCTCTGCATAATATATTCATATTATGGCATCATTATAAACTTTTTGTTTTTTATTGTTTGAGCTTTGGACACAAGTGTGTGACATGAATTTTGCAACTATGTAATTTACAGTTTCCATGTTAAATTAGTTTTTTTTTTTTTTTTGTCGCTGCTTCATTTACAATGCGCACGTTTTACAGGTGTTTCTGAAGTTGTAGATTTTGAAACTGTAGTTGTGATTTCATGTTACTGAATACTTTTGACAATTCTCATTGATTCTTCAATCTGAGCAGTATGCTTTGAATGCAGTGTGTTTCTTTATCAGAGATTTTCCAAGTTCTTCAAAAAGTGTTTTCTTTATCGTCCTCCTGTTGTTAATTTTGTCACGCAGGGTACTCAGAAGTACACCTTTTTTATTTACCTTTGGAATATAATTGGTTACAGTAGTGTAATCTGTGGAGTAAACTGAGGGACTATGTAGGTAGTCACTTGCTGTGGAAGCTCTGACTTATTTTTCCATATCGCCAATTTTCTCTTCAGAAGTATTGGCCCAAAGAAAAATTTGTCGCAAGTTACATTCCGACTTTGCAGTTCACTGGTAAGATCAAACATTACTTTCATGTTGTATATTTTTCTGGTGCAGCCCCAGATCTTTTTCTTGTATAAACTTGTTCTTTCAGCATATAGATACTTTTATTGTCTCAAAGCGCTCATACCTTTATCCTATATTTTTCTGATTTACTGAGATATATTGCTTGAAAGGACAGCTATCTTAAAATCCTACAAATTTTTCATTGGTAGTCACTTTTTCTTCAGGATTGTATAATGTCATAAGGACTTCCACTCGTTTTCCCAAAAGATAAAACTACTGGTAAGTTTATCAGTTCGCTGTCTCTCTGTTTCAGTAATTTCTTATCAAATTGCATTATTGGTGATACCTTAAAAATGTTTTAAATGGTACACAGGTAAGTGCTCGAAATATGTTCCGTTATCTCACAAGTTTTTGATTGACTTTCCATGACATCGATACAGACAGGCAAGAAACAAGAGCCCAGAGTAATATTGAAAGTCAACATTATTAATATATACCCACTGTTAGACAAAATCTAGCTCTTCCTCTAAGTTTATAATCTTTAATGTTTAATTTTCAAATGTAACACCAAATATCGCTTCAAATTTAATTTTATGTAAATTAGTTTAGTAACTGCATACCTTGCCTGGAGAAATTCTTGATTAAATTTGATGGAGAGGGACAGTGTGTTGTAGTGGTGGAAGCAGGCGCCATTTTATACCTTAATTTTTTAAAGAATTTTCTATTCATTTATGAAAAGTTGCTGACTATAGGAATGGTCATAAGAACTATTACTTTTAGAAGCAGCACAATTATTCTCATAATCGAAATCAGGATCTTCTCTGTCCGACGGATTGGCAATTCAGCCTTACTTAATGCTATTTCTCTTATGGTGTCTGTACTCAAACTAAACAACAACATTACCATTTGGGCAGGATGAAAGAAACACAGCGCCAAGCAACAGTTCATTTTTCATAGTAGGGAATAAGTTCGTTGTTGCATTATTATTCAATGACTGGTTGACAATAACAACATTTATATCAAATACAAATATAAAAGTGACAAAATTGCACACATATACTAACAGGCAAAAGTAATCAATAGACTCCAACTGGATTAAAATGATCCTTTTAAACTTTATACGTCATCATACCAGAGAGAAATGCTGCACAATTCCATTTACTATTTTGTACTGCTCCTTTAGGAACTTAATGCCACAATTATAAATTTTAACAGGCATATCATAAATTCCCCATCTCAAAGTGCTTGTCTAAATCCCTTTAACTAAAAATCTCTGAAATTATTGAGTTGTACTTCATTAACACAGTTTAATTTTACTTTTTACACCATTGCTTCAATAAAAAATGCCTCAACAATATTAAAATGCATTTAAAACTTAGAATAAATATGTGTTTTAAAAATAAGTTCATCTCCCAATAACAAATTTAAAGTAAATAATACATTATAAAGTTGCTATCATTAGCATATAAACCAGGTATATATTAACAGGTTCAGGCACAAATATTAATTAATGAACAATATATAAATGTTAATCCCAATTTCTAACACAATTTTCAACAGTTAAGCTTAATTTAGTCTTCCTGCTTTTAATAAAACTATTGATTATAAATTTCACAGCAGTTTATTGCTAATGTTTCCAAAAAGTTTTACACAGTACCTATTATTAGCAAATATATTATATTTGCAAAAAACTTCCTTATATTTCTCCCTAAACTTATTAAAACATTTCCTGCTAAAATAATATGAACCTATGGCACTATGTAATTAAAAATTTAGTAAGAGAGATGGTGGACGATGTATTGTGGGAAAAGTATATAAAAGTACATAGCATTGGCAACATTGGACATTTCAAATTCTAAAATAAGTTACGAAAGCTAAGATAAAGAAAAAGGAAAGAAAATGGAAGAAAGTTTAAAGAGTTTTAACCTGCAAGAATGGCGATTTTTCATCACAAAACTCTTATAATTCCAGTATGTAAATAGTACACCTTACTAAGCCTTCGGTTTCAAATAGATTGTTAATAAAACTTTCCAAAGGCTACTGACTATTGAAATCCTAGATATTAGTACAACAAATGAAACGGCGAATAATAAAATCTTGCTGAGACTATACATTCCAATAACGCATCTTTCTTATTTTTATTGAAAACATTTTTAAAACTTCAAGAATCTAAGCTGGGTTAAAATGTACTGCTATCCTTTGACTTTTACAATTGTACTTTGAATATGGTAAACTTTCTCTTCTGCAAAGCGAATTTGTGAAAATTAATTTTATCAGCTTATATGCATCATTTAACTGAGCCAATCGCATGCCTGTGAATAATAAATAATAGGAGGCACAGTAATAGCAGCAATAAAGGCTTCCAGGCACAAGCGTGCGGGAAAAGCAGAACTGCAAAAGCAATTGAGTACGACCTCGACCTGCGAATATTACAACACCCGTTCATGGAATAAGATTCGAACTGAAAGCCATCGAAGTACCAGGCACCACATCAGTGGAATGGCAGTTGAGGTAAATGAGGTTATTTTCATTCTTAAACGCAGCAGAGGTAGAGAAGTGCCTTTCGAGAATAGCATAAAGGAAATTACAAATCTTGGAGAATTATAAACTCACTCTACTGGCTTATTGATAGCAACTTTTCCTAAGAAACTTGGTAAGTGTATCTTTACAATATATGTTTTTTGTTCTTACCTTCAATATTATGCAAACATATAAAACAATACACGTAAACACAAATATAAATTCCAATTTAACTCCGACCGTCATTCATGTTCCTAGTATTATAACACGTTTAGGGCCAGTTGTATAAAGAGTTAACTTGAGTTTAGGGCAAAAAATTAACTATCAGTTATGGTTAATTTAAAAAATTTGGTTGTATAAACACTAAATATAAGATTATCTCGTGTAACCTAAAATTAAATCTAACTCGCGAAATTTCTCAAGTTAATGCACTAGCTACAGTTTAATAATTGTTAAATAAAACATTTCTCCGAGTACAGAAGCATAGCAACTTCCTTTATAAATAAAATGCTTAGTTACGTTTAAATTAATTTCATGTACACAATGCTTCTTCAATGTTTCACTTTCGCGTAATAACATCAGACAGAGTTGCGTTCAACTGTAGGTTATGTTAGGTTAACCTTACAACCGGTATATTGTTTACGTTTCTAATTTCCGACATATCATCTGAAGATGAGTTTCACCGTGCTCCTCGTGTATTTCACGAGAGAAATAATTCGTTTCTATAACTGAATGACAAAAATTCAAAATGCGTTTTCGCTTAGCAAAAGACGTCGAAGAATTGGAACAAATGTTACGTCCCAGATTACAATTACAAACTAAGCGAAATCATGCTTTGAATTCGGTGTTCACGATACTATTATACTCAAGGTTCTATGCGACAGGGATCTTCCAAATAGTTATTGGAGGTATATTCAAAGTGGAGAAAGGAATGGCCAGTAGAACCATCCATCAAGTTGCTGTCTTGGTGGTATAGTGGTAACCATACTTGCCTCCTAAACTAATTTAATCCCGGCTAGAATTTATGGATTTTTTCGGGCATAAAAATCCTAAGTATGACTTTCTTCGGAAGAAAGTAAACCGCGGGCCCCGTGTCGTGCATTTACGGCACGATAAAGAACCTCAAGCCTGAAAGAAGAGGCTTCTAACCAAAATTTATCGACCTTTACACGCCCTGATTTGAATGGGACGTTGATGGCCTGAGATGTTAAGGAGCATCTGTATAAACCAAGTCAACATCCATAAAATTACTAGAGCAATAGCAACTCTGAGACCTCAGTTAATTAAAATGCCAACCGAAGAAGGTGGTGTATGGAAAGTGACGCTAGGCTTCTATAACATTCGCAACTTTCCTGCAGTTTTAGGTGCTATAAAGTGCACACACATACCGATTACATCGCCTGGGGTTTATAATGCAGAAGTCTTCACAATAGAATTGTTAAACTCTTTGGCAATTTCCCCCATCCCATGTATGTTTTTTTATCGTTGTTTGAGATTGAATCTATTATTTTTCAATTATTTTATGATATTTTAGTACCAGACCAATAATAATATCCTTTTCATGCTGGCTAAAATTTGCCGCTCACGTTTTCTTTAACTTTTCCTTGTCCATGTTTGAAGATATATTAAGGAGAAACAAAAATGTGGAGGAGGCGGGAAAGCTGAATAATTATTGCTTTTCTTAGGTTGAACAGTTGAACCTCAACTCGCTCTAAACACGAACTTTAGTATTGTGTTCTAATGTTGCCATAGGTTTGGCGGTTAACGCAAACTCGAAGTTACGTAGCCTGAGGTTATTTTTATTCAACAAATATATTAACCTGTGGTTTTTTTTAACTTACGGATAAAAATAATCTGCAGTTAGCAACTTTTATACAATTGGCCCTTACAGTGCCGCAAATAAGAGACAGGGGTAAGAGTTTTAAATACTTCATACATGTATTTAGTATATTAATAATTATATTATTATAAGAACACAGAAGAAGAACACAGGCGGTTATTCACTTCTGCTTTTATTACTATTATCATAGCTATATATTTAATTGCATTATGCATTTTATTTAATATATACACAAAACACAAAAATACAGTATTTATTATATCTACTAAATTGAAAAAAAAATACAAAACGATACATATAACTTGTAAAGTACAATATAACTAAAATAATAAGTAAATTAGAGAAGTAGGAATGAATGAAACCCTAAAATATTAACGCCAATAGAGCAATATTTCGAACATTTGTTTTGTTCTTCACTGTAATTGGGACTGTTGTGTTCTGATATTATTATTATTATTATTATTATTATTATTACTATTATTATTACTATTATTATTATTATTATTATTATTATTATTATTATTGCTGCTGCTGTTGTTGTTCCGCTATATCTCTATAAATTCCATTTCATAATATATGGGGGTCTTTCAAAAGTCCGTTCAAACTTTAAAGAATTATAAGTATTACAACAGTTATGTATATATAAAAAATCACTGGATTGGGTAAAAAAAAAAAAAAAAAAGACTTGTTTATTTAATGTTATTATTTTTCATTCCATAATTACCATTTTGTTGATGAAAATATTGATTATCTTATTAATATACTGCTATAGAAATTTTAAGTTCCAAGCAATAGTTTTATCATTAAACGCTGAAGCCTTTCAATGTATGGCAGCTGCCCTAAATGTTGGGTACTGTTTTTGAAGCCGTTTGTTGTTGTAGTCAATTGCCTCAGCTTGTTGTCTACGCTTTAAGAGTCGGTCCTGGTGGTGTAGTGGTTACGGTTACCACACTTGCCTCCTAAACCCAAGATCATGGGTTCGAATCTGGCCAGTACCGATGGATTTTTTCGGGCATAAAAATTCTAAGTATGGCTTCCTTCGGACCGGAAGTAACGGCGTGGGTCCTGTGTCGTACATTTACGGCACGAAAAAGAACCTCAAGCCTGAAAGAGAGGCCTCTGAGCAAAATTAGTAGGCCGTTTCACGCCCTGAGTTGAATAGAACGCTGATGACCTGAAATGTTAAAGAGCGTCCATAAATAAATCAATAAAGATTTATTAAATTAAGATAAAGATTCTTAGGGTAATTTTCGTTGAGCCCCGCTCAATGGGACTGAGAGAGGATACTTTTGTTACATAACGTCACACTTTACACTACAAAGTAATGATCGTAACATTATCTACACCAGCAGACGTTTCTGAAAATAACAGAGTTCGATGTAGTGACCTTGACCTATATCCAACCTTCATAACATTACTTTTCGACGGAGATGGTAATTAGTTTTTGACTTTGATCTTAGGGCTGCACCTGTCCTCGCGTTTGGGTCGCCGGCCTTCTAATTATGATAGGTAAACTTTCCGCTACTCACACTCACTTGAATTTTCCAAGCAAACGAACTATATTAATTTAACTCTAAACACCGATCATGTGTTCGTGCACCCGTAGGGAAACCGTTGTTGTAGTCGTTCTGTACCGTGTAGTCCGCTTATTATGACAGTTCATTGCCTACGTAGCACTGAACACGTAGTGTCAGTTCTGTGTGTTTACTGACTTCGTTACAGGTGCAGTAAAAGGAAGTATTTAAATGCGAAGTTGGCAGATGCTCATATGATCAATGTATTGGTCGATGGTATAGCTGTAGAGAGTCTTCGTGTTCTGCAAGACTGCCAGACAATACGAAATACTTCAGGGATACATCAGCACCAGGGAGTCAATGCGGCGGCGGATTGATGGATGTATCCGTACTAACGAAAGACATTTTGAACATTTCAATTTCTGTTTCCCACGGTTTTGATTTTGAATATTCTGCTAGTGATACTCGTATAAAAAGGGATCTAACAAGGAAATGAAGCAATTCAGCACCCATGCTCATGTTATAATATTACTTATCCTGTATATGTGAGGCAAGTTTCCCCAAAGTTTTAACACACTTTTGTTACATTCTATATATTTGTAACGCTAGAATTATCTACTACTACTACTACTACTACTACTACTACTACTACCACTACTACCACTACTACTACTACTACTACCACTACCACTATTACTACTACTACCACTAATACTACTACCACTAATACTACTACCACTACCACTACCACTACCACTACCACTACCACCACTACTACTACTACTACTACATATGCCATTAAGTTATGCGCCTAGCATAGTGAACTGTCAAGTTACTTTTGCGTTGTCACAGTATCCTATATCCTTCATCCTACGCATGGGTAAAGTCCAAGTCGATAGACATGCGCGCAACGTCAGCCAAGCTGATTTTGATTCAGCCTGTCATTTAATCTTTGTTGTTACATTACGTGACATTTCACTACTCATTGTAATGTCCATTATGCCGTTACCTAACTCCTCACGAACCAATGTGGATGTGCACTAATACTCACTTGCTTATATGCATATAGGGAGGGGTTATTATACGTGTATAATTGGAAATGTCATTGCACATGTTGAAGTATTACGTAACATGCAAATAATAATTTTCTCATATTAAGTGAGGGACAGCAGCAAATATGCTTTTCATATAAATCGTGCCAGGAACTTCATTTACGTTACACAGTGCACATTGTAATTTTAATCATCATCTAGAAGCAAGAGCATGTAAACTGCCAACTGTGCCCACGAGTACTCCTCCCACTGAATTGGCGTGCCCCAGGCTATGTAACTGCTTTAGCTGGGGTGTGTTATTTTCCTTTAGGGCTCTGTAACATTGAATGTCACAGCGAGGTGTTCACACATATACACTATTATTCTCTCAAACGGGGAGAAAAAGATAAAAACGAAGCACTCGGGAATAAATCACCATGCTATCTGTATTGTTAAGACAATTGTAGCTGGAAAAGAAAGAGCGTGAATTTGAGTCTCACATTAAGCCTTTTTAATGCACTACTAGTCATTTTTGTTGCTCTGGGTTATCCGGAAATTTGAGTAATGGTATGAAGAATTTTAAAACATTTCTGCTCTCCTGGATCCGTTTTTATTTTTGAATTTTTTTGGGGGGGAGGGTTTCCGTAGCTATTGCAGTTGTACTCCTTAAAGAATTTTTGAAAAAAAAAATTCAAATTGCCATCGATCCTACCTCTTACGTATCGAAAATGACAATGAACCAGTAAAATGGAATCATTAGGGATAAGGCTAACCTAAAAAATAAATAATTAAATAATTAAATAAATAAATAAAATAAAAAATTAAAAAATTAAATAAAAAATAAATAAACAAGTGAAAAATTAAAAAAACACACCAATTGCTCTAGCAAATGCAATTTTTTGTTTTTTCTTAACGAAATTCGGAATATTTCATTAAAATAAATTAATATAAATAGTTTATGAAAATCAGGACAATAGGACCATTAGGATTGGGGGTATACCTTAAAACCGAGTGGAGTTAAAGAGAAATTTAAAAATATTTTAATAAATTTTATATTTATTAAAAGAAAATCGAAACATGGTATTAAAATATGTTTTTTTCTGAGAATCAGTGAAATTATATTAGTAGGAATGGGAGTTTACGCGAAACGCAAAATTTAAAAATGCCCTAACGGCACCAATATTTGTTTTTTCACAACAAAATTCGTTATATGTCATTCAAATAAAATTAGAAAATATTTTCTGAAAATTATGAAAACAGAAAATTAAAGAGTGGGGGTTAAGACGAAATTTAAAAATCGCTCTAGTGGCCAAAATATTTTACCTTTCTCAACGAAATTCGGTATATGTCATTGAAATAAAACAAGAAAAACAGTTTCTGAAAATCAGTGAAACCAGATTATTTGGAAGGTGGGTTACCAGAAACTCAAAATTTAAAAAATTGCTATGACACCATATTTGTTTTTTCGCAACGGGACTTGTATATACCATTTAAATAAAATAGAAAAAACAGTTTCTGAAAATGAGGGAAATCAGACCATAGGAGAAGCGATATACTTAGAAATAGAAATTTAAAAAGAGCTATTGCGTTTAATATTCTCTCTATTGCTTTAAAATAAAAGGCAAATTAATTCAGCATATAACCTTGTTTTTTTATAACGATTCATGAGTTTTATAATTAACAAAAGCATCATAGTGAAGATAGTAAATCCGAAATATTAATCTAATATGTGTTGAGAATTATATTAGTATGTAAGCGGTCTGTAATAACCTTCAGAAAACGTTTTCGATACATGTTTTTATTACCACAGAATTTAAATTAAACTTCAAAACTATTGAAAATCTATGAACATTTATTGTGTATATTTACTTAGCACATTATAATTGTTTTTAAATAGTAATATCTTTTTTGTTTTATTGAAATATATGAACATCTTCTTAAATACGCAATGTAACTCGAAACTTTCTGTTGTTTGTCTATTTTAGTGAATGTAAAGATATCAAGGGCTCAGTTCATAAACATGGTTCCATTTAAAAATGTTTAAAAATACCCACACAGTATAGCTTTGTCTATCAGTGGCTGTATATTTAATTTAATTTATAGCATACCATTAATTTTTGTGATTCAATCTTAATAATGACGATAACAATAATAATAATAATAATAATAATAATAATAACAACAACAACAACAATAATAATAATAATAATAATAATAATAATAATAATAATAATAATAATAATAATAATAATAATTCTAAAAATGTTGTTTCCCTTTTGTGATACTTATAGATTGCAAGAATTGTAATTTTGTTCCCCTAATACTACACCGAAATCCATAACTTATTTCGTTTCATTAATTCATAAGGTATAATTTGGATTTTATATTCATTTTTATTAAACGTTATTCAACTTGGTAAGGAATTTGTTTAGTTTACGCAGCTCCTGCGTCACGGAGTTTTTTTTTAATCCATGTATAATACAGTGATATTCCGGACCATTTATTTACAACCTGTAAACAATATAATGCACTGTATCTAATCTTTAGTGTACAGTGAATTTGTCTAAAGCGGCGCTCTGAATAGTCCAGATGAACCTAAATTGAAGGTGAGACAGGTACGAAATCCACTTATGGTTATTAAGATATTCTTATGTCAGTGTCTATTTTAATTACTTTTGTATCTTAATTACAGACCTGTTTAAGAACTCCTACATATTAAAAATTTAGTTTTATAATTAACTTTTCGTCCTAATTTCTAATATTACGCTTCTTTTTAGTTAAATATCTCTTTCTTCATTAAAGTATACATAACATATATTGTAGTTTTATCCAATACTTCATTATTGCTTTGGTTGCATCTCTCCCATCAGATAAATAAACTCAACGCATTTTTTCAAGCAAAAATAGTTATTTTTATCATTTTATGACATTGCTACGTTATTTTATGTTTTCAAGCGCGAGATACATTGCATTCTTGACAACCGTTACTATTGTTGAAAATTAATGCATTTTAAACCCTAAAATATGCATGCAAATATGTTTTTAAAATGTCAAAAATGCACTTACACATAATCTAAAAACTTGAGGGTATACCAACTTATTAATAGTATCAGAACCCGTAAGGAAAAAATTAAGTACTAACATTATAAGGGCAAATATTCAAAATGTCAGATTTGACTATAAATACTGTAATTTCCTAGCTATTACCATTAACCGAGGGCATGAATATTACTGATAAATGTTTTCCGTATTTTCAAAATTGAACTTATTTCGCCTTTCGCAAAAATAGGCTGCTGCATTGAAAATATCCATTCCACATAACATGAAGTGAGGGGACGAAAATTGTAATCTGGTAGCCAAGCTAGGATTAGCTTCCTCACCGTTATCATATTCTTGAATTTCCCTCCTTCAGAACATCATTCTTTGTGAATACATTTACCAATTTGTATTTTACAACTACCACCTTCTGAATTTATGTATTTAATTATTTGAATTTTCCAATTTATTCCATAATATCCCTACTACAAGCAACACCTCATATAGCTCCCAGTAAAATGTCTTACCAAATTGGTCTGGACATCTTAATAGTTGCCCAGGAAGGTTCCATTTTTCCCTCGCAGGCATTTTATTGTAGTGTTCTTTTTTGCCTGTTATGAACCATAGTGCCGACTTCTGTAATACATTGAGGAGGGGGGAAAGCAACCTAATTCTGTAATATTTATAAATATACACACCAGTGAAATAGCAAAACAAAAATGAAAATGTACATCCCGATGTAAATAAAAATTGCATATATCTCCATTGATGATAAGCATTATCAACAAATTTATGATAGGTAATAAAGTGAAATAAAATCGGTTAATTTTTTAATAACTCTACTATTAAAATTAGTTTTTAAGGTTTATAAACTGAAAATATGCAAATTAACAAAATTAGCTTGAGATATAAAAATAACTATAAATAGGAAATGTACAAATCAATTAAAAAAACCAAGAATTGCGTATTTTAACGAAAACGTGGCAACGTCTACCGTCTACTCATTTCTTCCGATGAATTGCTCAACTATACCATCGAGATCTAAGAGGTGCTTATGTTTCGGCGATTGCATTAATACGACTCTTTAATAACTCTTCAGCCTTCTAAGATTCGAGGATGATCTTTCAGCTGTACACGTTGACGCTGGAAGAGTTAAAATCAGTAGTATAAATTTGGCAACTCACTTTTCAAATACTGAAAAGGAAAAGTTGGAGTTCTTGTTCACCTTTGATTCCAAAATGTTGCGATGAAATGTCAACCTATCAGGACCAATGTCGTCTTAAAAAAAATGATAATATCTGTAATACCATCACTTCATTTCTGATAAAATGTTCAGTTTCAATTAAAAGACGAGAAGCAACACTTTCAAATCTAGACGGAAGACATTGAACCTAAACATCAGTTATTTAGAAAAACCATTAGGCGATATATACAGCGTAGGGCTGACAAAGCTTTGAGTAGTACTTCCAGAATCTAATCCTTTTTGACGTGCACCTTTGGCGTGTTAGCTGCAGTTCTTGTAAAGGAAGAAATTGCACACGTTTTATGATTTCTTTTCAATAAGTGGATCTGATATGTGAGAGGGGTAGCTGTCATGCGTTGAATAGACGAGGCTTACCTTTTAAGTTGTTACAAACGACCACTAGGTGGCACTATTGAGATGTCGTTAATATTTTCGAAGCAATTGACATTTGTTATTGTGAAACAGTTGCAGTTTTGACTGAATAGTTTGCTTACAGTGAGAGTTTAAATGAAGCAATTTTTCGAAAAAAAATGGAAATTTCACATATTTTGATTTTCGTTGGGTTATTTTTATACGATTTTAGTAATGGTCGAACTCAACAGCAAAGCATAGCATCGCTTCGTTCAACTTTTGGTAATAAAGCACCATCAGAAATAGGATGTTTACAATTGGTTTGCAGAATTTCGTTATAGTCAACCTCCGTCAGTGATGAATTTCGTTAAGGTCGACTAAAATGGATTTTCCCTCCAAAAAATATTCATGCTTTGCGCAACATGGTTGAAGAAGATTGACATGTAACTTACAGTGAGATAGGAGATAGTGGCATCCTTAAGCATATCGAATACTGCAGTACATTCGATTTTGCATGAACATTTAGCTGTGATAAAGATCTATTCCCGGTGGATTTTGCATATTCTAACCGAAGCTTAACAAAAAAAAAAAAAAATGCTGAAAAATTCCCCCGAGGAACTACAAAATCCGTATACAGCATAGTAACAGATGGAGAGACTTGGATAGATTCGTATGAACCGGAAACTACGCAACAATTCACTGTTTGGGCGTTCCAAAATGAACCTCACATATGTTGTTTGTTCACGAAGCACTTCCAATTAATCATCGTTTGTTTCTTCGGTTGTATTAGACAAATCGCAACCGTTCCTTTAGAGCATAGAACAGTTAGTGCTGAATGGAATGTATACAACTTGCCAGAATCATCGACGAACTCAGGAAAAGCAACAGAAAATGATGTTGCATCATTCTTCATCATGACAATGCCAGCTCTCACACAGCACGTCAAACAATTGATTGTTTGAAGGAGAAAAACATCCAATTAATGTCTCAATCACCTGATTTTTCGCATAGGACTTCTTTTTGTTCTTGATGTTAAACAAAAATGCGTGGATAACGATTTTCATCACATCAAGAAGATGTTGAAGCCTTTAAAAACCATGTTTTTGAGATACCAACTTTAGAGAGAGGGAAAAAGTTTCGAGAATTGGTTTGAACGCATGCAAAAGTGTATAAATCTAAAAGGCAAATCTTTTGAAAAGCAATAAAATAGTTTGTTCTAAGGAAGAGTTTTTTCTTTCCTATTTTTTGTAACAACTTAAAAAGTAACCCTCATACTTCCTGAAAAATTAATATTTTCTTCTTTAGCATAGTGTTAACTGCATCAGTGTTACAAAATATCTAACATAACATACACGAATAGAAATAGAAATTAAATGAGTGCTATGAAGAAACTAAAACTTTAGAACCTACATCTGATACGTGTTATTGCTTTTAACAAATCTCAAAGAAACTGAATAAATTGCTCGTTATTGTAATGAAATTATGACAATGATGAGAAGTAAACAGCTCATCCAATTGGGCAAAATGATCTTGTTATACATCATCTTGTAACTGCCTGAAGAATGAACAACCTTAGACGAATTCCTCCCAAACAAACAAATATATATATGATAGACTATCTTCTTGCCATTGAAGAACTCGCAGTAGTTCGAAATATAGCAATTTCAAGTGTGACTTTTTCTCAGTGTTTTATCCTTATCTACTTTTATTATTATTGTTAATTTGCTACATTGTTAATAGTGTTTCTTTATTTTTATTTTTAATTTATATATATATTCAAAGATATCACATTCAAAGTAAAAATTAAATACTTGTATTTATATTATCAGCGCCATTTGTAAATATTGAAGGGCTCAGCTTCCTTTGCAAAAACTATGGGGGAGGGGATCCTAGGAATGTTGAGCCACTTGAAATTTATATGACATCTACTTGAGACTCAATGCGCAGAAAAAGTATCGCTTGTCCTGCAGGCTCGTTCAGGTATGGGGAAGGGGGATTATCTAGATGTCTGTGGGAGAGCAGAAAGAAATACCCTCTCATGGCTCAGATCAAGGGTGAGGAAAGAAAAGACTTAATGCTTTCTGGGAAACCAGGTTTAGGTCGTCCGAGAGCTACAAATCAAAATAAAGACAGGTACTTGGTGTTGACAGTTGTTAAGAAGAGCAAGCTGGCAGCTATGAATGTAGCCCAGCATTTGTTAACATGCATGGACGCCCGTTCTCGGTCAAAAAGGTTAGAACAAAGTTGAAAGCAAGTGAACTGATATCAAATATATCTGCAATGGTCCCAATTTGCTCAGAATGCACGGAGTCGAACGAATGCGTTTTGCAAATAGTCATAGGGGTTGGAAAAATGAATAGTAGAGCTGTGTTCTGTTCACAGGCGAGTCCTGATTCAATCTGCGCTCACCTGATGGACGTGAAAGAGTTTGGAGGAGGGGAGAAGATTTGCACGATGCTGCATTTCCAAAAAGTTACATTTGGAGGTGGGGGAGTGATGGTTTGGGCAGGAGTGTCTATGAATGCGTACTGAGTTAATTTTAGTAATAAATGGAAATCTTACAGCTGAAGGTACATAAATGAATGTTTGGCTAATCATATTGTGCCTTTTGGCCCATTTATGGAAGATAGTTTTCTTTTAATGCACGACAATGCAAGCCTACATGTTGCCCACGTAGTCAGAGATTATCTCCAAGATTGGAAATCCATGTTTTATCGTGGTCATCAAACAGTCCCGACATGAATTCGCTTGCACACGTGTGGAATGCGCTGGAAAGGCGTATTAAGACAAGGCTGCCGCTGCCAGAAATTTTACAGGAGTTGAGGCGAGCACTTGTTGAAGAATGGGAGCATTTCCTCAAGAAGCCATTGCTAACCTGATCGAAGGTTTGCCAGAACGTATAAATACAGTCATTCAAGCCAGAGCGAGTGACGCTCGTAATTCAAATGCGATCTCAATGTTTCAAGCCAATTAAAACAAAGCTTGTCATTGTTTTACGTTCTTTGTAACTTTTCTCGCCAGAATTAAATTTTTGTTTTTATTGTCGTAATTTAAGGTGCTTAATAAAACAATCTTTCGTTCGAATGAGCGTTCTTTCATTTTAAAATAATTAAGAACAAAATATAATAGAATAAAAAAGTGTCCTTTGTGTGTATGTGTTCCTGAGTGTATTGCTTGAAACCCCTGTTATAGCTGTAATGTTTGTGCCATAGTCAACAAAAACGTGCGTTTATGGACATTGCATCTCAGCTTTCGTCAAATACAGATCGGTAGATACTGATGCAAACACCTGTAACGGCCTATTCTAAACGTAGTCATTCAAAGGAAATACGAGAACCTTCCGCTGATGTTCATTCCTCTCCATTTCTGAAATTTCTCAAAGCATCCTCTGCTAGTTTCTTTGCATCTCTACATTGCTGGTCGTACCATCTGTAAGAATACTTTTCCTTCTTTTTAATTTGGAATCTTAAGTTTGCTTTATTTACGAGAACAAATTTAATATTTATTCCATAACTCGGCTGCTTCACTAATTTCTACGAAGAAAAGAAACTGCTTGCAAAAAGTTATGCATTAGAGCTGTATAGAGAACTCTATAGAACATTAGGACATTTCTAGTATAGACAGACCCATATGTATATGCTTCAGTATCTTTTTAATGAATGTTTGCATTGGAATCGAATCACATTATTACAATATGTTGAGCTGTATATAGTTAATTGTGATTATGAAAGGGCATGATTAATGTTCTCATTTTGTACGTATTTGTGTGGGATTATTGATATAGAATATTTACCAAAGATGTAATACAGAGTGGGAAAATTAACTGACCAACTTGCACAGGTCAGCTTACCATATTTTCGTGCTTAAGCATTTGCAAACGGCTAGATGTCGCATGCGTTCTTCAGATGTAATGGCAGCTCAACATTCGCATTTTGCTGCATGTGCATCATTTGTTTACTAACAGAGAGAAATACACCTGGAAGGAGTTAACCATCAGGTTTGTACATACTTACCAGTGCTGTTCAATAAAGTATGTTTTTATAAATTTTTACAGACATCATTTCTCGCGCTAACATTAAACGTTATAATATTTTGTTAGACTAATGCGTAATGTTACTCGTGGTACTGGTTTCATTGTCATTTCCGGTTCCCGCCTGTGAGAGGTGTGCGAGTTGTTATGACATGTTTAGTTTAGCCTACAGTAGAAATGGAGATGACAAGCGACGAACAAATTGCTGCACTGAATTCTACTTTCGTCTCAATAAATCTTTAGCTGAGGCCGGTGCACGTTACAGGAGGCCTACGAGGAGTTGGTTCTTCCTCGGAGTAGAGCACGAAGATGGTTTAAAATATTAAAAGAGGGAAGTTGGTAACTGAAAAACTGCACATGAGGCATATTTGTGCACGATGGCTTCCAAGATTGCTGACTCGCGCTCGCGTGCAGGTTTGAATGCAGTTGAAGATATTACTGAAAGATGCGGAAATTCTTTTAAAGTTAATCATTGCTGATGAAACTTTCGATCTTGAGAACAAACAGCAAAGCTCTGTGTGGAGATCTCCATCACCAACACCAAAAGAAGCAATAATGGATTGCTTCTGCTGGGAAAGCTACGCTCATCTCATTTTTCGATATTCAAGGAATTGTTTGCGAACATGTCGTACCTGTACATACAACTGTAACTGGGCAATACTACAGAGATGTCCTAAAAATTATGCAAGGCCATATCACATGCAAAAGACCACAAGCTGGAAGCTGCATCACTATACGCAATGCACGGTGTCACATCGCAAATTTTTGCTCAATATCTCACAAAAGTCAATGTAAAGCGTGTGCCTCATCCTATCTACAGTCTAGACTTAGCCCCCTTGTTTCTTTTCCCATATTGAAGAAACATCTTCGTGGGAGTTTTTTCCATTAGAAGCAGTGGCGAAGGACCGTCAGAAAATGTATTTGGAGACTGGCAGAAACGCTGGGACAGATGCATTGCATCCAATGGGGACCACTTTGAGAAATAGTATCAACAGTAAGATGATGAATAAAGGTATGTTTACGAAAAGGCAGCATTATAGTTCTTTATGAACAGTCCTCGTAAATCAGATGTTTCCAAGGAAGTGAAATGATCAAAGGTGGTGCTGTACGCTGCCCCATTTCCTGGTTTATCTTTGGATTCCCCCCTCCCACCTTTGTGATTCTGGTTATGCCTTTGAAACAAAAGAGGATCTGATGGCCATGATAGTTGAGCAGCAGGGAACATTAAATGGAACCCTGCCGTTTTTGACCGCATTAGACAGACCATGTCCCGATGATGTAATCTTTGTTTAGAGTTCAACGAAAACTATTTTGAGCATCTATTGTAAAATGAAGTGATTTTGAATGTTTTGAAAGTCTGCTAATGCAAATAGTTTACGATACTATGTGATCTTTGTAAGCAGTGCCTCATTAGAAAACATGAAATTAAAATAAAATGTTTGTTTTAGTGTCCCATGCAAGCCCTCAAAGTATGTCGGTTTGATTTTTTTCCGCGCTGTATAGTTGCACAGATATCTGCTTCGTATATTTTGTGCCATAAAGCTGTTTTCGAAAGCTATCGATTTTCTCCACGCCCTCTCGTGAATTTTTCACTGTGTTGGCAACATTGGAATGAGTAAATACTTGCTTCATATAGAAGAGACGCAACTCAGAAAGTAGATATTTTTTACGTAAATAACACGTTGTTAGTAAAAATGGTTTCTATGATGCTATTAAAAATACTCCTTTAGAAAAAAACAAAATATTTTACGCATAACGCATTCAGAATTTTCGTAGTATTTTCCTAAATATTACTCATTTGCTTTCTTTCCTAAAATTAAATTGCCGTCCTTAGGTTTAAATGGCATACGTAAGCTGGAACGTGATACTCTGATGTAAGAGAGAAAACTTATCCAATTGGAGCGTGAATTGGGCTATCACACTTTCTTTTGTTCCTTAATAAGGTCAGTGGTTCCTACGCTACAATTTTGGAGTCATCATTTGATCAACTCAACTGGTAACATTTAGCAGTTGTTGTGAGTGTTTTATAGTAGTGGAAGAAAAAGCCAAGACGTGAAACTATTGCATAAACAAGCAGGTGAGCACTGTTACCAAACACACAGCTGCCATCCTTACCAGCCCTACAATTGTCCGTCTTAGAAAATGCCAGTGCTTCTACAGCTGGTATTTTTTATTCTTCAACTGTGTTATTTTACCCTTGTTGTTTTTCGGTTTGTTTGGAAAGTTTAAAATAAATATGAATTAAAGTTTGGGTTTCACGTCCTCATCTTAACTACCCCTATTTTAAAAATTTAAATGGTGCCTCTAAATATATCGATGCTTAAATTTTAAAGAATTTAAAGATACAACCATTATCACATATTTGTTTTCTATGTTTACCCATAAATTTGAACTGTTGTTATTGCTGTATTAATTTGGAAGAATAAAAAAAAAAAAAAACACGAAACTCGGTATATGCCATTGAAATAAAATAAGAAAAATATTTTCTGTGAACTCTGACTATTAACCTGAAGCCCAACATTTTTTTGTAACGAAACTCGGTATATATGCCATTTAAATGAAACAAGAAAAACAATTTGTTAAAATCAGAGAAATCCTAACAATTAGGATCTGGGGTATACTTGAAAACCGAAATTTAAAGAGTGGAGGTTAACCTAAAGCGAAATTTAAATTCACTCTAGCGGCCGGAATTGTAGTTTTTCCCACCAAAAGGCGGTATATGCCATTGAAATGAAAAAATAAGAATAGTTTATGAAAATAAGCGAAATCAGATTATTGGGAGAGGGGTTCACTTGAAACCCAAAATATAAAAACCACTCTAGCGGCACCAAAACTCGACATATGCCATTTAAATAAAGCAAGAAAAAGATTTTCTGAAAATTAGGAAAATCGGACTGTCAGAAGTAGAGATATATCTGAAAGCCGAAATTTAAAAAACTCTCTAGCGTTTAATTTTCTCTTAATTGTTAAAAAAGAGGACAAATTATTTCACATTTTATAACAATGCATATGTTTTATTTTTAACAAAAGCATTGTCATGAAGACAGAAAATGTGAAATATTAATCTATTACTGTCACGTTCATCGACTATTCGGCCGGTATCAAAAGAGATGGCAAACTTTTTATTTGAAAGTTACTGGATATCCCAACAATAATACTGATAAACTCTCCCGCAGCTGTGCGTTTGTCTGCTAGACAGGATATTGGCAGAAGCAGAAGATTTGTCTGTTATTAAAATCCTAGACGTCATTGGCTGAAATTAAAATATTATTGATGCGGCAAGACAAAAAAATTCTATCGCTAAACAATTGCTCTCAAAGGCTCTGAGCAAAACGTGACGACTAAAGGCTACAATTCAACATCACTCCATGTGGAATTTGACTGTTAAGTCCTAGACTAATATTGACTGAATATTTTTGGTGCGGTAAGACAGATTATGAAAAAAAAAAAAAAAGGTGGTAAATAATTAAACTGGCTTGGCCCGTCTTCTACAAAAGAAGGAAAATGGCCAGATGTGAGTGTTTTGAATTGTGGGCTCCTGCTTCCATCCAATTTCTGTAAACTCATTATGTAACTTCCCTGCTCTAGCACTTTGTAATAACATTCACAAGCTCAGCGTGCTGAGGAATTTGGGTATTTTATGCAGCTCACACATAAGGGTGGAGTTTTTTTTTTTTTTAAACCAGATGCAAGGCATGTGCCAACCACGTTGCGTGGAGCAAGTTTGGGAAACGCTCCTTTAATCTTTTTCCGACTTTGATCATATAGCTGGCGGACGCAAACAGTAGAAGTTTTGGGGCATCATCGGCCACAACAAGAATGATCCGAATAACAATGTTTTAAACGTAATTAGCAAGATACATCATCCGAAATAGTTAACCCAAAACAAAAAATGAGTTTATTACTTTTGTATTAACTTACTTGCGCACTGGTTCACAAAGCGCAAAATGGAAGCATAATTGCTATATTTAGTTATTCACAGGCTATGAGATATGGTTCTTTCGGTTAATCCGGACCCAGTATACCCCAAAATGCAATGTGCAATATATCTGAGCATCAGTAGTATCGTCTACCCCTATCCATATTGGGACGTCTGCCCTGATCTATTTGATGATATGCCAGAAAAAAAATCCATTAACAGGCATTAACGACATATACTGTATGTGCAAAGCAAGAACGAGACCAGAAAGACGTTTTAATAATAATAATAATAATAATAATAATAATAATAATAATAATAATAAGCCGAACTATGCTGATCAACATGACAATAAGAAACATTTGATACTTACAGAACTATACAGTTTTGGTACGTAATTTTTCCTTAGAGTCCTAGATATTTTTGTAAAGGTTTCTAAGAATTCTCTAAATACAGGATTATTCAGCGATCTCCTGGACAAGTTCACATGACGCTTGCTAAATGCATGGAAAATGTATCCTTTTTGGAATCAGATTTCCCCAAGGTCATGGAAAGTCTGAGATTTTCCTCCCACCTAGTTGTTTGTGTTTATGTTTATCAGACATTGAGCTCTGGTCCATTTGAAACGTTTTGCTGCACGACACCTTAAAATTATATTTGATGAACAATTAAAGTTTTATTTCTACTAATTAATTTCTAAATAATATGATGTGAAGTTATTAAATTATATAAATAGAATAAAAGGATTTTCACCCATTTTACACAAACCGTGGAAGTTTTTCGTCTGCAGTGTAAGAGTTATCAGATCAGAAGAGATGTTGCCAAAATGTTTAATTTTGAACTAACTAATAACCTTTCTTCGAGCAGTTAAAATGTGTCTCAAAATAGACACAAAAACATTTCACTGTGCAAAACACTGAAAATTTTCATTAGCTTCTAACTTGTCTTATTGCCTGCCTCATTGCTTGGGAATGAACAATGAAAATGAAACAGCAGCCTCTTAGCGCGCCAGCAAGTCAAGCCCAGATCCACCAATCTCAAATTCCGCTGATCCTGGTAAAAAGACTAACCAAAGAATGTACTTCTTCTGAAACGCAAAATAATAATTATGGCGGTTCATTAATACCATGCAATTGCATAAACATCATTTATCTAATTATAATGTAAACCATACCGTATAAATAACCAGTAGTAGAGGCTATAGTGTCTAGTTACCCTTCTGTCTGCTCTATTTAAGTCTTTGCGGTGTTCGTTTCCGTTACGTGTCTGCTCTTCAGAAAACTTCTGCAACCAATAGTAAACAGTATGACACGACAGGCACTTCTCACCGTATATGAGAAAAATCCCAATATGAATATTTTTTATTCCACAAAAATCGCACAACGGAGCGCTGCTCGAGGGTTGAATTACTCAGAGGCGCCGTCATCTTGCAACTGATGTTTTGCTATTGTAAACATCTCGTGTCAAATATCACCGTACTAACGCTGCCAATCTAGTGACAATAGACTTAAGAGCCTCATTAAAAAATGTGATACCCCACGTCAATTTATAACTTACATAATGGCTTACTCTGATAATAATATACCAGTTTCGCCATTTTTTTTAAAAATACTATTTGTAAACGCTTATTTTTTATCTTTACGCATGGTTTCATTCAGTTACTTTTATAATGTATTTAATTCTAAACTCCTCACCTAACTTTTGTTGCTCTAAGGTCAAGAATCAGAGGATTTTAATGGCTGTTTATTGTTAACTTTAAGCGTAAATGTAGGCAGATGATGCATTAAGTTTTTGTTTAAGAGAGTTTTATCTGTAGCAAGCTTTCACCTTCCTAATTTGCATTAGAGATGAAAAGACACAATCTCTGATATGGGATAGCAAATACTGATAAGTTGCTCCGTCTCATGATCTTCGAAGTTATGATCCGCATTCTACTAGTTTTAGAATGCTACCCAATCAATTTATGGATCGGCAGATACAACCACTGACTCTCCTTCACCTAATATTGTGTACGAATGAGTTAGTGCATTAAAAGTAAACAGGTTTAAATTTAACTAGCTTACTACATCATGTCGGATAGATTTAGTTTTAGTGTTAACTCTTCAAAACATTCAAAAGCATTTTTCTGAAGATCCGAGAAGGCATGAAATGTCTTGAATAAACAATTGTGATATCACACTGTAACACACTTTCCCACGCCGAGTTCAACGCGCATTGTGTCAGTGTGACTCACATTCCTTCAGCCTGCACCTTGACTCTCGGTATCAAATTGCGTCCAACAAACGCCTTTTTCTTATTTTGCTTCTGATTTTTTTATCGTACATATGACAAGACACACTACATATGATAGTTTGTATACTGCGCGTGATTTTGTTGATACCACGAAAGCGCCACTCAAATTCCTACAGAAATAAAATCGAAAAAATATAATAAAAATTAAACAATCAAAAATAAAGAACTAAAAATAAAATACTTTAAAAAAGGAATAAGTGGCACATACTAAAGAATCTTGATTTTGGTTGAACGCTTATAGTGTTTTTTTTTAATCCAGATCAAAAAATGATATGAAACATACCAAGAGATGTCAGCAGTTTTTCTACAGCTATTTTTCTCCTCTCTGCAGCCTCATCTGCACTTCTACTTATCTATAAAAGAGCAAACGTAAAAAACATAAGTAAAACATGTAAAATGTGCTGAAAATAGTAATGTATTGTAGTTAACCCGAATTTTTAGTAAAAGCTGCTGACGTAAGGGACTACTGTGTTTACTGAGCTTGTGGTAATTTCAGATTAAAATAAAACAAAAGACTCAAAAGTCCGTCACGCAGGAGTTGCGTAAACGAAGCGAAATCCTCACTTAGTAAAGTAACTTTAAAAAAAAAAGAATATAAAAACCAAATTATGGCATTATTAAATAATAAAATGAAATAATTTATGGCATTCTGTGTGGTATTAGGGGAACAAAATTAAAATTCTTGCAATCTATAAAAATTCCAAAAGAGAAACCACATTTTTAGAATAGTATTATATTATTATTATTATTATTATTATTATTATTATTATTATTATTCAAATTAAACAAAAATTAATAGTATAATATTAATTAGAGGAAATATATGACCATTGATAGGCAAAGTTATATTATACATTTAAAATGTAACCATGTTTATGAACTGAGCCCTTGATATTATTTTTACATTCATTAAAATAGAGAAAAATAATAGAAAGTTTCGAATTACAATATGTATTTAAGAAGATGATGTTCACATGTTTCAATGAAACAAAAACATGTTACTATTAAAAAACAATTACAATGTATTATGAAAATATAAACAATCAAAAATTTAATCGATTTTATTGCCTTTGGAATTTAATTTAAATATTAAAGTGGTAAAAACGTAACGCAAACGTTTTCTGAATGTTATTACAGAACTATCTTGCGAACAAATGTAATTCTCATACGCATGTTAAAGTAATGTTTTACATTTGCTATATTCACGACGATGATTTTATTATAAACACACCTTTTTAAATACAGTTTATACATCGAATAAATTTGACCTTTTATTTTAAAATAATATTGAGAAAATTAAACGCAAGGGAGCTTTTTAAATTGCGGTTTTAAGTGTACTCCTATTCCTAATGGTCCAATTTCACTAATGTTCAAAAACCTTTTTTTTTTATTTTATTTAAATGGGATATACTGAATTTTGTTCTGAAGAAACAAATATTGGTGCCTCTTGCGCGATTTTTAAAGATTGGGTTTCAGTTAAACCCCCACTCCTTATGACCCGATTTCCTTGATTTTCAGAAACTATTTTTCTTATTCTTATTAAATTGTATATATGGAGTTTCGTTGCGAAAAAGCATATATTAATATATTAATGCCACTAGAGCGAGTTTTAAATTTTGGGTTTCAGCTAAACCCTTCACTCCCAATAGTTAGATTTCACTGATTTTCTGAAATTATTTTTCTTGTTTATTTCAATGGCATACGAGTTCCCTTAAAAAATTAAAATTGAAGCGATTTTTAAATTTCGCTTTAACACCCACTCGTTTTTCAAGTATACACCCACTCTTAATGGCCCAATTGCCTGCTTTTCGAATACTATTTGTATCAATTTATTTTAAAGAAATTTGCCGAGTTTCGTTGAGAATAAACAAAAACTGCGATCGATCTTTAACCTTTTTTTCTAAATTTTCGCCTAGGCTAACCCATGCCCAATGGTCCAATTTTGCTGGTTAATGAATTTGATGAATGGTTTGTTAATTGATGGCTATATGCCGAGTTTTCTCGAGAAAAAACAAAGACTGCGACAGATAACGGGCGGGCGTACGTGCGTGCGTGCGTCTCTCTCTTTACTTTTTTTCATTGTAGGCTCCTAGTAGGTACGACCGCTGGAGTTTTGAAGAAATGATTCAAAAACCCCATGGGTACTATCGCAATAGCTTACGTTCTTTCGGAATTGCTGAAACAGTTGAATTTCTTGTTTAAATACTATATTACTATATACTTGCTTTTAATGGACAAAACTCCTAGCAGCGATTACTCTTAAACTATTTGCATTAGAAAAATACGATAATCGCGATTAGTATTGTATTTTTATTAATTTTATTTCTGTTATACGTATGACTGTTAATCCAATAAAAATATATAATTTTGTGCTGAAAATAGTCATTGCTTTTTTGATTAGTACAATTTTCGGTAGGCTAGATTGTGAGCCTTTATGTTAAATATGGGAAAACACCTCGTCGATATTGATAGAGGTATAGGAGATATTTAAGGTGGCATTTGTAAGTGTCTAACTGCGTATACTATATTCATCAAATATGTAGTTGATATCTGAAGATGAATTAAGTCTTTTTCGCTTTATGTAGAAAGATTTAAACCTGAAAACCTTACATATATTAGATAACCTCGTGCAACGTCAAGGATAACATATATACTAAAGACATACAATTGTGTGTTTCAGGATTTAAGATTTTAAGTTCATTAACAAAATTCTCTTTTGAAAATACAGGGTGTCCCTAAAGTCTGGTAACACATTTCTTAATTTATTACACAAAAACAAAAATATTACAGTTTTCACATATATAATATTAAAGAGCAACTCAAATTATTTTGTTTTCAATGTTTGAATTAAGACTGGATATGGGAACCACGTGTAACTTGGCATATGTCTACATGGTAATCAAACTCTTTGGAGCATATCCTCAGATACAGTAGTGGCATCTTCAAACTTACTCTTGATTACTTCTACATTTTGTGGTAAAGATACCGCCGAGGTCATTAAGGCGCGGACTCACGAGTGGGGTCTGGGGTTCGAATCCCGCGAGGACCGTCCTCCCTGACTGAGGTTTTTTCCAGATATTCCTCAGTCCTCATAAATGGCAAATGCCGGAGAGATACCTAAACTTAGGCCTGGAACGATTCCTTCCTTACAAAGAAAATCCTTTCCCAATATATAATTTCATCTCGTGTATCACCAATGTTCACCAACTGTGGTGCCCCTGTAGCAAAAACGGGCGTTAAACACAGTTAAAAAAATATGGTAAAGCTGGCACATACACACAATCTTTGATGGACCCCCTAGGAAGAAATCACAGGGAGTTAGATCCGGGGATCTGGGAGGCCAGTTTTCTAAACAGTTATTATTCTCCGCTCGTCCCATCCAGCATTGAGGCTCGTTCTTCAGAAAATCACGAACGTCGTTATTGTAATGGGATGGGGACCCATCCTGCTAGAATAGGAAATTGTGGGAATCTTCTTGTATTTGTGGGAACAACCATTGCTATATCATATCTAGGTACGTATACCGTGTTTTCAGTGAAGAAGAATGGTCCGGAAAATTTCCGCAATGACGTTGCGCAGAAAACTTCTCTCTAGGTGAATGACGCTCATATTCGACGATTCATGAAGACTCTGGGTACCCACACTAGACAGTTATGTCTGATGACTTTGCCATTTGTATGAAACGTCGCTTCGTCACTAAAAATTATGCGATTCACGAAGTTGTCCTCTTCTTCCATCCATTGTTGCACTCGATACAAAACGCATAACGCCGTTGTTTGTCATTTCGTTTCAACTGTTGCAAGAGCTGATTCACACACAGTCTCTTACGTAGTGTCTTCCAAACTATCGTACGTGGTATGTATTGTAAAAGTCACTGATATATCAATGCCTAAAAGTAAAATTGACTAAATACAGTTTCAATCTCAAATTGCAAATATAGGCAGAGAAAATGTGTAATATTGGTGGCATCCAATTTATTATTTCTGTAAAATTAAAAAAAGAAAGAAATAACTAAAAAAATACGTGATTGTACTACCCAAGCAATTGACAAAAATCTCCATTCATATAGCATTTATAAATTAATTAAAATAAATTTCCATGCATGCTCTTTAATGATGATGATGATGATGATGATGATTATTATTATTATTATTATTATTTTATTTTCACGTTTTTACCCAGTATATATTCTATAAAAATCTTTCATCGCCCCACTTAGAATTTCTATGACTATGACTATTCAGAAATTGCATTTAAATGCGATAACATTTTAAACAGAGAGAGAGAGAGAGAGAGAGAGAGAGAGAGAGAGAGAGAGAGAGTAACATCTTAGGTCATCAGCGTCCCCACTCAATGCAGGCGTGAAACGGCCAGTAAATTTTGTACCGAGGCCTCTTCTTTCAGGCTTGAGGTTCTTTTTCGTGCTGTAAATCTACGACACGGGACCCATAGCTCTTTACTTCCCTTCCGAAGCACCCATACTTAGTATTTTACGCCCGAAAAAAATCCAACGACTCTTGCCGGGATCGAGCCCGCGATCTCGGGTCTACGAGGCAAATATGGCTACCAGCACAACTATAACACCTTCCCGTTATCTCTCAATGCAAAATACTTTAATAAGTGTCCCATTTTCTAATGTCAGTGAGTTTTCTTTAATTGTTATTATTATTATTATTATTATTATTATTATTATTACATTTGACACATGCATTTTTATAACTGAAGACAGTGGATTTAAAATATTTTTTGTTTCCAATAAATGTAAACCAATCCTCAAAATTAATTTATTTTAATACGAGAAGTATAATTGTGGTTTATAACAAAATATATATGTGTTTGGGTAAAGGGTGAGGCTAACACAACATTTTCGGATTAAACAAAACAGTGACGAACAATAATAGTAGCATGCGTTCCTTTTATAGCCGGAACCTATATAGATCGCGTATATGCGCGGCTCTCTTGCACTGCTATGACCTCGGTATTATTTCAGTAACGCACTAGCGGTGAATGACCCGCTCAAGGCTACGTTTATCAGCTGTGTTATATTGTGTCAGGTGCTGCCTTCTCAACGAGCTATAAAGACTACAGTTTGTTCATTGTGCATCTCAAAAGTGAAAATTTATTCAAAACTTTTGTATTGTGTGTGAATTACATTAGATTATTCTTATTAGTCCACTGAAATGCCTACCGAAAAATTCACTCTTAAACAAAGAATTTTTATGTACGACACATACGTAAAAAGTGACTCTTGTAGACAGGTGTATAGACAGTTTCAGGAGAAATTTCCTGGAATTCCAGTTCCAGGTAGAGAAACTGTTAGATATCTGGTTAATAAGTTTAGAACAAGGGATCGCTAAACCTAAGAAGCAAAAAAGAAATGCTCTAAACGGAGGGAAAAAAAAAAAAAAATCGAACGCTCTGCAAAGAAGTCTCTAAGATGCAAGTGGGTTCGGAAATTTCATCCGAATATGGCAGAAATATCTGAATGGGGAAGGACATCACTTTCAACACCACTTATAACAAGGTTAGTAGCCATTATGGTGCATATTATTATCACTAATGAGTATGTAACACGGGAGTTATAGACCGGAAAACCTTCCCAGTGTAATAGAAAGTGCAAGGAGCATCCATAACCGCGATCAGCGACCCGGTAACATAAGGATATAACGCTCTGTATATTATGATACTAGTTTATAATGTTATACGTCATTGCATGAGTAAATGTTTAAGAAACAAGCCAAACGAGTTCCGTAATTTTTACGAATGCAATGATTGTACGATAACCATAGCTTCGTACACTATTTTTATAAAATGATATTAATAAAATTTAATTAATATTCATGTCGATTATCTAAGGAATTATTCTGAAATCCATGCCTTTTTATCATACTTATGACGTCGTTGTATCGATTGAGATTATCTAGTCTGTTGTTGATTGTTAGTATTGTTAACCAAGTTGGGCTTACCGCAAGAAAGTTTAGTTCAAGTTGATAGAGCTAAATTATTATTAATACCGAGAAAACCTTATGGCACTTATCAGAAGGAATACAAAGATTTATTAATTTTACAGTAAAAATATTAATGATATTTTATAAATTTTAGTTCTGGTTTATAATTTAGAGCAGGTTAGTATTATCAACATCTACTAAACTATTTGGTAGCTAATATTAGCTTATTTACTTACTTGATGTATTGTATTGTAAAATTGCGGAAACAGGAGGTTCGTCAGGCTGTAATGTAGTTGCAGATATGTCCACATTTGAATTTCCTGTATTTTCTCTTTTGCAGTCATAGGTAGGTCTGTGAGAAATACTTTTCAATTTCATAATTATGTATTGTTCATAGATGATGAATGATTAATTCTATTTTCAATAATGCATAGATTGTTTTCGTAATATATAGTATTCAATTCATAACACAAAAAATAAACACGGTCTGCACAATTTTTGCTGAATGAAAACAGTTCACATTTTCTGATTCGTTGCCACATGGAATCTCTCAAACCAGCCTTAGTTTTATCTCATCGGGTTACAATTTTTCAGAAATCCGTACTATAGAAAATAACAGATTTTATTATTTTTTCATTCAGCGAAAGTTAAAACAAGAAAGTTTAAACAAGATAATAAATTTTTCACTCTGTGAATAGGACAGTCGGGCTAGATCAGTGCATTGGACAAGAAAAAATTGGCCACAAAGGAACAATTTAGTTTCTGGAAGAAAAAAAATTGCGAAGTATGAACAACCACTGGTTTTGCCTTTTAACGTCCTTCTTTCACCCCTCCATATTAAGGCCTGACGAAGCAATTTGTTACTTCTATGAATAAGGACAGTGATTGTTTAAACTTTCTTGTTTCAAAGTTCCCACAGAAAACGGATAACAGCAGGTATTTTCGAGGACCTCAGATTCTTGAGCTTATGCAGGATGAAACTTTTCCTCAGTCGATGTCCGAGCTAGAGAAGTCAGCATGGTTGACATACAAAAAGTGACAGAAAACTTTCTTGGCAACAAGAAATCTAAGAACTATAAAGAAATTGTGTAGAAAATGTTACAACATTTTAGAAATCTAGGGTGTAGAATGAGTGTTAGAGTGCATTTTCTCAACAGTCATATTGATTACTTCCCTGCGAATCTTGGCGCAATGAGTGAGAAACAGGTAAGCGGTTTAATAAAGATATTAAAACAATGGAAACCACCATCAAGGCCGTTAGGATGTGTAAATGATGACTGATTACTGTTCGTGTTTGAAAAGGGACACCAGTGAAGGAGACATATCACAGTTCCCCCCCCCCCAAAAAAAAATAAATAAATAAAACGAAGTTTCCATCTCCCTGATAATGAAAAAGGTTGGTTGTTAATTATTGACACATAGCTTCCTTTGTTTATATTAATATTTAAGTTAAAATGAAACCTACAAAAACAGTTTTGTATTAGCTTTATATATTAAAGCTTAATAATATTTAATAAACATTTATGCATTTATTACATTTAATGAGATTTTATTTGTGTGTTTATGTAAATCAACTTTCCTTCTCAATAAAGGAAGTCGATTATTGTTATCAGTCCTTTTGGAGTAGCCTGGAGAGATGCGCTAATTATGTGATACATTTTTTGCTGTATTTTAATATGACACCCTTCAGCATTGGAAAGGTGAAGTGGCGTTCTGTTTTTTTTCCCCCTTCCCCTCTCCAATTAGTTTGCATTTGTTTTATTTCACGGGTAATGTAGCGCCAAGGGACTCAAACGTGGAGCACAGATTAACAATTGGAAAAGCGGAGTATCACACCAGCAACACCATCAGTGTCTTGCGGCGAGTTGCCCAAGGCGCATTACTGATTACCATTCTGGAAACTGTATTGTCCAAACCAGCAGTGTGCTTTGAGTATTATAGAGGAAGTTTGCAAAACGAAGACTGCTTTAAATGAGCGAATACTTGCTTTGGGGTGTGCTATTTAACACATAATATTGTTCAAACTTTCGGTAAAAAGAACAAAATCAAATTAGGTTACGTGTGTAATGCTTCCAAAGGAACTAGGCCTAAATTTAAAAATGTACATTATCATTATAGAAAATTAAAATCGAAGGTTTTTGTGATCAGAAAAGAGTGATTTGAAAAAGTATGTAAAATTCTGGTTCCATATGAAGATAGAAAGACGAGTTTATTGTGTTTATATGCTTAAAATATGATAATGTTAACATTTCCTTTATTTATTAATATCTTATTATTTACTTTGAATTTTCAAGACAAAGGACCACGATTGGATTGGACAGTCTGCACTGAAGAGGAGGATATTTCAGCTCCTCAGCTTTGCCTACGTCTTCAATGGGCACCTCCGGGAGGAAGGAATATATAGAGAGAGACATAAGTGACCAGGAACCATCTTCGTCTGCACAGAACCTAGTAAGTAGGCCCTGGTAGGTTCCCTAACATGCTCCCAGAACATCCGGATACCGGCGGAGCTCCTCCGGTCCGCTTTCATTCCAGACGGGCAGAACTCTTTTCAAAGCACAAGCCACCACCACATCGCGCCAACCCCTGGTATTTCGACCCTGGAAGGAAGTAACAAGAAATGGGAGAATGGAAAAGAAAGATGCATTTCAGAATTTGCCTAAGCGGCCAAGGGAAACCATGAAAAAAAACCAAAGTCAGGATTTGAGCCCGGAACTTTCCGAAGCGAGTACCAAGCATTATCACCTCGCTCGGTGTGGATGATTACAAATAATGATCCAACTAGTTATAACGAGTGATGTAAGTATTTGCAAGTGTTTATATAACGACCAATACCCTTCCTAAAAACATACTTAAATTATACATTAGAATAAAATATTACAGCTTAAATTTAACCAGCATAATTTGAGTAAGTGTGGTCATAATTGCTTGCAACTTCGGAGAAGCAAATGTGTGAAGTTCGCTGTATGTATCAGTCATTTGATTGGTTAGACCTACGAGGTACTGCGAAAATAACAGAGAGACATGGAGGCTTAACTCATATTAATTCCAGTTCAAGACCTTTGACAATAATTATGTGAGCGGCATATAATTTCAGAAACCTTTTATGTCTATGACTTTTCATTTTCAGAACATTCAGGAGAAGATTAACTAAATTCTTTATAAGAATTGCAAACTTTTTTTTTAATCTAAACTGGAGTTTTTTTTTTTTTTTTTTTTTTTTTTTTGCAAAGGTTGGAAAATTTCTCATTACATTCATGATTAAACTCTCTGCAATTAATTAACTGAACTTGAAAGGTCTCTGCTTTAAATTACTAAATGTTTTTCTAAGGCCCACCCCCAGAAAACTGCATCTTAATTTGCGTTTCATCATTCATGTAATAATTGAATTTTGAGTATAACTTATAATGAAAACTTGGATTTTAGATTGAGGAAAGTACATCTTGATTTTTCAAACCGCCTTTTTCTTTTTACTTTCATTATCATAGGAAATTTAGTAGAGATTGATGGAAAAGTACATTACGTTCCCGAAAACTCCATCTTTGACCAAGCCAGGATTATCTCTGTAGCAAGGAAAGTCGGAAATATGACATTGAAAAGCACAGTTCATGTCTTGCTGACTTTTCTTCTGTGTTATTTCATTCAGTTTTGCGCACCTTGACTGCAATTTTAATGTTTATTTTTAATACTTGCAGAGGAAATGTGCATTCGTTTGCACCCCGAATTCACTTGAGGAGCTCCGCAAAGGGCTAACATTATGAACTTTTTAATTTTCATTTCTTTAGATATTAACAATCTATGGAATGTTCCTTTTTTAATTATATATTGTTTATGCAGCTTTCTAACTGATCACCAAAAGCCCAAGCTCAACACCACCAGAGGGCCAAGGCTTACTGCACGACTGCTACATTCTTTATCTCCGTCTTGCGACATCGTGGACAGAGTGCAGAACTGCAGGAGGGGGCGTGATCAGCACTCCACCAGTCGCTCCCATGTAGCATTTTCTAACTGATAAGAGTGTTGAAAGTAAAAAAAAGTATTTTTTCCATGGGCATGCCTCGATTATGAACTGTCCAACTATTGGCAAATGCCTTTCTCTCCAAGCTTCAAGCTCAAGGGGTATATTGATGATTTTATGGAACTAAATGATGTGATAAACCTCATAAATACATGCAGTACATTTGTAAACTCTTAGTTACTCTAATTAGGAGTTTGCAGAAGAAGAATACGCTACAACCTATGGAGCTGAACTTTAGTGAAAGGTTTTATAAACTTTATTGCTTCATTCCCGAAAATGTTTTTATAATACAAAATGCATGTTTCTCAGATTCTAATTTTTAGGATATGACTAACTTGTGTTTAATTTAGCAGGACTTCTTTGATAAAGTAATTTTTATAGAATTTGCATTTAGAAAATAACCCAAAGGTGTAGAAAAGATGTTTTAACTTTTTTTTTTGTCTAATGAAAGCACAGATAAAAAAAAACGTATGTGAACATAAACTGCAAAAAAAAAAAAAAAAAAAAAAAAAAAAATTCAAGTTCTGAACTTCACACAGATTCTGAACCTGCACTTTATAAACACTGTTGTAACATTAGAGGGATAGGTTATTTCGGAGTACAATGAGTCAGACGCGTTGCAGAAAGTACGCGATGTTCAAAATTGAATACAGAGCGGATACACTTTTTTCTTTGTTTAACTAAATGACTTTCAACCAGTGATGTTAAACAATGCATTGACGTTATGTATAGAGAAGTTTCCCCTTCATATTCCTCTGTAAAGGAATGATCAAATGATTCCGTTTGGGCAGAGGCAGTAGCTACGTTGACACAAGAGAAGATGACAGGTGTCTAAAGATACAATTTTTTGTTCCAAAAAAGTTCCATTGGATTGAGGTCGCAGTGGTAGGGTGGTAGCTATGGTACAATAGATCGTTTTCTTTTAAAATCCTATCCACTGTGAATACAAGTAGGGGTTTGTTTTGTTTAACTAGTTATATTAATTCTTGTTTAGTTAAATACGAGTCTGAGTGAGGTTTTGATCTTTTAACCAGGAAATTATGCCAGTTGTTCTAGAGACCACTGTTGGTACTTAATTTCTTGAACTGTGTGATACGATGCATTATCTAAAACAACTGTATCCAGATGGCAGATTCGTTTCATCATGATAATCTGCAGACCGAAATTTGGAATCATAGGTAACTCGGCCCCTTCATTGAACTCCATTTCATCACTAGCGTAAACAAACAATAGCCCTTTTCTCAACACCTTGCATATCATGCTTCCAACATCTGTTTAATCTGTTTATAGTGAGTATGAACCCATGTTTTATCTGTATAAACAATTGGCTTACCCTTTTCCTTTTTTCTTAGTATTCTCAGGTACGCTGCACGAATTCAACAATGTCATACCGCTGCATTAAAAAGTGTCCAATGCATTTCTTGAATGTGTATCCCACGCCTTTCAGTATTCTATAGAATGTGTATATTTTTTTTCTCTCCCTCAAATGGTATCCATTCCTTAACAGCCATTCATGAGTTTGCGTAGCGTCGGATTTTTTTTTTTTTTTTTTTTTTTTTTCCTCTGTTCATAAAACTCCAAAAACTATCTGCCCACGACACATTTTACAAAATCGTCAAGTTCAATTCCCTTTGGGTGTGAGCGGCTTTTACCAGGAGCTGAAAATATTCCTCCAGTGAACTTTTAATTTCTCACCCTCCTTCGCTATACCATGTACTTACTTTCACTTTTCCTCAACTACCGTTACTGTCTTTGTCACCGCACTTTTGTGGTTTGCCTCGCAGACCCAAGATCGATGTATTTTTTCGAGCGTAAAAATCCTAAATATGGTTTTCTTCGGAAGGGAAGTAAAGCCGCGGGTATCGTGTCATAGATTTATGACACTAAAATAACCTCAAGCCTAAATGAAGAGGCCTCTAAGCAAAATTGATCGGCCGTTTCACGCCATAAATTGAATGGGACGCTGATGACCTGAGATGTTAAAGAGCGTTTTTAAATATAACAAATGAACATCAGCAGCATTCTTTAATGGAATTATAAGATCGTTTTTCTTTTCTTCTTTGCAAAGCTGTAGCGCATTATACCTGTTTCAGAAATTCTTTAACAAGCTTTGGTGGCGGGTTCCTCACACCAAAACAAGGTTAAAAAAAACAAAAACATATAAACTTATGTCCGGAAATCCTTAGTTTTTTTGAGTAAATAATGAAAGTTTACTTTAAAGCATTTCTAGGTACAATCTAACAACTTAGATTCGTAACAGAAAATAAGTTAATTTTTTTTAGTAATCTATTGATATTATAGATACAAATCTACTAATACACTAATTGTATTTTAGATGGCCATGTGTTGCCAAAGAGACTTGTTTATATTTGCCATTTGGGCACATTCGAGGTTAATCTTTCTCACTTGTGTTACATATTGTGTTGTGTTTAACCATGGCAGGATATCTATTTTGTGTTCTTTCAAATAAGAAGAACCATGTAGTTTGTGCATGATGGGGCTCCAACACCTTATAGCCGCATTGTTCGAGATGCACTGACTCATATCTATCGATAAATAGGGGAGAACCAATTCCATGGGCTGCATGTTCCCTCGGCCTTAATTCTTTGGTTTTTTATCTGTGGGGCCACCTAAAACAATTGGTTTATGTAGACTTTTCTAATGCAGAGACACTTCATCAACGTGCCGTAAAAACTTTTTAAATAGTGTTTAACGCCCGTTTTTACTCCTGAGGCACCACAAGCGGTCCGTGGAAGCCTGCGAAACCATTCGACACTGTACGGGAGTATTTGAAAAGGTGCGATGATCCATGACTAGACGAGTGGGTGTGGGAGTAAAAGATTTGAACAATTATCATGGGTTTCTCAGTTGACATGTTTACTGGGTTTTGTTTTTTGTTTTGTTAAAACCTTCATTAATAACTCAAAAACTAGGAATTTCCGAACATATGTTTGTATGCATTTTTTTCTTGTTTTGATAAAATTTTATTAATACCTCAAAAACTAAGGCTTTCTGGACACATATGGACTTTTTTTTCTTGTTTTGTTACACTTTCATTAATAACTGAAAAACTAATCATTTTCGGACATATGTTTATATGCACTTTTTCTTTGTGTTGATAAAATTTCATTAATAACTCAAAAACTACCGATTTCTGGACATTTGTTTATATGATCTTTTTGGTCGTTTGTTACAATTTCATCAATAATTAAAAAACTAATGATTTCCGGACATATGTTAAATGTGCTTCTTTTTCTTTGTTGTTTTGGTAAACTTCCATTAACTCCTCAACTAACATTTCGTACATATTTCACATGGACTTTTTTCTTCTTATTTTGTTACATTTTCATTAATAACTCAAAAACTAAGCATTTCCGGACATATGTTTATATGTAATTTCTTCTTGTTTTGATAAACTTTTATTAATTATTCAAAAACGAAGAATTTCCAGACATGTGTTTATATTGACTTTTTTTTTCTTTTCTTGTTTTGGTTTCATTAATAATTAAAAAAATTGGTTTCATTAATAATTAAAAAAATCTAAGGTTTTCCGGACATAAGTTTATATGGACAGTTTTTTCTTCTTATTTTTTGATGTGAGGAACCCGCCTTCAATGTTTGTAAAAGTATTTCTGAAACATCCGGTATATAATAATCTGTCTGCTCTGCGAGTGTATAACATCCGTGACACCTTTTTCGGCGGGGTTTCCATTTGCTCTTGTGTACGCACCCTTTTGATACAGACTTGCTGACTGCACGCACTGAACTGCTGCATTTCTTTACTGCAGCACTGTGCATAGTACGTCAGAGAAGAGTGACGTCGTAAACAGGTTGGCGCTCGAGATTCCGCTCCCTGCCTGCAGCAATCTTCAACAATTGTGCCTGCCGTCTACAATGTTTCTTCAGACAGGTTATATGTGTCAGCTTACTTCACACCCAACAAAGGGCAACTAAATATAATTCGTACTTAAAATTTCTTCTTCTGTCTTTTCATCTCTCGCACCCGATCAAATAGAATCATTTAAGATTAGCATTTGAATACTCTCAAAATAGTTTTTAAATGGGATACGTTTAGTCTAGAAATTGTCTTGCGTTAAATTTTATTTAATAGTTTAAAGGAATTCACATTAATACGATTAATTTCCCTCTGCGTTATTTTTTAGCCATGTCCGCGTCATAGAACATGGCGCCTACAGCCCAGATTGACAAGAATACCATTTAATGAAGACTCCCCACTAGTACTTACTTCTTTCACAACATCTAATGCGATAAGTGCACCATATTACATAGTATTACAAATTTAAACATACCTCGATAATCTTTCGAGTAATACACAATAATTTTTTAAACATCGAATGGTGTTCCCTTGTTTAATAGTAGTTATAAATAACTAGGGAAGAAACTGGAAAAAACAGAAACATGCAATTTATAGGCAGTTAAAGGAAACGAATATTTGGGATAGAAAACCCTAAAGCTCTGGCGTGCAGGACATCAGCGGTTTTTGAATAAAATGTATGTTTCAAACAATTGCTATATCCACAATTTTTTCTTAGATTAGTGTCTCAATAAGAAGGCATGCATATATAAAATAAATTGGAACAATAACAGAACTCGCAACTGAGATAGCGCTAGCAGGATAAGGCATTTCTGCAACAAGTGTTTCAATATTCAAGCTTTAATTTTTATTCCCATATAGCCGATCATCTCCTCCCTTTGTTTTAGCTAAATTGCGTGAACATTCTATACTGTACGTGTGTAGGATTTAATTTATAAGAAACACATTCTTTAAATTATATTCTTATCAAATTAAGAACAAGTATCGAGTCGCATTTTCATAGGAGTAGGTTACGCATGAAGGAAATAAAAACGTATGAAATAAAAATAGAAGCCCTCTCCTACATTTATTCATTTATTTACATGCTTGATGGATTATCCTGTGTTACCTAGGCTTATTAATTAAGTTGTTAGAAGGACCCATAATATTACCTGAGTTTCTCCGTCAAATTACTGAAACAAAATAATGTTTATCATTCAATTGTCAAGTATTTGGAATTAAAAAAAGAATTCCAATTTATATTTCCCGTTCAGAAAACCTCTTAAAAATTATTTGTTGTTGAATTACATGCCTCTAAAGAGCAATACTGCAATTTGGTAGAGATCAAGTGAAAGACTGAAGTCAGAAGTGTTTTCATAGATGGTGCAATTAGGGGAAGGGTAGTTTGTCAAATTTTAGCAAAAATGTCATATTTCTGTATAGCACACACACACACAAAAAAAATCCAAATAATCATAAATCATTTCATTAATATAGAACGTGGGTTTATTCCACCTATTTTGGTAGCTCCCTTTCCCTTAAAGGGGTGAAAACAGAAAAAATCTGGGGTGTATCGTACAGATAAAATATCCGCATGGTTCTAAAGAGCAACTTTGTAATTAGAATGATTGAATGCTGGAAGCAGAGATTTGACTTTTTATTTGTTAAAAGGGATGAAATTAGCAGAGGAGCTTTGCCCAAATGTCTCTAAGGAGCTCTAAAATTTATACGAGGGATGTCATAAGCCACGACATTTGTTGTTGTTTTTTTCTGGCGAACAAGAGACATGAAAAATCTAAAATATACAATTGAAAGTGTATGGAATGCACTTTTGAACTAAGCCACCAGATGGCGTATGTGAGCAGAACGGCGTATCTCAGGACGCCCCGAAGTTCAGTTGGTGAGCGACAATGGTCAGGAATGGAGGTAACTAAGAGTGAATAACATGCCCTTATGAAAAAGAATTTCTCCGGAATGCACGAGAATGCCACACAGAGCTACGGGAAGCACTGGGTGCCCTGTCCTATCGAATAGTGGCAAGACGATAAGAGGCCTTCAAACGGGGTAGGATGTCGACTGTAGATCTGCCGCGCACAAGGATGTACGGATGACCCCTTTGGTATCACTAAAGGCACTCCGAGATTCATGAACACAAATAGAAATTTTAACACTGGTTCTAAGGCCTTTGTAAAATGTAACATTGGGATAAAATACCTCCAGAGCATTTATAGCTTTAAGCATATATGCTGCAGCATCAGAGAAGAGTATGCATAACTTTCTCCTTTGAATTCTGGTAAGCCACAAAATGTTCAGTCCATCATTCACGAATCTCGCAATTGTTGAACGATTTGTATAACCCAACTCTTTGCAACAGGTCAAACATGGCTTGAAGAACTGTCAAGTTCCAGTTTCCTGTCACAAGATTTCCTATATACCGATGCTTAGCATCAATTGCTATGCTGTCCATTGTCTCATCATAGCAAACTGGAAAATAATTCTTGCTCGTTGTTGAATGATTAGAAATGTGTTGCTAGCAGATTTCTCCAGGAAATATTTGAATTCAGGCACTTGATATTACACTATAGAGTATAATCAGCTACCATCGCACCGTTTCCTTACAAAGTGAAGGATTTTGCATCTGTTTTAAAAGTACTTGCTTCTTGGATTCACTTTGTGCGCGCGCGCGCAAGTGCACTTATTAAATGCTGTTCAATCTAGGATATATATATGAAATATGTTGGTGCAATCTTGACATATCACCGTTTTTCCATCAGTAAAACACTCGTTTCAAACTTTACTTTGAAGGCGGAAAGGGCGCCGCAGGTGCCATACTCACTAGAAAAAAACTGACGTCTGTTAAAAGTTCACTTTTAACTTTCTGAACGAAACTTAAATCAGTTAGAGACATTTCAGGACAAACAAGAAAATGGAGTTGACGGGTAGAACTGGACTTTCCAAACTAATATAAAAGTACAACACATTTCATTATTTGGATAAATAATTTCGTGAACTCCAAAATGCAGATATAAACTCGAAGAAGCCATTCAGAACTAATGGCCTGCAGTGTGGCCGCTCAGTCTCCGGCCCTGATGTTTCGTGAGAATGAAGAAATGGAGGGAAGATTCAGCACTGCCACCTAAGGCATGAATAGCACATCTAAATTCCAGTAAATGAAACTATTTTGATACAGTTTAACCGATAAATACTCTAAAACCGACATTCTGATTGAATATCCTGTAATGTTTTTGATAAAATATATTTTCTGCTACAAGATTCCAGTTCCACTACACGCTCAAGAATTAATTCACGGTTTGCATTGCTGGGGATGACTCGAGCATCGATGGTGAACGTAGTCTGCTAGCACCAATCATTGTTCCTTTCGTGCTGCATTCTGCCCTATGCTGCCAATTCTGTTTTAACCGAAGCACGTGTGCCCAGTTGTTTATTGTGTTGGTTCAAGTAAAGCTGGTTTCTTTAGTGCGTGAGCGATTTACAGTGTAATTATTCTTGTTATAGTTCTTATGTTTATTGTTACTGTCGTTATAGTTACAGCAACATGGCTAGGTTTATCAGAATCAAAGCAGAATAGAATCAGGTCTTATAAGATCGATACAGAACTGACAACACAGCTTCTCTCGGTCACAGGAAACATTAGACAGAATACTGAGCGGCCAGACTGATAATGAATCGGTCACTGTTAAACCAGGGTTGGAAAGAGTAAAGGCAAGTACAAAACCGTAAACAAGAAAATAATTACAAGCATTTATTGGAACCGTTGATAAAATCCATTCAAGAGATTCTATACATCTTTTAAATACCTGTCATTCAACTTAATCACATTGTAGCAAGTGACAACAGCCAGATCTTCAGTTCGGAATTTAACACAGCAATTTAAACGCGTTAATATGAAAATACTGAAATATGTAATTTTATGTAATCACAAGAATATGTAAAATACCTATAAATTTGCAAGAGTATGTAAAATGAAACCACTAAAATACCAGTAAATTAACATGGTGTTTCATGGACATTTGTGGTTTCACTGTATCTAAATGAATTGAAGAATAATATATGTAATTACATAGAAATTCCAGCGATCTGAAAACCTCCCAGCGTTTATAGCGACGACAAGAACACAAATCTCCTAGCAGACTGAACGCAACTCCAGGATACAAAAGCAGTAATTTTCAGCAGATCGGTCTGGCTGGTTACAGGTAAGACAGCCTTTTATTCCTTTCTTTCTCCACCTTCAATGTCTTTGTCTTTCGTTTTTACTTTTCTATTTTTCAATGGCTTCAACTCGTTCAAGCTGCAGGTGCATGAACGAAGCAAAGTTCGATTTCTTTCAGTATTGTTGTTATGCTCGAGAGAGCTAGGGCTGATGCCCCGTCTCTTTTCCTTTTGCGTATCAATAAAAAGCAACCATTATGGCTGTATGGGGGTGGGATGCAAACAGAGCCTGCAGCAAGGGGATTGCAAGGTGGATAAAATCGTGACTTGACTTTAAGAATGAACTCGCTTGAACCTTAAACAGGTTTCGTGATCCTTTAAAATGTGTAATATTAAAATGATAAAGAGTAAGAAGAATGCTTCATGTTAATTGTTTTAATTGCGCGAACTGTAGCGCTAATTAGCTTTCTGAAGAGGGTTCCAAATATGAAAACATTTTTCAGTGTAGACGGATATCAAAAATTTCTGTGACATAGCATTACAACATTTTAGGAAAACGGAACATAAATGCTCGTAATAAAGGCTCATGCACAAGAGAGATACACTGCAGAATTGTCATATTTTAGTTTCTTACAGAGAACAAATACTTCATTTTAATACATCTGACGATTAAATATATTAAAAACCAGATGGTAGAACATTTTATATTTAAATGTTTAGATTCTGACATGAAATATGGAGACAGGAATATTATTTAAATAGAGTTATTTGAATTTGTTCAAATTCTTAAATAAACTGGGCTATAAATATGTTTTCATAATATATATATTCCAACAAATTAGTAACTAACTAAAAATTTAAAACATGTCTAGTTTATTATTATACTTTGTAATTTAACCTTTAAATGCTGTATTATTTAGTTTTTATATAATTTTGTTGGGCTATATACTTCATGTACCTTCAATATCTCTGTTGCTCAATAAATACATAAATGTCAATGTAACAAAACAGCTGCTTTTCCAGAAAACGTTTTAATTTCTATACGATCTATTACTAATTTCGAATGCATTTTTTTAACGAAGACTGCTTTTCTTTCGTTTATGTTTTGCAATACCTTCATTTAATCTTTAGGAATCTTCCTATATGATGAACTTTAAGCAACTAAAATCATGATTGGGAATTCCAAATGTTTCAATAAGACCACAATCTGGACGATTCTGGAGTATTTTCTCAGAATATCTGAAACATTGTTTACCTTATTCCATCATATCGTGCTGATTTGCATTAACCAGATTTGTCAGGAGGCTTTCTTGGGTATTCTTGGACTTTCAAAATTCCGAGTTCAGCGCTTGTGCAGGAAAGTTTTTCTGACCAGAACTTCTCTTAAAGAACTGAGAGGAAACTATCATTAAAAAACAAAAGAGTATAAATTGACGCACATCAAAAATGTTATAGAGTTCCTGACCATTAACGCACATTACTGTCGAGGAAAATCAAAGCGGCAGAATCTTTCCGAACGCTTGTTTATAACAGTGGAAAGCTCACAATAACAGAGGTGGAACTGAGAACCAAAAGTGAACTATTTCAGATAGGTATTCATTGAGAATTATATGTTGGTTTTGGGTCACCAGCAACTAACCATTGCTCTACACGCATAGAATTTAAGGGGAAAATGAGCGCAACTTTGGACCCACATGAAAAAATGTATTGCAAATGAATGTTCAAGTCTCCAAAAAGAGAAAACAAACATTCTTTCAACTACTGAGAGAAGACAAAGATAATGCCATTATGGGTTCTTTTGACTGCTAAAAAAATCTATATTTTTCAAAATGTCATATCAATCTGCGTATTTTTTTGAGGTAGTTCATTATGTGATTGAGTTCTTCGCACTCTGAACAATTACTAAAAGCAACTGTATATATGCTTAAATAAAAATGGAATGTCAAAAGAGTCGAGTGAAATCGCTTCATTTGAAAGTTACAGACTGTAAAAAATAATCTACTGACACAATATTGACACCATCAGGTATTTGCAGAACACTATCCTAATTACTATATTGCAGAACTGATTATTGACAAGTGCCAAAGAACATCAGCAGTATTCTTTTTCACTTCTCTGTGCCTGGGCCCTCCTAATACATAGTCACAGATTTGATGATATCGAAAGAAACGCAGTAAAATGTAAAGCATCAGTCACTACATTGAAACCTTCAGCGAGTCCGGCACTGTCTTGAGAATAGGGTTGGATTTTGAAGTCTGATTTGAAGATAGTTACGGAGACGGCAGTGAAGAAGCCAAGCAATTGGCCTTTCAAATTCTTTCCATGTTAAACGTTTATATTCAGAAGAGAAAGGAATAATGTTGGTTTGTTGCAAAAGGCGGTGGCATACACGATAGATTTAGTTGTTCCTCGTACAATAACCAAGATGGGCCACCAAGTTGGAAATCTCTGTTCATACACAAAGATTGATTCTGTTTCTTTAAACCAAATCCACATTAAATACGCTTCACTATGGAGAAATGGAAAATGGAGATAAAAATATGGAAGATATTATAGTTGTTAAAGGAATTTTGTTATATAAACACAAATTATGTAAATAATGTAAAACAAGCTTAAATGTATGCAAAACATTTACATATACTTAATTCTTGCCTTCATTATTATTAACTCTCATTTTCCATACATGCTTTCAATAAATGTCTAAAAGTTTGAATAAGAAACTTAATTTCCAAAAATAATTTGCAATAAAATTAAATTCAAAACATATTTTTCCAAATGTAATCAAATCCTTTCACTACCACTACATTTTTGTTCTTATTTTTTCTCAGTCTGGTTTACGCCGCTTTTGAAAATATAATTTTATGTTTTCCTGGAAGTACTAACACAAAATGTGTAATTGAAGAGTTCAAATTTACATTCAAATAAGTCTTTGGTTTTATTATAACACTTATGAACATGTGCACCATCCTCGATCAATGTTTGAATGCGGTCAGTGCGATTTTCCGGTGCATCGACAATGTTCAAAGTTAAACGAGGTAATTGATTATGGTCAATTTTGACCGCGGGTGCTAGACCATTCAACTCCATCGATTGCGGTCAAGTTACACAAAATGGCTGCCCGTTTCGATTTTCTTAATTTCGATTTTGTAAAGGTATTCGGGCAAGATAATATATCTGAATTACTTAAATCGAAACTAACGTCAAAACCGATCATTGAGGAAAGAGCTGGCCCTTTTGAAAGAGTATGCGGACAGGAACTTTGAAGAAAAATTCCGGCTATCAAAGGATACAGTATGGTGCCTAGTAAACTGACTGAGAAGTTAGTTTCCTACTAACCGCAATCACACTGAATAAAAATTTACACTTCATGACTCACGTTGTTTTAACAAAGAGCGATTTCTTTATTTGTTAATATGAACTCACCTGGTGTCACGTTGAAATGCAAGGCTAAATCATTCCATGCCGCCTTCTTTTCCTATATAGAACACGGATTAGTCTTTTAATTTTCCAGTTTATTAGAATATGAGTTACCTAGTGTCTCGTAGACCTAAGATCGCCGGTTCGATTCCGGCCAGGGTCGATGGGATTTTTCGTGCATAAAAATCCTAAGTATAGCTTCCTTCGGAAGGAAAGTAAAACCTTGGGTCCCGTATCATATATTTATGGCATGTAAAAGAACCTCAAGCCTGAAAAAAGAGATCTCTGAGCAAAATTTAGGGACCTGAGATGTTAAAGAGCGTTCGTAAATAAACCAAAACAACAACGTAATCGTTCGCAAACCTAGCACCCGGTCAGCTGATGGCGGTTTGTTTAACGAGAATTAACTATGTTGCACTGCAACTACAATTTCACCGCGGTTAAAATTTGATCAAGTTTCAGTGACCCTCGATCAGCATAGATTTGATCGAGAATGGTGCACATGTCATTGTAATTCTATCCATCTTATCCTTAAAATAACCGTTTATCCTAAGAGACCCTGATAATTTTACACAAATCATAATATTTTAAGAACAAGTCTTTGCTCTCCTGAAAAATTTATGCCTTGTGTGTTGGCGAGTTTTGAAAATGAGTCACTCAGTTAACACCACATAGTACTTTTCACATATCTTCCATGTTATATAAGTTCCAGCTTTTAGTACTCATGCGATCGCTTCGATATCGCCACTGTAATCCTTAGCCATCTATACACAGCGAACATGTACACAGAAAAGAAATCAGGTTGGAAATGTATTTGCGGATGATGCAAAACAATATTCAGATGTATGAGGGTAGGTCCATACGTTTCCGGTCTCGCCGATAAGGATTATCGCCTTCATAAAAACCTTATCTGGTGTCATACCTTATCTGTTAAGTAAATAATTGCAGCTGTAACTTCCACTCTGTTGTGTTCAATTGTTCAGATACAATTGTGCAAAGAAGGCTATGTGTAGCAGCAACGAGTCATCTGTTGTCAGGCATTTTTGAAGCTCTGCTCAATGAGAGAGAAGTTTTGCAAACCAGTGTTACAGGAGATGACTCTATGGTCCTCTACTATGATCCCTTGTCCAAAAGAGAATCAATGGAGTAACGTACACTTGGCGAAGCATCGCCTCTAAAAGCTAAGGTCACTCAGTCAAGCAAGAAGATCATGACTGAGGCCTGGGACTGTGAAGGAATACCCTTCACCGACTTTAAGGAGAGGAACACCACAATAAATGGGGAGTACTGTGCTGGTCTAATGCACAGACATGTGCTTCCATCAAAGGGCAAAGGCGGGGAAAGCTAAGTGGTGGTGTGCGCCTTCTTCACGACAACGCACCTGTGACCACAGTTCTCTCTTGTTGCAAACGAAGCTTGAAGAAATGTGACTTCAAGGAGATCGACCATCCATCCTACAACCCAGATCTAGCTTCCAGCGACTATTTGCTCTTCTCAAAACTCAAGAAGGATCTTCGAGGAAGGAAATTTAAGTGTACGAAGAAGTGATGGATGCTGTTTATGCCCATTTTGTAGACAAAACTTCTGACTATTTTTTTGAGGGGGATTAAAATGTCAATTCCAAGATGTGAGAAGTGTATAGCAATAAAGGGTAACTATATTGAAAAGTGAAATATATTTTTTGTCTTTATCATGCCTATTGATTGGTTGATTTATTTAAGGACGCTCTTTAACAGCTCAGATCAACAGTGTCCCATTCAACTCGGGGCGTGAAACGGCCGACAAATTTTGCTCAGAGGCCTCTCTTTCAGGCTTGAGGTTCTTTATCGTGCCGTAAATGTACGACACGGGACCCACAGCTTTACTTCCCTTCCGAAGGAAGCCATACTTACGATTTTTACGCCCGAAAAAATCCATCGCTCCTGGCCAGGTTCGAACCTGCGATTTGGGTTTAGGTGGCAAGTATGGTAACCACTACACCACCAGGACCGACCTTATCATGCCTAGAAAATGGTTAGGTCGAAAACTTATGGACCTACCCTCGTACATCAATATATAACAGGGTTAACATCACAACCTCACCTATACGAGGTCTCTTCAAAAAGTATCGCGAATTTTGAATTTCCGCGGGCTACGTATATTAGATTTTCGATTGTTTTGTAGCATTATGTTGGTACTCATTTCCCTCACTTATGTTGACAAGCTCGGCCATTTTGAATGTTCAGTTAATTGTTGACAGCTATTTTGCTTGGACGTGTTTTGGTTCGTTCTTCGATTTTTGCCTATTCCCAAAAATGGAACAAAGAATCTGTAACAAAACTTCTGACTATTTTTTGAGGGGGATTAAAATGTTAATTCCAAGATGTGAGAAGTGTATAGCAATAAAGGGTAACTATATTGAAAAGTGAAATATATTTTTTGTCTTTATCATGCCTAGAAAATGGTTAGGCCGGAAATTTATGGACCTACCCTCGTACATCAATATATAACAGAGTTAACATCACAACCTCACCTATACGAGGTCTCTTCAAAAAGTATCGCGAATTTTGAATTTCCGCGGGCTACGTATATTAGATTTTCGATTGTTTTGTGGCGTTATATTGGTACTCATTTCCCCCAATTATGTTGACAAGCTCGGCCATTTTGAATGTTCAGTTAATTGTTGACAGCTATTTTGCTTGGACGTGTTTTGGTTCGTTCTTCGATTTTGGCCTATTCCAAAAAATGGAACAAAGAATCTGTAACAAATTTTGCGTGAAAAACAAAATTAAGTGCGCGGATGCATTCCTAATGTTGACTGTGGCATATGGTGAAGCTACCTTGGACCAAAGCAACGTTTATCGGTGGTACAAAATGTTCTCAGAGGGTCGAGAAGATGTGAACGACGAAGAGCGTCCCGGACGCCCAAGCTCGTCAACAACAGACGAAGACATTGAAGGAAGAAAATAATATTGGCCAATCGTCTAATCACCGTTAGAGAAGTTGCTGAGGAACCTAAACATATCGATTGGCTCGTGCTATTTGATTTTTACCAATGATTTGGCATGAGACGGGTCGCCGCAAAATACGTACCAAAGTTGCTCAATTTCGACCAAAAACACCATCGCATTAACGTTGCTAAGGAGCTGTTGAGCTCTATCCGCGACGACCCAAATTTGCTCCAGAGAGTCATAACTGGTGACGAATTATGGGGTTTATGGTTATGACGTGGAAACTAAAGCTCAACCATCCCAATGGATGCTGCCATACGAGCCAAGACCGAAAAAAGGGCTTCAAGTTCGGTAGAATGTGAAGGTTTTGCTTACAGTTTTCTTCGATTGCAGGGGAGTTCTTGCCACAGGGTAGAACGGTCAATAAGGAATATTATCTGCAAGTTATGCGTAATTTGCGCGAAGCAATCCGCCAGAAACGCCCGGATTTGTAGAAGAACAAAAATTGGCTTTTGCACCATGATAACGCCCCTGCTCACACATCGTTGCTTGTGCGCGAATTTTTGGGCAAAAACAATACACTTATGATGCCGCAGCCACCGTACTCCCCAGACATGGCCCCTGTGACCCTTTTTTGTTCCCAAAACTGAAGAGGCCCATGAAAGGACGACGCTACGCCACGATTGAGGAGATAAAGGCGGCATCGAAGGAGGAGCTGAACAAGATTACAAAAAATGAGTTTTTAAAGTGCTTCGAGGATTGGAAAAAACATTGGCACAAGAGTATAATATCTGGTGGGGATTACTTTGAAGGGGACAAAATAGATATTCATGAATAAATAAATACTTTTGAAAAAACACAAAATTCGCGATACTTTTTGAACAGACCTCGTACATCGAAATCAATCTCACATTTCGAGTTAGAGATACATTTTCACTGGCCCAGTGCTGTAGTTTACAAACATGTTTTCATCCGAAAATATAAACATTTGCAAAATGTGACTTGCCAGTTTGTTAATCTTTGGTGAAAACTTCGTTAACGTTTACTCTCTTAAACAAAATGTGAGCAATACTCGACTCTTTGACGGTCTCTCCTTTGGGAATCTCTTGTCGGCCACAAGCGTTTTTTTCAGTGTAGGAGGAAAGTGCCAGGAATGTACTATCAAAATGGAACTTGTTGAGGTGTCTTTATGTCTCCGGTTTTGCATTATCAATTTAAGAGTGATATACCTTATTTCTTCATATAGAACTCACCACAGGAGCCGCGTTCTAGTCCCAATCCCCAAGGAGCTCCCCAACTTGTGCTGAGCTAAATCCGTTTACATTGATTAAAACAATTACTTAGAAATTATAACTAAACTGAAATATAAATGAATTTCTATCAATCTCTTTAGCTCAAGACAAAGAGTAGCAGATATACTGTTACCCAACGTAAAAGAATTTTCAAAAATATTCCAAGCTTACATCCACGTATTATATGTCAAGAACAGGCACACATTGTTTAGGTATTCGTCGGCCACTTTTTTTCTTCATAACTGCATGCACTCATTCTGTACAGAAAAAAATTATTTACATTATATTTCTGCCATCACTTTAAGCAAAACTTTTTTTTAAAAAAATGTTATCATGTTCGTGCCTATGCTTGTGTATGTGAAAAAAGAAGAGAGCAGAATTGCCGGAAACTGACCGACAACTAATCCAAAAAAATATCGTGATTGGCTGTCTGTATAACTTAGAGGCAAGTCTATTCTCTCTACATAAAGATATAGCTATAAATCTACATATAGATCGCGAGTTCAAACCGGACTAGGGTCGATGAATTTTTCCAGGGCAAAAATTCTTCGGAATTAAAGTAAAATTGTGGGTACCGTGTAATAGATTTACGGCATGTAAAAGAACCTCAAGCATGAAAGAAGAGGTCTATTTTTTCGGCAGTTTTACATTTTTACAGTTTTAAATAAATCTTTTCACGCTTTAAGGACAAATTAAGAGAGAAACAAAACTACGGTAATGAAGAATAAATTGCAAAGGCAGCAAATAGTATTTACAAAAATGAAGAGTGGGCAGAAAACCTATTACGGAATTGCTATTTACTAGATAAACATTCCAATCATTTCAGTGTAGACTGCTTTTAAGGACTGCATAGTAAAAAGCCCTGAAAAGTCTGTCTGAAAGACGCAGAAGTGTTGCAATACAGCGAGTCAAAGAACGTGAAATAACTGCAGACTTTGATGAGCAACATTGAAAGCAATATTTCAATGCTTTTTAACAGCATTTCACAAGAGTACAGATATCTGAAACTGGCCTAAATTAAGCTGTTCTTTGAGCATGCAATAGCAATTTAAAGTCGTTGAAGGATTTTTAGAATTTATTTCCGTCCACTACTACATTGAAAGACATATGCGACTCTCTGAGGTAATTCTAAGTAAAAATGTCTTCAAATTCGTTGGTACGGCTATCATTGACGTATTTGCAGCAACACTTTGGGGTGTGCGATTGAAAAGAAGAGTATCTAGAAAAAACAAAGTTGCAAACTTTCAACTAACTTATCAGCATAACTTCTGTTCCAAAGTACTGAAAATAGACAACGTGCTCGAGATCGTGTGCCATACTGTAAACTTAATTTGATCCAGGGGGCTTTACTTCCTACTAGTTTTTTCTTCTTGCCCTTTTTTTAATATTTTGAGTATGACTTGTACGGCTACCATATGGAGGTTTGCTGAATGTCTTGCTATATCGTACCAAAGAGGTTTTATTTATTTTTTGGAAGAAATAATATAGCTGTTCGAAATTAAAAGTGAGGATTGGCGTTGATTTGGCTTATTTACAGAAGCGTTTTAACAAACAAAAGTACACATCGCCTATAAACAATCCATCATAGGTGGACACAATGGTCCTTCTAATGGATACAACAAAATACATGGGAGAGAACAGTTGATAGCTAATAAGTTCGATTTACCGGCGAGATGACGTTGTTACTTACATTTCCATACAAACGAAACTAATTTAGTAGCGGTTTGTCAATAAAAGGCCAGATGGGTCAGCCCCCTATCAAAAGGGCATAACATTATTCATCAATTTATAAAACGAAACATGCTTGAAGCCTACAATCAACTAGTTCTTAGTTCTACGAGGATATCTATTTAATTTTTGATGTTCTGCTAGGTTAAGAGACTCTAGCTCAATAATTCTGCCCATTTCTCTTGAAAGCAGTGTTCCCCACTCTCGATACAAATTTGTATCCTCCGGAATCAATCCCGCCATGCTTCTTTAGAAATGGCACCCTCATCTTCATCCCATATAACAGTTTCTTCAGCTTTCCAAATCTGTAGCTCCTCAATTTTTCTTTGACAGCTAAAAAAAGGAAAAAGTAACGGGGAGCTGGATATGGATTGTATGGTGAGTGGTTTACCAGTGCTATTCCTGATTTTTGTATAAATTATAGTTTTCAAAGCGGCGCACAAAGGCATTGTTGTGATGAAACAAAAATCCTCGCAACCAAGACTTAGGTCTTCTTTCCGTTAATGTTCTGAAGATCCTGGAGTACAAACTAAGGTATACCAATATCGGTGACTGATTTTTGTTCCTGGAGTGGTATAATTGCAAAAAGGCCATTAGCTGAGAAGAACTGGTAACCATCTTCAATCATCGACGAACTTCAGTGGTGAATAGGCATTTGGGAAGAACCAGATGCCTTTGATTCCAGGCTTTATTGGTAAATGTACCTTTCATTAGCTATGAAAACATTGTGGACATCTGGGGAGCTCCCATCGTCGAAACGAGGAACTATTTCGTTGTATAATTTGATCTTGGTGTTTTTGTTCTCGAGAGACTGTGGGGCATCAACTAACCTTCCTCTAACAATATATTTGTGCAGGATTTCTGATACCAGAGGCGTATGGATGTTTACACACTCTCTGTAAGCCACTCAGGGTTATTTTTCCCCATGGTTTCTACAACAGCAATGTTTTATTTGTGACTAATGTTGATGGATGCCTTTGAGCTGATATTTTAAGCCGTCTAAACTCTGAAAATTAGTTGTACAGTTTGGTACATGGAGTAGTCTGGAAAAAAACTCTCTGAATTTTTTTGCAGACATTCTGATCTTATGTCAACCAAATATCTATAAACAAGCCAGTCTGTAAAAAATTATAGGTACTGTATAAATTATTTTTTTTTCATTGCAATCCATTGACTTGCATCACAAGCATTAGCTTTTTGATTACTTTAACTCTCTAAGAACTATGTTTGACATTATTAAATATTTATCATTTGGGCAGGGCAGAATAGAGCAAATAACCTCATTTCAAATATTTAGGGACAAGTTCAATTAAAAAAAACACTAAATAAATATATGCCTAAGCTACATGATGTTTTTGCTAAAAAAAAAAAAAAAACAATTTATCACTACTATAAGCGATAAATTAAACATTACAAAAAATTATCAAACTGTCTTTCCTGCTTCAAATCATCCCAAGTCTGCAAACCATGCTTCGGCATAATTGTTATAGTGGTTTCACTCTGGCCAGTCCAGTCAAGGTCATGCATGTAAATCCCCACTTTCGCTCTGTATATTCCATCTCTTTCTAAGTTCCCCCGCCTGACAGCGCTGTTACTCCCTCAATGCTCCAGACCAGAGTTACATAGCTCAGGTTGGTATTTAGTTGGAAGCTATAATCAGAGAGAAATGTTTAAAAAAGTATTCTTACAACATTGGAAATGTCTTATGCTATGTTTTTATCAATATATACTCGTGCATTGTCTATACAAACACCTAAAATTTGTCAATGTTTCCAATATTTCTTAATGGGGAGGGACATATTCCTAGTTCTTTTCTCTTCCCTTAACCTGCATTCATATGAAATGATTTTCACAACTACGTAATTTTTGTGCCTTTTAAGCTTATCAGCAGTGAGATGATTTTAATAATAGTGATGTACATAAATGTATCTACTCTATGGTTAGGGTTATCATTTATTTGGCTTTTGAATACTTTTTAAATTGTCCAGCATTTAAAGATATCTATTGATGTTTATTTGGGTTTTATTAATAAACAATTACCAAAAATTGCGGTAATTTCTAAATAGATTGTTTCACATACGTAACTGAGTGCATTATGATTCGTAATGGGGGGGATGCAATGCATATGATTTAGGTATGTCTGGAAGGTAGGGGGGGGGGGAGTTGGAGATTACCCATCTTTCCTTGATTCTTGCAAGTTGTAGTTTGCTGCACAATATTATTATAGCTAGTTAGCTACAGTAGTTGCATGACTCATTTGATGTGTTGGTATGGGAGCTGCTGTAGCCACATCAATGCACTAATGTGCATATTTCTAATACTAAAAGTGGTGAAAGTGAAAATTCCTAAAGAAAGGCAAATTTTAAGACAAGTTGAGACATAAACGCCTGTATTTTATAGTTGGTTGTAATGAAAGAGAGAGATGAAGTGTGAAATTTGTGGCTGTCTTGTGGCATCTGCATAATAAGTTGTCAGTGATCCGGACAGTCATGTGAATAGCGTAAAAATAGAACATCACTTATGTTTCAGTGTTATATCATGCAATAATGATCCGTTTCTCGCCTTAAAGTATTCTTCTGCGGACAAAATGGTTCAGACAATTGAGGCAACATTAAAATTTCATATGATATCATCAATCCTATAGTTCTAAGGACTGTAAATCTAAATTGAATAAAGTTACTTTTTCTGTAAGCACTTATACTCTTAAAGCTATTAACAGTGAAGTAGTAAAATAATGTTGATAAAGAATTGGTTTGGTGACACCCATACTTAATTTTCCTGGTTTTAAATGAGTTGTTCTGATGTATAGGTTTCATTATACCAATTGTATATCAACATTACTTTTTCCAATTCCAAAACTGCAAACAAATTAGTTTGTGACAGAATAAAAACTAAATCTATTATTAATGAAGTAATTGCGCCCTCATTCCAGTGATTTTTCCACTAAAACTTTGAATAAGAAAGCTGTTTATTTTGGGATTAGAACTGATGCAAATTATAATGGTGATTTGAAACTTTTCCCATAATTTGATCACAAAGAATATTTTAAATTCGTCCTGCAATTTGATTAAAATCCTGCATTTTCTATTATTTAAATTTTAGACATCATGACCTTATATTTGACACAATGCACTTTATCATTGTTAGAGATTTTTTCAAAGAGGCATGTACGAGATCAGTTCAGAAAATTCCGGAACATTCTTAATTTCGCGCCAATGGAGTGTTGGAGTGAAATGCGGTTGGCATCCCTGCACACGCCCGTGTTTAATGAGCATCTGCCGAAAGTTTCATTATTGTATGTCTGTTAGTTATTGTTTAGTGCTGTATTGAGTAGAACGTTCTGTCGCACAGTTTGCGAATTTCGAGATGGCAGAGTTAGAGGAGCAACGCGTCTGCATTAAATTTTGCGTGAAACTCAAGAAAACCTTGACAGAGACACACCAATGATGCAGGGAGCCTACAGCGATGAGTGCTTAAGCCGTACTCGGTGTTATGAATGGTTCACGCGGTTTAAAAATGGCCGGACGGAAGTTAAAGATGACCCTCGTTCAGGACACCCTTCGACGTCTACCGACGGCGCTCATATCAGGAACGTAAAAGAAATTGTGCCAATCGAAGTCTGACTGTCCGAGAGATTGCAGAAGAATGTAACGTTTCAGTTGGATCATGTCATGAAATCCTGACACAGCATCTTGGAATGCATCGTGTTGCCGCCAAGTTCGTCCCACGACTCATGGAGTCAAGACCAGAAAGACCATTGCCTCACTATCTATGAAGAGCATTTGGATCGCGCAAATGAGAATGAGATGTTCCTTAAGAGAATCATTATTGGTGATGAGACGTGGGTCTACGGTTATGATGTTTAGAAGAAGGTTCGATTTTCACAATGGGTTGGGAAAGGTTCTCAAAGATTTGATTTAAAAAAAAAAAAAAAAAAAAAAAAAAAAAAAAAAAAGGCTTGTCAGGTCAGATGTGAAAGCCATGCTGATAGTTTTCTACCGCCACGGGTGGCCGAGGTCGTTAAGTCGAGGACTCGTGAGCGGGAGGTCTGGGCTGGAATACCACCAGGACCGTCCTTCCTGACTGAGGTTTTTTCCAGGTTTTCCTCAGTCCTCATGAATGGCAAATGCTCAGAAGGTACCCTAAGTTTAGACCTGGAACGATTCCTTCCTTAAAAATAAATCCTTTCCCAATATATCATTTCATCTCATGTATCATCAATGTCCATCGCCTGTGGTGCCTCTGTATAAAAAAAAATAAAAAAAAAAAAAAACGGGCGTTAAACATATTCATTCATTTGATAGTTTTCTTTGACTTTAAAGGATTCGTTCATTATGAATTCGTGTCACAGGGATAAACTGTTAATCGATGGTATTGTCGGAATGTGTTGTGACGCCTGTGAGAAAGAAACGGCCTGAAATGTGGCGTCACAATTCATGGCTCTTGCATTACGATAACGCACCCACACATTCATCCCTGTTGGTGCGTGACTATTGCACAAAAAACGAAATCATTGTGCTGCCTCATTCTCCGTACTCTCCAGACCTGGCCCCTGCGAACTTTTTTTTTTTTAATTTCCAAAATTGAAAATGAAAACCCCGTTGAAAGGACGAAGATTTGCAACGACAGACGAGATAAAAGAAAAATCGCAGACGGCGCTTCATGCGATCCAGAGAGAGACTGCTTCCGGAAGTGCAAACGGCGTTAGGAGCGGTGTATCAATTGTGGAGGAGAGTATTTCGAAGGAGACCATGCACAATAAGTAAAAGGTAAGCGTAGGTAAATTTTGTGGACAAAGTTCCGTAATTTTTTGAACAGACCTCATATACTAGTCTCCATACACGCCAAATTCCTCTATGAAAAATCCTTTGGAAGAATTGAATGAGCCCCAATGTTGCAAAATTGATTTCTTTTACCAGTTCTGTAAATATTGCAAATTGCATGACATCCTTCTAGAGTCATGCCTCTATAGATAAAATTTTGTGAATCCAGTGTCCAGTTCATAAGATAACTTCTGAAATTTATCAAGATAAGAAGTCTGAAGCATATGGAGGTATTTGATGGCTGATGTGGATGAAACATATTTATTACTCATTTATTTTACATTTGTTGATTTTGGTGAGAGCGCTGCAAACTAACATTTGCACCTGTTCCCTGATATCATCTATCTACCAGCAGTCATGATTTGGGTTAAGCAGATAGAACCATTTCATGTCCCTTGTTGCTGCTTGATATCAACTCAGCTCAGTACTGCTTATGCTTCTGTGTTGTTGGCAGCACCCAGTTCTAAACAGCAATATCATCTTCCTTGACCATTGGCAAATGTAAAACAAATAAGTAATACAACCTACAAGCACATCTAAAAAAAGTATCATATATCACATTGTGGCATTTTACATAAACAGGTTATATGAGTTAAGGGGTCAGCAGAGTGCAACTGTGTACTGGGAGAAGTCACTCATCAAGGCTGTATAATGCATGTTCAGGGAGTAGCTTGTAGTTAATTTAATGCATTCATGTTACTTGGAGCTTTCATTTTATATAAATTGTATGCTAACTGTTCTTTTTTTAGTTATGCCACTACAAAAACACTCTTGAAGAATGGGGTTTTATGTATGATACTATGTGAAAATACATTCTTGCAGAGAAGTGGTAAGGAAGGTGATTTGCAAGAAAATGTCCTGCAATCATGTTTGTTTCAGGTAGAGAAACTGTTTGTGAACTTGTTAAAAAAGTTATGCAAGACAGGATCACTCAAAGAAAGAAACATGATTCACACTGCCATGGTCTTAAGAAAAGTTAAATAAACTACAGGAATTTCTTATGCAGATGCCAGCAATGTATTATTGGTGGGGGAAAATTTTCAAAATCCCTTATCCCAGGTTAATGCCAATTATTATCTGTATTAAATTCAGTGTAATTTTATGCTTTCAGCAAAAATAAAATACTAACTTTACTCATTCTGATTTTATTTTCCTTTTGCTGCAGCATTTGGGTGACCGATAACTCAAATAACCTCACCGCACTATCTGAAACATATAGATAAAAGTTTGCAGATAAGTGCAACAGATTTGAGCAGATGATTACTAACCAACCATTAACTGTTAACAGCCACCAATTAAAATCATTTTATGATTGAGTTGAACTACACACTCTTATTGGCTCTACTTACTTGTTTAAATTTAGTACATGTTTCCTAGACATCGTTCCGCATCATTAGCTAACCATTGAATATAATTTATATGCTTTGAGGATGTATATTCTGCTCTGGTGGAGGTATGATAAACTAAGATTTATTAAAGAAACCACAACACTTTCTACCGGAAAAGATAAGATAATTTTTAAAACATTCACATATAATGAATAAAGCAAAATTATTAAAATCAGTACAAGGACTACAGAATTAGCAGCATGGGAGAAAATCTACATTTAAAAATACAGAGACAGATTAATGAAATTTGACACTTCCAGGAATGAAAACATAAACTTCAAATAAATCACACCTCCACCACAGCAGAATATACTTTCCCAAAGCATTAAAATTATCAGCAGTCAACAGTTAGCTGATGATGTGGACAACAGTCTGTGAAACAGGTACTAAATTTAAACAGGTAAATGGAGTCGATAAGAGTGAGTAGAATTCAATCATAAAATGAGCTTAATTATATGATTAGCTACGCTGTACGAGTTTCAATAGGCATTTCAAAAACAGCCGTCAGTTTACAGTACATTCCAAATTCACTCACTTACCTATATTACTTACAGGCAATAAGTTGCTATAAGGGGAAAGGTGCTACATCATAAATGAATAAACAAGCGGTTTCATAAAATTCTACTGCACACCTATGGGTGTATTTCACATAGCTAATCACAGGCACATGTAAATTATAAAGAAGAAAAAGGCTCACAAGAAATAAACAAAGAATATTTTATAAATATTTCAGTTCATGTAAAAGCTTCTTTTTCTCTTCAGACGGGTAATCAGTAAATAGTATCTTACCAGGAAATGAACATGAGATAAACAGCTTTTCAAATACCATGTATCTACATCTTACAACACTTTCATAAACATAAATTTAATTTCTTAAAATTAATTCAATTGAATGGTGAGAAAACATGAACTTACATGTGGGGAGGCAGAAGAGAAGTGAATATCACAATTTGCTTCCATATACCAAGAATGGGCAATGTCAGCCTAACATCTCTTTTCAGTCCAATCCATAAGCTTCCAGACATTAAAAGGTAGGCTAAGCTTATAGATTCTATAATTATTAAAACTATTTAGATGTCCTCTGGTGATTTTAAGGCAGGAATCCCGAGCAAAAATTAAACAAAGTATAACTTCCCTGTTCATAAATCTTCATATTGAAATGCAATTCTTTAAAAAAAGAAAATATCAGCCTTGAGCATTCATGATATTAGTATAGTTAAAATGTGGAAACCTTACAGTCACAATATTCTGTAAGGAGACCCTAAAAATGCAAAATATTTTTCTATGCCTTTGCAAACTGAGAGCAATAACAATTGACTTTTATATAAGAAAGGTTGTTTCTGCCCGTGTTTCATGCTTTTATATGACACTTTTAAGTAACATTAATTTCATTTACAGGTTTTTAATTTTGTAATGTTTTCACTAATATTGTTTATTTCATTATTTGTACACATTCTGCCTAATAAAACTAATGGCTAATATTCTCATAGGAATAAATGTATTAAGCGCCTCATTTCTTAAAAGTGACAGTTAACAATTACTACACAATTACAGTTTTCATTTTAAATTCTTACTAACTAAATAAAATACAAAATCATTTTAAGCACCCAAGCAATTGTGCTAACATACTATTTTACACAAGAAACAAAAATTAACACTTTGTATGCATACTGAAATGGCATATTCACAGCACAAAATCTGGAGTGTACACATCACATAACTGGAACCTTTTTTTTTCTTTTAAATTTTTTAATTTTTTGAAATAACATTTTTCTGATATAATCTAATCTAGAGATAGTTGTGGTTATATTATATGTACTTTGCAAAGAAATCACCGGTGTAGATTAAAATAGAGAGAAACAAACTCAGTAATTCCATTAAAGTGTGCACTTAAAATTTAAATTTCATTCTAAACAGTTCACTTCACAAATGACAGTGGCATGATTTAAAAAAGGTTCATATGCTAAGTGATTTCAAACAGAATTAGCTTTAATGCACATCATAATTTACCTTATTAATCATTTTTAGAAAAAAAGTATAATTTATTTTTTAGGGATAGAGATGTTTGTTTGCCGGCCTAGGTGTGTGACTCTTGATCGTGACAAACAGCTTGGAGGAAATCTATTCAGAATCTGGAAACATAAATATTAAATCTAACCTAAGCTAATTCAAATGAGCTTTAATTAATGACTTTCATTTATAATCTCGGAGATTTATGAAACTAACAAACTAACATCTGTTCAGTGCTTTTTTTAATCTGCATAATTAGCAAATTCTTTGTAAACTTTAGTTTTAATCAAATGTAGATTCTCATGGACTAATATGTACTCGCCAAACATTCTGGAGGGTAACAATTGTGGTTCTTCTGCCTTCATCCCATGGCTGCTCAAAGTCCTTGAAACTTCACATGAAAATTTACTTTTGGTAATTTAGTCCTATACCTATATCAAATTTTGTGCAGAAACATAAAACAGAACCAGAAAGAGCATTTACCTGGGAGTCAATAAGTAACCAAACTCAAAAGATGTTTGCAAAGTAGTTGTGGCTAATATGGAATAAGAACACTGAAATTTTATTACAAATCTGCACTTTTGTTTCACTATTGTTTTCATCTGCATACAATTGAAATTCAAGGTTTTCAGAGTTTAAAAATTTTGTTGAGCAATAATTTATTTGCTTTCTCTGAAAAGCATTACACAGATTATTACAGAATACAGCTACTCTCAGATGATATGCCAAAGAGCAGTTAAGCACACAAAACTCAAGCCATATATGACAACAGTACGAGAACTGATAAGAGCCCAACAAAATCAAGTATGAACGAAGCTACAACTGTCTCTGAACTTTGTGAAAAAATAAAATTTTATATGATATGGTTTAAAATTTTAAGAACTGTCGAAATTACACAAATTTGACAATTCTAATTGGAACTAAACACAGTGAAGCTTTTGATATGTATATAATCAACTACTTGTCGTCTAAACACTCTTATGCTTCACACTATTTTTGAAAATGACGGGACCGGTTTCGGAGCGACATCCACTCCATTCTTGACCAACTCGACGACTGGACGACAGTTGGTCGAGAATGGAGTGGATGTCGCTCCGAAACCGGTCCCGTCATTTTCAAAAATAGTGTGAAGCATAAGAGTGTTTAGACGACAAGTAGTTTATTATATACATGATATGGTTTACTGATGAAGGTTGGTTTCATTTGTCAAGGTATTAAATTCAAAAAACATAAGAATTTGGGTGCCAGAAAATCTTCATGCCTAGAATGAGACAACACTTTTTTCAGAAATAGTTGGCTTGTTAAGTGCAATTTTCTTTGAAGGTATTTGAATACTGATATGAACAGGTCTATTTTCACAGCCTTAGTGGAGCAATTAGGCAATATTCAGCTAGTGCAAGGGTACTTCGAGCAGGATGGCACCATGTCACACCTCCAATGAGTCCATGGCACATATCAGCAGCTTCTTTGTGAACCATGTCATCTCAAAAGAACTATGGTTCTCCAGCTCTTCATTCTTTTATCAGTGAATTCTTTCTGTGGCATTATCTCAAGGAAAGAATCTACAAAAATCAGATAAGAATCTCCAAGAAAACTCAATGATTTTGCTTTATACATGTGGGAGTGTACACCTGCCTGTGCAGGCATGCCTGCGTGCATGTGTCCGTATACAGTTATTTTCTAATGGCTTTATATTACAAAACAAGTCATTTTATATTAACAAAATTTCATTATTGTAATGGTCCAAGCTTTAATTGTTGGAAACACTGGTCTTCAATTTGAATGTTTCCCATAAATGGAAGTTCAGAAAATGATTGTTGATGTATTCATATATGAATAACAGAAATAGGGTTGATTTTGTGTAATTTTACACATTTTTAAGTGTTCTGGAGATTTTAGTGTCAGTATGAATTCCTTGAAGCTATTTTAAGTGCCAACAGAAAACTAAATTATCAAGCTGGGACTTCATAGAGCAGATCTAGTAATTAAAACAGTGACCATAACTGACATACATGAGTACAAGCGAAAATTTAACAAGGAAGTGTGCAATATATATGTGGTTGTGTGTGCAATGTACTGCTTCATATGTCTGATTTTCAGTTCTGAGGTTTAGCACACGGATTAATTCAGGATTTACAGATCTCACACATTTTTCTGAAAAATTAAAAAGTATGAAACTTTACACTCGCAAAAGAATGCAAACAACTGAACTGTCCATGCTAGGTAAAACGAATACTGTGTATGACAGACATTGAAGAAACACAATGAACAAGTGGACTGGAACAGACTCATCCTCTTTAGATTAATAGACCATGTAAAATTTTGCGGTGCATTTGAGTTGACTTTAATTGACTGTGATGAAACTGAGGACTGTCAAAACCTAGGGATGTTCTGAGGTCTTATGAATTTTATTAGTGATAATGATCGTTCAATAAATGAACACCTTGAAACTGCAACTGTAAATGAAGTACTTCAAATACCATGAAAAATGAACTTCTTGACTATGCTAAAAGTATGAGAGAAGTAATAGCAGAAGAAATTTGAAAAGCATTCATTATTTTGCAGTGCTGGTAGATGAAACAACCGATGTACATATTATGCAGCAAATAGCTTGTCTATAGATACAAACTTTGTGCCTCTGTTGTAGAGAGAATCTGGGCTTTCTTCAATCCAGATGGGCAAGATGCTGAAATGTTATTTAATGTAATAAACTCTGAACTTGAAAAGTATGCTGGTAAAAAGAAGAAGGTGACTGGACAATGCAATGATGGTGCTGGCATTATAAGTGGAGACATTAATAGTGTTCAGGAAAGGATTAGGGAGATATATCCTAAAGCATATTCCATTAATTATTATGCCCATCAATTTAATCTGAATACAAAAAGCAGCAGCAATAAACAGTTCTGCCAGAATACTTTTTTTAATGTTTTCTCACTTTTATTTATCAAGATCATCACAGAGAACAAAGGTACTAGACAGAGTTGTTTAAGCTAGGCTTCCACAATGCAACTACAAGATGGATGTGCAAGGACAGTCAATATGATTCAAGAGAATTAACAAAGTCTACTTAAATGCTTAGAAGAAATTTGCTTTTGTGATCATACAGATGATAAACCAAGATGCAAAAACTGAAAACCAATTTAAAAGAGCCTGAATGTTTATTTTGGTTATTGGTCTTCCTAAGTTTATATCACATGCAGATGTTATTCAAGAAACTGCAATAACAAAATCTTGATCCAATAAATGTAAAAAAAATTATTTAGTAGAATTTCAGAATAGTACCTGTGAAAATATTTCCTCTCTGTGTGAAAAACAACAAAATCAGAGAAGAGAAAAATAGAGAATAAAGAAGCAGATGTGAAGAAATATGTGATGCTATGATCAGTCATATGAATGACAGAATTTTGTTTTGAAATTACCTTGTAGCTTCCAAATTGATACATATGGGCTCATTTTCTCCATTTTCAAGATGTTTCCATAAGAGAGAACTTCACATTACTGTTGAGACTTTCCTATGGCTAATGAAGATGCATCTGAGAATAGAGCTAGAAGTACCCTACAGCAGAGATATTCAATGCACTATTGCTTTATTGCAGTTTCTGTTAGAGAATAACTTGGATAAGATACTTTTCCACATCCTAAACTTAGGTATTAATTTTTTACACTAAACTTCACTTAAATGAAATTAGTTCAGGATATATTACCACTCCATTGTCAACTGCTTCATAAGTACAATATTTATACTTTTCCAAAGTTAAGTGAACTGATCAGGATAGTGATCACAACTCCCCTTACAACAATGGAGCCTGAATGATGTTTCTCTATAAAGAAAAGAATAAAAATGTTCCTTCAGAACACAATGACCAAAGATAAGCTTTTAACATTGGCCATGCTTGTCATTCAGAAAAAATTTGTGAATAATACTAAGGATTTCAATTATATAATAGACAAGTTTGCACAGCTGAAAAATAGATTTATGGATTTCCTACATTAATAGACAGGGAAAACCATGGTAAATGTAGGTCCTCATTATTTGTGATTTTATATAGGGTAGTGTTAATAGAATTTTAGTATCAGTATTTAGTATTTTAGTGTGGAAGAATGTATAATAAAAAGAAACTAAGCCATGTTCCTGCTTCATAAAAAGACGTGGTATTCCTAAATCAACAAAAATAATAAATATTATTTTAACATAATCACCATTATAATTCTTATAGTAATCATTAGTGATTTATTCTGCTATAATACTTTTAAAAATGTTTCAAACAATGTATGACTAATTTTTTTGAACACTCAATATATTTCTTCACTACTGCCACTGAATATCAATAAACACATGTTGAGGCATGTATTAGACAACATGGTGAAAGGAGTACAAATGTTTCTCCAAGAGCAGGAGGGAGGGGGTGTGTGGACACTTAGTACATGATGTGATGGTACGTAATTTTTCCAATAATAATCTTTTATTTACACCTATTTACATTTAAAAAAAAGGGAGATTCCAATGAAACATTCCTATACATACAAATATGTAAAAAATAAAGAGCTTCTGGAGTGCTGTGTAGCTTTCATACTGTTACATGAATTTTATCACAGTTGCTGACGGTATAATAGTGCTTTAAATTTTATAATATAAAATCGCTCATATATTGCTGAGAGATGGAATATGCTGCATCAACATTTGGATAGAGACAAGAATTACTGCATTTGCGAGCATCACAGTGAAAGCGGTGAAAACTAGGTGGCAATATACAGACAACATCCACTTAAATGACGAAGCAATAACTACAGAAGATAAAGAACAGCAAGGAGTAAAATTCAACTGGCATTAACTCCCTGTTAAGAAGTAAAGAAAGTTTTTCCTGCTCATGCTCAAGGACCTGGCTCATTTTTATTCTACAGACAAAGATCTTCATTAACAGCATAAGATGATCCAAAATAGAAAGATTAGATCATGTAAAAATAATTTTAAAGAATTAAAATTAACATTTTCACCAATTAAGCCCTTTGACAAAAAAAAAAAATCATTACCAGATTCTACATGTTGATTGAATAATTTTGGGTGATGTTTGCAAATGTGGAATTCAAAAGCACCTGCTTTGCATGTGAAGATAATGATTATAATAATAAGCACCTGGAAAGAGAACGTTAGGGTAGAGTAGTGGTGGCCGAGTAGTTTAGAAGGTATTGCTCTTCTGCTTAAGCTCTTGGGTTAAACTCCCACACAACATTTATTTTTTTTTTATTATTGGTTTTATCTGTGTATATGCAGAACATTGTGTTGCCATAATATCATTTTTAATGTATCATTTGAGTTTTATGACATCACCTATGTACACACAAAAACTTAATTACAAACTAATGTATACCTTAGAAATAAGTTAATAAATGCATGAACAGAAACATTTATTTTATAAAGTGAAAACACAGAAACAAACGCAAATTGATATCGTGTATGAACCCTCAGCATGTATAATATCTATGCCACAATCTTTGGGGCATAGATGTCAGATTTCTACATTATGTGGACGAGATGCTATAACATCCCAGACTTCTTGAATTTGTGCCCATATGCCATTTTTTGTTCTTCTTGCATGTGCAGGGAATGTGTGCAGCATATTGTATTCAGACAGAACAAATATTGAAGGCAATATTATAACATTTATTTTTGTGAGTGTGTGAATCCTAAACTTAGGCATTCATTTTTTTTTTTACACTAAACCCCACTTACTTACATAAAAGATGCATTTCAGGAGAATCTCTTCCATCTTCAGTTGCTCACTGAACCGCTGTTACTCAAAACGATGGCTGGACACCCGGATGTTTCTGTGGTGGCCTCTGTTGGTTGAAGTAGAAGATTGCTGGTTTATCCATAGGAGGAAACTGGAAATTCATGTTTTCACTATTTTTCAATATAACATTTTTTTTTTCCCCCAAGTGGATAACTCCAATGGGTTGTGAAGATGTTTCAGCAGTTTAATTTCCGGTTTTATTTCATGGTTTTTGGTCCAAAAGTGAGCTGCTATTACTGAATATTCCTAAAATATTCTTTCCTCCGAATTTCCAAATTTCTCTTTGTTTTGTCTACGTAGCTCTGCTCACAATCTGCACATTTTATTTCGTAAATTCCTGTTCTTTTGACATGGAGTCTTTTACTGTACAACCCAATAAATTCTTGATGTTGTATCTGTTCTTTGGGGCTAACATTATCCCACATTCTTTGAAAATTTTCTTGAACTTGTTGTGGTAAATTGGATGGTAGGTGAAACTTTGGTATTTGCTTTCTTCTTTTGTGTTTTTCAGTGTGGAAACTTCTCTTATCCCTTTTTGTCTTTTAGATTTATTGATAATTTTTATCACTGTGTCTTTGTTGAAACCATTGATTATAGCTGTCTTTATTATTTGTTTGTATTCTATTTTGTACTCTGCTTCTATGAGTGGAATGTTCATCAACCTGTGTGCCATATTGTGAAACACTGCATATTTATGAGGAATGGGGTTATAACTCTCATTTTTTATGTAGTTTTCTGTGTGTGTTTCTTTTCTGTAAATTCCAAAATTCAAACAATCTCCATTTTTTATAATTTTTAAATCTAGAAATAGTACCCACCCATTTCTTTCTTCTTCTATAGTAAATTGTATAGATTCATGTTGCAAATTAAGAAGTTTACGGGCAACTATTGAGTGTTTTCTTTGGAATTATTGCAAAAATGTCATCCACATACCTATACCATTACTTGAAAATTAAAGGAAAGGCTTTTGTGATATGTATTTCAAATGAACGCATGAATAACTCTGCTAGAAAAGGTGACAAAGGGTTTCCCATAGTTGGGCCTGAAACTTGTTAGTAATGTTTTTTGTTGAAGCTGAAGTAATTATGTTTAATGCAAATATTAGTAAATTTTAATAAATCTTCTATTTCTTCTGTTTTTAAATTTATTGATGTTAACCATTTCTTTAGTAAGGTGATGAAGTTACAAAGCTTATCGCTTACAATGAAAATGACTCTTTGCCTAGATTAAACTATAACAAAATGTAAGGTATGTTATGAAAGGATTTAAAATGTAGTCTTGAATGTACAGAAAGACATAATATAGCCTACATAATATCATCTTCTCAAATTGTGAAATTCTTGAAGGAAAGTCAATCATTAATTCAAAATTAATTATCTTTGCTATTCCGTTGAACCTGGCATATTAACATTTAGTCTTAGGATGTTGGACCTACAGGTGTTTGTAAGGGAAGTTTTACTAATACACATACATGCGATTTGCCTCCCCTTCCCTTAATCAGTCATCTTAAAGACAATGTGTATCATGTGTTTCCTATGCCAATAAGCACAGACAAGACTGCTACAAAATTCCCATTTATTCTGCGAACGCATGAATTTCTTCTGATGGATAGTGAGAAACAATATAAAGCATTGTTAAGGGTTGACAAAATAAACAAATGTAAGAAAGCTAGCAGTAAAACTAATCTAATATTCATATGTAGGCAAACATTCCCTATAGAGCTAATACATTTACATGAAGCTTGAGAATCTGAATTTTTGCAACCCATCAGAGCAAGTCTGTAACCAAAAAATCATTGAATTGAAGGAAACACTACAAAAAAAATTAGACAACAATGGTTATTTGTAGCTCCAGAGAGGGAAGCATTGATAGTACTATGCCCTAACCCAAACGCATGTAATGTTCAAATTGAAGGTACAGGAAAAGCAAGGTTAAGAGATTTTTGTAAAGGGTAGAGTAACAGGGTATTCATTATTGCCCAAGGCTCCATTATGACAAATAACTCTAATGAGGACATTGTACTTCCATTAGATGTACAATATGATGGCAATGAAACCCAGGAAGGGATGATAAATTTTGAGGAGTTGCAATTAAATACTCCTCTTCAAAATATTATGGGACACATGGACAATTTGAGGTAACAAAGCACAAGATGGAAGTTGTGGAAAAACTCACTGATGATCAACAATGGAAACTGTTCCACTCTACTACAACAAATATGATCTCTTGCTCTTAATAATCTAGTGAGTCGATTTGATAATCTGACTCGCAACTGAGGATGCAGGCAAAAGCCTAAGAAACTAGTTTTATATAATTCAACAGTAAGTGGAGCATAAAATTATCAAATTGACTTACTTGCTAATTAAGAACATAATAGTCGCTTCACTGTAATCGTTTCGACACGAAATTAAATGTTATATTTAATCATCTCTTGTGTTATTTTATGTGGGCACTGCTATTTTATTATGTTGGTGCTGTTGCTGCCCATGTTGCAAGGCATTTTGCCCAAATGTTTGAAAATATTTACATAAAAATAACTTGTTCATGCTTCAAAGTACATTTTGAGCAGTTAATGGGTGCAGCAACTCATTGCACCTTGAAACAGATGTCACTGATGTGAAAAAAATAATTTCTGCATTAAATTTTACATTATAAAATACTAATGTTACAGAAAATTCATTTATGATAACAATATTCAAGATGGAAAAAACCGGAACTGTGTATCTGCTATGCAGGAATTTAAAAGGGAGAGAGAAATAGATTTAAAAAAAACCTTCCAAGTCAGGTAACAATAATTGTTAGTGTGCTAAGTGCTGTTAATCTTAATACTCCAGATAAGTTGTTATTCTTGGATATCCTTGTGTACAGATTCAGTTTCATACTGATGTCTATATATTGTAAAACATCAGGCATACAATGGCAGGTTTAGTGCTTATTTATAAAATTTTGTCTAACTCTTCATTCTGTATATAATTTTTGAAATCATTGTGTGCTGTTAGGAACACGAAACCATTTAGTCCTGTGTTGATTACTTTTTAATTTCTGTTCCCGTAATGCTGTTTTAATATCTAGCTCTGTTTCAATTGGCCGGTTGTTTATGTTCTGCATTGCAGCAATAGATGTTTTTATGGCTCCTGTTATACTTAATGGCCTAGATTGTATTGTATCCAATTTAGTTTTAAGTTGGTTGTTTATTGCAGATATTAGCTTACTTCCATAGAGCAAATTGAGCTTTATGCAGGTTTTGTACTTGTCACTAAGGAGATCTATGAATTGCCCCATCTGACATCTGCTGGTCTTCATAATATGTTATATTTTCAATTTGTTAGAGAAGGAAAGTTTATTGTCAAGTTTTATTCCAAGATATTTAGTGTGTTCTTTCTCTTGTAGTAGTTCATTATTGATTTTAAGTTCTAAATCATCTGCAGTGTGTTAAAATAGAAGTTGGAGAATAGTTAAAATAGAAGTATGAAAGAATAGTAACCATTATAAAATCCATAGCATCTACAATTAGAATAAAACCACCACAGGGTCCGAAATCATTTTAAAAGAATATTCAATTCCCTCTTTCCAAGATGGGGCTACCAAAACAGTAATGTAGCTGGGAAGATCATAGAAATATACTAAACATCCCACAATGGAGTTAATTTACTAAGCACACAATCTGCCCACATATCATCATATTGGTTCAAGCATATGAAGTGTGTCATAGTGTTATCAGATTTAATTGGCTGCACTGAAATTGCCATGGGTGGCCGAGGTCGTTAAGGCACGGGCTCGTGAACAGGATGTCTGGGGTTCAAATCCCACCAGGATTGTCCTCCCTGATTGAGATTTTTTTCAGTTTTTCCTCAGTCCTCATAAATGGCCCTAAACTTAGGCCTGGAATATTTCCTTCCTTAAAAATTTCTCAATATATAAGTTCATTTATCACTAGTGTTCACCACCTGTGGTGCCTCAGTAGTAAAAACTGGTGATAAACACCATTAAAAAAAAAAAGCTTCAGAGAAAGATAAATAATAGAAGCTGCGACCACAAATCCCTATCCCAGATACTACAATGAAAAACAACAAAAAATCACACTTTTTTGGAACTTTAAGCTCACTGGTGTGAATTCTAAAAAGAAACAAATATAAGTGCAGCAAACTCTTTTATTCAGAATTGAAATCAACTGACCAAATATAATCATTTTATTAATATACTCTTGAAAACGGCTAAAAAGTATTTTTTGTTTCCATATTAATCCAATTTTGAGAACGAAAGAAATGCAGCAAGAGCTAAGGCTTAAAGAACTAAATGCGCTACAGATATACAAGACTGTAGGAAAAAAGTGGCAATGTTCAAGAAAGAAGTAATTACAGGAAAGAAGAATAGTTTCAATAATTTCATAGTTCACATGGAAACTTTAGGAAGGATGGCAGTAAAATATACAAATTTCTCAAGGAAGTTAATGAACTTAAAAATCCAAAAACAGAACCAATAAAACATAACATAAATGTTGATTAATGATATTAAAAATGCAGAAACTTTTAAAAAATTTATACTAAGACCTAACAAATTCCTCTGGCTAACAAGAAAAGGAATAAAGCAAGGGAAAAGAAAATTAGGGAAAATAATAAGTCCAGACCTTCAGGAGATTATATCTTTAGCCAAGAATTTAATGAAATAGAACTAAATTTAGCAATAGAACAAGTACAGAATAAAAAATACCCAGGATCAGATAGAATCCACTTAGAATTTATCGAACATATTGGCAAAAAGGGAAGAGAAGTCTAAAAAGTCTATAACTAGAGCTGGAAAACAACAATTTTCTCTGCCGGAATGAAAAAAGGGCACTTATCATTTCATTTCTGAAGAAAATAAATACTAAAATTGTATTAATACAAGGGGTATTTTTTTAACCTCTGATCATGGTGCTAAGTAACCAGCCTATAGGTAGCAGGCAGAGTGGCACAGCTCCCTCAACATAACGTCTGCAACTGTTGAGTTCAAACATTAGTTGGAGCTAAGCTGCAGGCCACTTATCATGCCCAGCGTGATTGATTCTCTTGCCATTGCAAATTGCACAGGGTCATTCATTTACTATAGGTAGAAGGGAATAGCATAGCAGAAATTCATCACAGAATGAACCATATCTATAATGAAAACTATATGAGTGATGGTCTTTTGCGAGAATGGTGTGGGAAATTTAAAGAAAGCGGAAATGATGTGCATTATGAAGGTCGACAATGACAAAGATCCGTGGCCAGTGAAGTCCTTGTTCAGTGAATTGATCAAGTGATTTGAGAGAGACTTCTATATTAACCAATTGTCTGTGGATTTTCTGGACTTTTCAAAGTCAGCTCTGTACATGACATGTAGGGCGGGGATCCCTCCCTAGACCTCCTAACACAGAGGTCTGTGTTTCCCAGTGGTTTTTTATATTGGGGACAGTACCTAGAGTCTAAACCAATCCGCCATTTAGCTATAGACGTTTTCTTTGCCCAAGTGCACTAAGCAAACTTAGCTTCCAGTATCTCACTGGTGGATAGGTCACTCTAGCATAGATCTACTTATGTTTAAGAGTGAGCCACCCCAGCATTAAGGTAGCCACCACCATCTTCACAATAATGGTGATTCAGGAAAACCTACCCTCAAGGTACACCCTTTGACACTCCCTAGGGACAAACTGCTCTTGTGAGTCCTCAATTATCCGTGAGTTTTGCCAGTGAAGTCCTTGTTCAGCAAATTGATCAAGTGATTTGAGAGAGACTTCTATGTCAATCAATTGTCTGTGGATTTTCTGGACTTTTCAAAGCCAACTCTGTACATGGTATATCAGAACACCTATGCTTTTAAAAACTGTGTGCATACTGGGTTCCCAAAAAGCTGAGGATCATAAAACATGGCACAGCCTTAAAATCTTTCTCACACATTACACTGATCACGGGGAAGAGTTTTTGCAATCTATCGTAACAGCAGATAAAACCTGGATTCATTATGACAATCCAGAACCAAAAGAACAATACAAACAATGCATACTCCCTGAACAAACCCATAAAATTCAAACAAACATTCAGCAACAATAAGACCATGGCTACCTTTTTCCGGGAACAGAAAGGTGTGTTGCTCATGGAGTTTATGGAGCTGGGGACTACAATCATTGCAAACATGTATTGTCAGGCATTACATTTACATTACCTGTGGAGAGCCATTCAGAAGAAAAGAAGAGGCAAGCTGTTATCCGGAACTGTTATGATTAATGACAACGCATGATCATATATTGCTATGGTAACCTAACAGCATCTTGCACAATTTCATTGGGAAGTGTTTGTACAGCCCAGACCTATTGCCGAGTGACTTTCACCTTTTTCATCAACTGAGCTGGGAGAACAGCACATCTGCACTAATGAAGAGGTTCAAAACACTATGAATCACCCAAATAATGATGCCTACATACTGTATTATGGAATTATGATGTGGAAAATAGTGTTTTTGAAGGCTTTTTTGCTTTATGTCATATATATATAATTATTTAAAAAACAATTGTTTCTTTTATATTTTGACTTTTTTTTAAGTACTTCCTGTTATCTGAACATGGTGGCAACCTTCCATGAAGAGAAAAACTCATCCACAGTATGACAAACTGCCACGGGTGGCCGAGGTCGTTAAGGTGCAGACTCGTGAGCGGGAGGTCTGTATTCGAATACCACCTGGACCATCCTCCCTGACTGAGGTTTTTCCCATGTTTTCCTCAGTCCTCATAAATGGCAAATGCCGGGGAGGTACCCTAAACTTAGGCCTGGAACGATGCCTTCCTTAAAAATAAATCCTTTCCCAATATATCATTTCATCTCATGTATCATCAGTGTCCATCACCTGTGGTGCCTCTGTAGCAAAAACGGGCGTTAAACACTATTCATTCATAGAGTGACAAATGCCTCAATCTGTATGGTGACTGTGTCGAAAATTAACTTTATTCATGGTAATAAAATCATTGTGATTCCTATTTGTTATTATTTTATGCCCCATCGGAGGTTGAGAAAAAAAATACTTGTAGTTACAGACCAATTTCCCTAACTAGTGTGTATGCAAAAGTGATGGAAAGAATGGTAGCAGCAAGGTTCAATTGGTTCTGTATTATAGATCAGAATCAGGAGAAACCACAGTACATGTACAAATATAATATTGTTGAACAAATATATCAAAGATGCCATTAATGGAAGAGGCCACTTTAGCAGTAATCACTGATTTTGAATAAGTATAGGACTCAGTATGTGCAAACAAATTATTTGTAAAACTATAATAGATAAGAGTTAAAAATAACACATTTAACTGGATAAGGCAGTTCATTTCCCAAAAATATTTTGTGCCACCACATATACAATTTCACCTCTAAACAAATACAAGTACATAGAGGATTTCCTAGCTGAGCTGTTTTAAGCACAGTACTCTTTCAATCTATGATTATCTTCCAACTGCAATGCAAAATAGAAAAGTCGAAATAGCATTATTTGCAAATTGATTGAATGATTTTGGTTTATTTACGGATGCTCTGTAACATCTCAATTAATCAGCATCCCATTCTATTCAGGGCGTGAAACAGCCGACAAATTTTGCTCAGAGGCCTCTTCATTCAGGCTTGAGGTTCTTTATCATGCCGTAAATGTAAGACACGGGACCCATGGCTACAGGTGAACCTCACAGTAGTGTACTTGTATTAACTAAATATTTGTTATATTACAATTTTTTTTTTTTGATTAGGTTTATTTGCAGACACTCTTTAATATCCCAGGTCATCAGCGTCCCATTCAACTCAGGGTGTGAAATGGCCGACAAATTTTGCTAAGGGACCTCTTTTTTCAGGCTTGAGGTTCTTTATCATGCTATAATGTATGGCACAGGACCCATGGCTTTACTTCCCTTCCGAAGGAAGCCATATTTAGGATTTTTACGCCTGAAAAAATCCATCGGTCCTGGCCAGGATCGAACCCACGACCTTGGGTTTAGGAGGCAAGTATAGTAACCACTACACTACCAAGATATTACAAAATATGAATCCTCTGAAAGTAAATGAATCAGAATTGGGAAAAGGAACAAAGAAGAGGAGTAGGAAGGAAATGAAATGTGACAAAGCAAATGAGGTAAGGTAAGGTTTACAGAAGTCTATTATATAGGTTAGCTCAATACCTACAACTCAAATTCTTATTCAATCATATTCAAACTTTAAATTGTTGTTGACCAAATAAACAATTACTAGATTTTGTTTCAGATATCCTGCACTATCGTTTTCTCCATTACCCGCATACCAACAAAAAGCCGTGGAAGTTTTTCAATGCAGTGAAGTGAGCTACCAGGATATAAGGTGTATGCATCAGAAAGTTTATGTCAATCCAGAAAGACAATTTCAACACAATTTCATATTAAGACATGTTACAGTTTCCACCCCACAATGTAGCAGATCAATAAGTGGAAATATTGATTATTGAACAAATAAGGTAACAACTAAATATTTCAAGCCATGCATGAAAAGCGATCGAATTGCTAATCTACAAGTTTGCAAGCAGCTGTTTATAAAAACATCGTACAAATCAAGGGATACGGTGCATGCATTGTGTCGAAAGTTTTTTGAAATGGGTGATGTACCTTCTGAGCGAAGAGATGCTGACAGGATACTGCTAATTTTTTTGAATGCAACAAGCAGTAAAAACTTATACAATCTATACAAGTTCTTGAAATGCATTATTGTCATGCAAAATGGAAATATTTGCCAAGTGAGCATCATGTTATAACCAGATCTTCATGTAAAATATGAATATTTTCACCAAATCTTTGTTAGTGATTACAATTTAGGCTTCGGCTTACCTGTCACATGTTCGTTCTCTGTGTTTGTCACTTAAAGAACAGATAAATCACTGCTAAGACCTCCTGAAGAAGCAAGATTTGCAAACAGAATTGAACATACATACCAAAAAAGTTATGCATTTTATGATCAACAATGTAATGAAGAAGGTGAATGTATGTTCAGTTTTCACTGCCAAAAATATCATGTCATTCCAAAGACTGCTGATTAGACACCACATTATATACACCAGCTATAATTTTATAATTTCAGTGCTCTCTGCACTGTATGCCGGAGAGCATCTAAAGACACTCAGGATAAAGAAGGAACCTATTCGTATATTTGGCTCGAAAGTGATTACTCAAAGAGTTCAAATCAAATTGATTCTGCCTTATATCATAGGTTGGTGGCAACAGATCTTACAGGCTAAATTCAATCAGACTGGGTGCCAATGGCTGTGGTGGCAGAAACAAGAATGAATCCATTATTGGTATGTTAGACAAATCTCTGAGTCAAGATGCCCCAGCAACAATAAAGAGTATTACACTAATGCTTCCTGTGCTAGGCCACTCCTATAAAACTCCAGACAGGATTTTTGGGCAAATGGAGGCTGATATAAAAAGCATACAACATTGCTAACTGACAAAGATTATCTAAAGATTTTTAATTTCATGCAACTGTCATTCATTTGGGAGACCAGGCGTGTCCAGTGCAAGACTGGAAGAGTACCATTTCAAAAGTGGTTAAAGAACCATTCAATAGCATTTAAATTTAAAACCTTATAAATTGCAACAATGATTTTGGAGAAGCAAAAGATGTTTGAAACATGGAACAGATTATAGAATATTGTTCCTAATATCTTGGAGAGAGGTATATCCATAAAAAAACAAAAACTTGCCGATCTAAACACATTATGAAAACATTTTGAAGAAAATTGAAAGGAACATGAAAAACTGGACTTTTTTTAGGGAAACTATTTGAACAACAGCAAATCTTACATGAGGCAGATGATATGGAATCTGATGTGGGAGACTTCATTGAAGAACGTGAAGGACTAGTTTTGTGGGACTCATTGTAACAAAAGTATAAAACATAGCAAACTTCTAGAAACCTGACTTTTTCCTACAATGTTATACTAGTTTTTCCAGCAATACAGCTAAAAAGACAGAATCTTTATTTTGCAAATGCAAGAAGCAAATGAAAAATAATTTTATGTTTTAATGTATATGTAATTTGACTTGACTATTGTAAAAGTATTAATATAATTACAGTTTGATTAAAAAGTGTGCTGTTTTCCATTTACTAGCAACTTGAAATCATAACTTGCTAATGGGAACTGTTACAAATCACATTATATCCAAACTATTTTATTTAAAATCCCTGAATCTATGAGTCAGAAATACCTGTAACAGACAGGAATCATATTCTGCTATTAATTGGTAAATGACTCATCCTTTTAACATTATGCATAAGTAAATGACAGCTTTTCCTGTTACAAAATAATAACACAACTACAGAAATTCCATAAGAATGGATTTCAGCACGTGGCAGGATCAAGAGGAATGAGCTAGCCAATATGCTTGCATGAAAAGGCACCACAATACATCAGACGAGAAAGAAAAGCACATCCTTTGCAACAGTAAAATGCCAGATTACATAAAAACTGATACATCATTATAAACAAGAAATAGAAAAATGTGCAGAAGATAAGCAATGTTTTACTCCTCTGGATAAAATCCCACAAGGACAATGAAAAAGAGCAATTATAACCTTTAAGACTCATTACAAATCACAAGTGTTTAACAAACTAGGAATTGTACCATTAAGTCCCTTTGGCAGCTTTATTCCAAACTTGTTTTCAAATTCAGTCAACCACGGACTACCCTTTTTTTGATTTGGTTTATTTTACAGATGCTCTTTAACATTTCATGTAATCAGTTAAACTGCCGACAAATTTTGCTCAGAAGCCTCTTTTTTCAGGCTTGAGGTTCTTTATTGTGCCGTAAATGTATGACATGGGACCCATAGTTTTACTTCCTTTCCAAAGGTACCCATACTTAGGATTTTTACATCTGAAAAAAATCCATCAGTCCTGGTATAGATCAAATCTTGTGTTTAGGAGGCAAGTAACGGACTACCCAGAGATTATAGCTTTTCCAACAAGATGGAGCTCCAACCCACTATGAACAGAATGCTCATATTATTGCCTATTATTCTGTAAAGGAATATATGAGTGACAATAGTATACTGCACAACATATCAATGTATATGAAAATATGTATTAATAAAAGTTGTATGATTGATTTGTCTGTTTTTGGTGTTGGTTGAGTTGTTCTAAGTGTTCTTTTTATTTTTATTGTAATTATTTATGTAGATGTAAACAAATTTGTAAATACAGATTGAAAACTACCATGGTATTTGTATATGACAAGTTCAATGTTCGTAGGTCTCTGTGGCTGCTTCACGAACTCACTGAATGCTCCGAGAACTAAACTAAACTAAATCAGTGCTTAGACAGGTACCTTGCACAATGATGAACTGATAGTGGAGGTCACATAAAGTAGTCAACAAATTCCTAAGATTTATCACTTTTGTCCTTTTTGTTAGGTCATTTCAAGTCATCAGTATTTCCAGAAAGGTCCAACAATTTATATCTGAAGTATCAAATAATGAAAGTGATGCAAAACATTCCTAAAGCCTGGTTAAATCATTCCTTAAATGGTTTCCATAATTGATTGACACATTGTCAAGCAGTTAAGGGCTACCAGTTTAAAAACAGAATTTAAGATTACTTTTGATATTATGTTAAAAAAAAATTAATTTGGTTCCTGCACTTACCATGGGAATTTGTTCTTGATTAGGACAGTTTCCATAGTGACCACTATCTGGTTGTAATTTTTTTAAAAAATCTTTGTTATAAGGAAGGAGCATTTTATTCTTTGGTAGACTTTTTTTGTTTCCTTGGTGTAGCAACCCTAATTTGTATAAAAGTATCTAGTGGGATACTTTCTGAAAATATCTTCAGAGCATTATTCAAAAATGTAAGAATATTGGCTGTTCTATTCAAAACTGGAGACAATACATTACTTCCAGTTAAACCGGCTAAAGAAAAAAATGGGTAATACTATTTTTGAGTTCCCAGTATATGGCCATCCATGCACACATAATTTTACATCAATAAACCACAAGCTTCAAAAGTTATTTAGGTGGTAGTGACTTTTAATTAGCCCTATATATAACAGCCATATTGCCTATGATGATGCGATCAGCAGTAACAGATTAGGGTAAGAATAGTATGTTGAAAAATCCAAGACTTTCAAGAATATATGGCCTATCTAAAATTCACATGGCAGGAAAAAAGCATAAGACGAAACATCAACACTTATCATTCCAATTAGCAAAATAACTACTTAAACAATATCAAAGTCTGTCTTAATTTGATAGTCTTTGGGTTAGAATCTGGCTGGATCTAGTAGATATAATCAAAGATATTAATTTGTCCCCATTTGACTTAATGGTTTCCTTTTATGTCAAAAATTAATTTCCCTAGTATGCCAAGGGAAAATTACTTGTATTTCTACAAAAATTGTTACCATCAACTCAACTAACATCCCAAATAAAATATAAAGAAATACATAAACATAACACAAATCTGTATTGAACAATATTTTTTTAGCTTTTTTCATGAACAAAAAGCAGGATTAACCATGTAAAGCCCCTTAGTCCATTCCTGGCATACCTTTTTATGAGCTATTTTGAAATACATATTATAAGAGCTTTCTCATACATTTTCAAAGTTTGGCATCAATATGCAGATTATATCTTCGCAATTATCAACCATAAGCAGACAATGCATTAATACTTTTAAATTTACAACACCCAGCTAATTCACTTTACAGTTGAAACAGAAATTAATGTACTTCCCTTCCTAGACCTAAAAATAAATAAAAATAAAGATAACATTGAATTTAACATCCAGAGAAACACCTTGCACACCTTTCATTATATATAAGCACACATTTTCAACCCCAAAGCACATAAAGAACCAGTATTTAATAGTAAAAGACATAGACTAATAAATATACTGCTTAACAGAACAGAGTACAAAGAAATACAGACAAACTGTAAAACTTGCTGAAGAAAATAAACTTAATAAAAAAACAGGAATTTGAAAAACATAAAGCATATCAGAACATTACCATCAGAACCCAAAACCAAACTTTTCAAAAAATTAACATATGATCCAACAGCTTTATATAGATTTTAAAAGATAATTTTGAACTGCAACCTCAATTTGGCATTACATAACAATTATAGCATAGGAAACCTCATCAGATCTAATAAAGTAGACCAAATACCTCCAGAAAAAAATCAGGGATCTACCAGATACATTGTTCTGACTGAGAGAAAACATACATTGGAAAAAACAAAAGAAAAATAGCCACCCACTTTAAGGAACCATGGAGAAACAATATATAAGCAAACAGATTAATCTGCAGAACAGGCCATTTTTTGGAATGAAAGTCATGACATGTAAGCAGAAATCAAACTACTAAATCTTCTGCTCATAAGCATAAACAATTAGATATCTGGGAAAAGAACTATATCAAGAGGTATAACTCACAATTAATGAGCTCTGACACTCCTAAAGCAGATAACCCCATTTTTGAAATTCATCAAAAGACCTCCAGAGACCTCCAATGCCAACAAGAATTATTCTGGAAGTCCCAAACAGTTAACGGTTAGCTGAGGATGTGAGCAGATGCTTGGGAAAGTCCTAGTGAAAACTGGTAAGGAAGCAAACTAGAGTGTTGAAGTTGACTTATTAGTAACTTTAGTAAATACTATATCCCATTTTCAACCTTAACCGAAAAACCTCAAAGAGCTGATGTTTTCCATTTCATATCCCCAGCCAAGAAATACTGACCATAATAACTGGGATATTTTATAAAAGCACTGCAGGAACTGTTCAGGGTTTAAATAAAAAGAATGCATTATCTGGAATAGCATAATAAAAACAAATTGGTTTGGTGGCATTAGGAGAGCAGCTTTCTACTTGATGTACCAGATAAAGATTTATCCTGCTTTCTATCATCTTCATCATCATGGGTCCATTGCTCTGGATTAGATACAGGGCTTCCACATAAAAACTATCCTTCAGGCCAGGCATTTTGCATCTTGTTGGCAGCCAGTGGTGCAACATGCCCAGCCTTAGAGAATCAAACATTATTTGTGCGTAATAATTTTTACATGAAAGTCCTGTAGTAGCATATATACTTATCAATTAAGATTTAGTCAATGTTTGGGACATATTGCCTGGTAACGTTTTCTCCAGAGTTTTTCCTTACTCAGAAAAGATGATTAGCAGGTAACATTAGCAGCTAAAGACTCTAGACTCGTTTGCCTCATCATTTCATTCATTCCACTTGTCTCAAGCCTCGACAGTTGATGGGGTGTTAATCCCTTACAAATAAAATAATCAACAACAACAATAATAATAATTATGATGACATATGTTATATCACTTGGACAACCTTCATTGGACAGCAGCAAACATATTATTCTGAAAGAGCTAAACAGAAGTTAAGAAACCATTATATGGTCCAATTCATTAAGACTGCATTAACATTTGTTGCCATTGAATAAATGTATAAAATAATTTAAACAAAAATTATGAACAGTCATGTGGTGTGTACACTCCTGTAACAGAAAGATTTACCTACTAAATAAACAAACCATGTTTAGCTGATGTGTTGCTTTATTGCCCAGTCACTGGAATGTTGACATCGTACGTCTTTTCAGATGTAACAGATGTACCAGTCAAGGGATGGTCCATATGTTGCCTTTGATGAAGCACTAGATGGTTCTTTTGATAGAATGCTTTGCCACACTTGTCACAGGCATGTTGACGGATGTCACAACTTCCACCACTGTGTCGTCGGTTATGCTGAGCCAGGCCATGCTTTTGTGCGAAGCACTTACCACAATCAGGACACACGTGGGGTTTTGGCTTAGGTTGTGGAGGTGCTGTGATGTGCAGAACTCCAGAAGAGGAGTTTCCTATTGAAACCTTGCTAAGGTTGCTACCTGCACTGGGTGGATGTAAGGGAGTAGGACAAAGAAAGTGTGTTGCTGGCTGCTGGAATGCTGCTGCCAAACCACACAAATCTGCCACAAAGTTGCGGTCCCCAGCATGGAGACGATAATGCAGTGCCATAGCTTCTCGATTTTGAAAACAATCCCCACATTCCCTATAGACAAAATAAAGAGATAAAGATGTTGTTCAGAACTTATTAGAACTTGATTAATATTAACAAAATAAAAACAGTAACAAAGTTTCCTCTTTGATAGTGCTTTCAAATTCTACCTATGAAATGATCTGCTAAAATTAGCTAAATGGATTGGCAATGCAGCAAAGGTTACCTGCATAAGAAGGGCTTCTCGACATCTGCATGAACATGAGAATGCTCAATAAGTTCTGTCTTGCGTTGGAATGTTTCTCCACATGTCGGGCAGACAAAAGGGCGTTCTCCTTCAGCATGCAGTCGAGCATGTGCCAAAAGTGTGCGCTTCTGTAGGAACTCTTTTCCACAAATGTCACAGGAATGAGGAATGCGACCATGAAGTCGACCATGATTTACCAATTCAAATTTACGAGCAAATGTGCTTCCACAGTCAGGGCATACATATGGATGCTGGCCACCATGGAAACGTGAATGAATAACAAGATGTTCTTCACGAGAGAATGTTTCTCCACACTGTTCACAAACATGGGGTCGTTCACCAGAATGAAATTTTGCATGCGTTGCTAAGTGACGTTTTTGAGGAAAGGTTCTTCCACATTCACGGCAAACAAAAGGTCTATCCCGACTATGCACTCGTGCATGTGTTACCAAATGATGTTTCAGAGTGAAAGATTTTTTGCATTCTAGGCACTGGTAAGGGCGCTGACTACTGTGAAGAAGCAAATGTGTACTAAGACAATGTTTGTGAGCAAAGCTCTTGCCGCACTCTGGGCAGATATGTGGACGTTCACCCGTATGAACACGTGCATGTGTGACCAAGTGATGCTTCAACAGAAATGACTTTCCACATTCTGGGCACGAAAAGGGTCGTTCCTTTGCTACTCTATACTTGGGAGTATTGGTACTAGTAGTTAATTGTTTTTCTCCTGAAGTGCTACTTGTTGACTGCTGTGAGTTTTCCAAATTAGCCTGAGATTGCTGAGATTGTCTACTTTTATTTTGTGTTGAGCTATTTGAAGCATTACTTGCATTCTGGACTCCTAAATGAGTACTGTCAGTTCCTACAAGACTATTAGAAGCTGCCACCTTTTTCAGTAAAAATTCACTGCACTCCTGCGCAGTGAGCTGCAAAGGTCCACATGTTGACATAAAATGCTTTGCTGCAGCATGCTTATCTGCACTGAACATCTGGCTGCTTCCCGCACGAAAGAGAGAATTTGTGGCTTCACAATTACATCCCTTTTCACAACCAACGTTAAATATATCATGATGTTTTTTTGCATTACTCACATGTGATTGGTGGGCACTATTCTGCTGAAGACTATCATTCATTAAGAACATTGTTGTGCACATAAGATTATTCGTCATGCTCCTATTAATATTATTAGCTGTTTGAATTATACTAGCAGCCTGCTCCTTACTTCCCACACTAAACGTTTTACTAATTGTCTTATTGTTACTATCATTGTTTACTCCTTGTGGTTGTGATGCATCGTTTACATAAGAACTGAAACTGTTCAGATTGCACTGTGGAGCAAGTGCCCACGGAGTACCGAAGGAAGCGGTAGTGGAAGTCGGCGCGGCACACATTGGAAAACTGGTGCCACTTTGTAATACATCACGAAATAACGAGTCTTCCAGCTTGATCCTCTCCACTAGATGTTCGGATACAATCTTCAGAGACTCAAAGTGCATAGAAGTTGGGCGGTTCCCCCATCCTACCGGTGATTTAGTTCGATTCTCGGGTCTGCAATGATAGAAGCAACTTATTTCACACCACTTTCCATTCAGTAAAACAAGAAAAGATCGCGCTTTTAAATTAATCGATATTACAGCTTCAAAAATTAAGGCTAATAGAACATTATATATATGTTATGTTAGTGAATTTAAAATACTTGCCATTTACACGCTAAATTATTTATTTCAAAGATTTGGTTTATAGTCTTCAACGTGAAACTAATTATGAATATAACAATGACTTTTCTATTATTCAAAAGTAGGCATTTACATCCCTTTACGCTTGACAGGCAGCCATTTTCCTTTAAATGTGACCATCGCCAACATTTCATGCGCATGCCAAAATGATTAGACGCTTATTTGACAAGTAGCATTGATTGATACTTTTTTATAGTTTTCATGACTCAACCTGTTTGCTATTTAATCATAATAAAAGTCAGGAAGAATTATGTTTATTCTCACGGTATTAACAATCAATAACACGACAACTAAAAATGTGCTATTATGTTGGCTGCATAGGTTCAGGATAGCAAATTACCGGTAATAAAAGCCCCTGAATTTCATGCTTATAAAATTTACAGCATTAAAGCACATATCAAAAATATAATTACGACAGCATAAAAAAGTATCTTACTGTGCACCACCCTGATGTGAAATAGGTTCTTCTTTAATCGTGTATTGTGGAATTACGGCTGTAAATGACACATCTTGACATAAATTTTCCCTTTCTGCTAACTTCCCCTTTGAAACTCCATCTAAGTTTCCGTGCGATTTATCCGATAAACTGCTTATGTCACATTCTGGAGGACTTGGTACATTTGCTTCAAAACCAGTTTTTTCGGTATTTAATGTTTTACTTATATTGTCACATATTGCAGGTATATCTGAGGTTAACTTTGACTTGACGTTGTTTCGCTTTTCACCTATATCTCCACGCCGTATAGAATACATTGTATCAAAGTATGATCCTAATACAGTGTATCCCATTCCAAGTTTATTCGTTCCTTCAAAAACTTTTATCTGGCTCCATGGAGGGGCCCACTGCTCTTGTGGTGTTTGTCCCATGTTGCTCATTGCTTGGTAAACATAACCGCACGTTCAAAACATTGCCATTAAACAAAATTACGCCACATAATTTCTCTGGCCTTTTCGTGGATATCCGTTTAAAAATTGTCACATTTTAGGGAATACTATTCCCATTCTTTTAAGGTTCAACAGAAAATAGCACTCTCTCCGTTATCATAAGATACATTTACAAACACTAATTGTATGTCACGAATATATAAATTTCCGTGTTCTAGAGCAAACATTCATTGCTAATAACAACATGAACCAGCATGTGTCAATTGCAAGTGACAGTAAATTTCTATCCAGAACTGCCGAAACCCATGGTTTGGGCTATAAGAGTAACCAACATAAGCAGTCAAAATGCCCTATGAATGCTATTGAACATAGACACTGCTGATGAAGAAAAAAAGTTATTGTATATAGTGAACCTTAAGATCAAAGTTCTTCTTAATACGATGCCAATGATCAAAAGGGTGAAAACGTGTTCCAAATGAGACATAATACTGTGTTCTTGAGTAATAGCCTGCTGCCATCTATCCAAGTTGTATTGAACTATTTGGCAGTGAAAAGCTCGGGAGCTCTGCTGTAGTTCTCGTTCTGCGTATTAAATGGCATTATGGCATTAACCGTAGACTGCATTCAGCGAGTGCATTATTTTGACGGGAGGGATGTTGCCTTAATGTTTGCGCACACCATCCCAATACGTTCCATTTAGACAGTTTTACTCAGATATGAAGTGTTAACTCAATCGGATAACATTAACCGGTGCAGACTTCAGCGCCAAATTTGAATGCTAGGAATGATTGACATGGAAATTAAACTAAATTTAAACTATTGGTAAATATGATTTAATAAATTATCATGTGTAATGCACATTTTACTTTTCAAACATTGTGGATATTTTCTTTGGAATGTTCCTTTTAGGGAATTCCGAAGGAATAGAAGCTATTGCGGCCGGCGCTTTGAAAAATCTGCTTATTTTTCGGGTGTTTATTATTATTATTATTATTATTATTATTATTATTATTATTATTATTATTATTATTATTATTATTATTATTATTATTATTATTATTATTATTATTATTATTATTATTATTATTATTTGCGCTAGTTCGGAAGGAATATAAGCTATTGCTTTTATACCAATGGAAGGAGTATTTATTGGTCTTCGATCGTACCTACTAGGCACAAAAAAGTATATATTTCGAAAAATAGGCTTACACACACACACACACATATGTATGCATATATATATATATATATATATATATATATATATATATTCTTGTCTTAGAAGAAATCAAGTATTTATAAATATAGCGATATAAAATCTGTGACTTTCTAAGTGTTTTATCTTTTTTCTGCTTCTCTAGTGGAGAACTAACAAATCTTCAAAATGCGCTAGAAAGTGAAATGAGATTAACAGTTAACACTGTAAAATACTGCTGAACACACGGTAGAGCCGCGAGCCGGCTGTTGTTTGCGAAGCGAAACTATGAAGATTATGACGGACGGTACACTTCAGCAAGTAATCTCATATATATAAATATGTGTGTGTATGTGTATGCGTTGGTTTTCTCTCTGTAGCGGTCACAATTTTTGTTTTTTCTCAACGAAACACAGCAATAGCCATGAATTAACAAACGATTCGTCTAGTTCGTTAACCAGCAAAATTGGACATTTGGGGAAAATTTTTAAAATTTTGAAAAAAAAAAAAAAAAAAAAGGCTGCAATTTTTGCTTTATCGCAACGAAACTCAATAAAACTCTTTTAAATTAAATGATAAAAGTAGTTTTCAAAAAGCACGACAATCGGCCAACTAGGAGTGGGGTTATAACTGAAAAACTTTGGGGGGTTAATGGAAAATTTAAAAATCGCTATAGAGGCTGCAATTTTAAATGTTTTTAAAGGAAACTCGGTATATGCCATTGAAATATAGCACGAAAAAAATTTTTCATTAATCAATGAAATCAGGATATGAGGAGAAGGATTTACCTGAAACTCAGAATTTAAAAATCGCTCTATTGGCATTACTATTTGTTTCGCAACGAAACTATGGAAATCGGGCCATTAGGATTGGGGGTTACCTGGTACCTAAAATTTCAAAATCACTCTAGCAATAATTTTTTTTTAGTACAAAACTCAGCCTATACCATTCAAATCAAATAAGAAAAATAGTTTTTGAAATTATCAGATTATTGGGAGTGGGAGTATACCTGAAAAACGTTTGGGGGTTAAGCCCAAATTTAAAATTTGCTCTAATGGCCGCAATTTTTTTTTAAAGAACACTCGTAATATGCCATTGAAATAAAATACGAAATACAGTTTCTGAAAATCGATAAAATTGAACTATTTTCAGGGCAGAAGGTTTCCACAAAAGTAAAAATAGCTCCAGGGCGTTTTTTTTTCCGCAACGAAACTCCGTATATACCATTTAAATGAAATAAAAAACAACAGTTTTTCAAAATTATCACATTATTAGGAGTGGGGGTATACCTGAAAAAAGTTTCGGGGATTATGCCCAACTTTAAAACTCGCTCTACGGCAACAATATTTGTTTTTCACAACAAAAATGTATATATCTTATTTAAATAAATAAGATGATTATTTTCTGAAAATTAGGGAAATTGAACCATTAGGTTTAGGGGTAATCTTGAAAGGGGTATACTTAACAAGTGCTCTTACGTTTAATTTCTCTATATTGTTTCAAAATAAAACGAGAAATTAATTCAGCACATAAACTGTATTTATAACTTTGGATATGTTTTATATTTAACAAAACCATCACCAGGAAGAATTAATCTAACATGTGATTGAGAATTATGTCTGTGTGTAAGACAGCTCTGTAGTATCCCAAAGAAAACGTTTACGTTATATATTTTTTTTCCTACAACAATATATAAATTAAATTTCAAAGCAATTGAAAATCGATAAAACTTTCGATTGTTTGCTGGTTCTGCATATTTGCTTAGTACATCGAATTTATTTTTAAATAGTAATAGTTTTTGTTTTGTTGAAACATATGATCATCATCTTCTAGAACACAAAAGCTAACTCGAAACTCTGTTATTTTTCTCTATTTAAGTGAATGTGAATATATCAATGGGTAATATCATATACATAGTACATTTATAAATATTATTTATACCCAAAACACAGTATAACATTACCTATTAATGGTCATATATTTAAATTTCATTAATATTATACCATTAATTCTAGTATTTAATTTCAATAATAATAATAATAATAATAATAATAATAATAATGTTCTTTTCTTTTCTGATACTAATAGGTTGCAAGAATTCTAATTTTGTTCCCCTAATACCACACACAGTAATGCCATCTTGCTTCATTTCATTAATTACTGAGACCTAATTTGGATTTTAAATTTTGTATTCATTTTTATTAAAAGTTATTCAACCGGTGAGGCATTCACTTAATTTACGCAGCTCCTACATGACGGACTTTTTTGTAATCTGAGTACAGACCGCGATTGTCTTATACACACAGATCAACAAACTGTATTTGTCCTCATCCATAGCCAACAGCACCTAAATACTGCATTTATTTTATAGATCTTCATTCTTTTAACTTACTAAATTATCCTTTTTGACTTCGAAGTATTACGTGTTGAAAGGCATTGCTGCAGAAAACTAGTCTTCATATGCACAGGGGGAACAAATTTCTACTTTTATGATACGAAGTCATCCATTGTTTTCTTTAAAACTTAGAAATAAATGAATTAGATAATATATATTATAATTATAGACCAACAAAAATTATATCTATATAACACTTCAAATTAAGCTTATAAATAATTTTCAATTAATTTCTCCACATAGATGAACATATCTCCTTTTCATTATGTAGGGTCTCTCTATCCAAATTTGTCATAATTTAATTTTGGCTTGCACTTCAACCCCGAAGAGGGGTAAAACTCTCAATTCTTCTGGTAAATGCAACAAGTACTGACTAAGTTTCTTCTTAGAAATTGTAGTCTCTTTCAATGGTTTTTAAAACACAGAGATCTTGGTTGGTGGCTTTTAAAGCTCCACTGCACTTAAACCACATTTTAGCATACACTCTTATCATGAATAGATAATTTTATATTAAAACATTCTCATTCGTGAAAGAGAAAAAGGACAACAATTAAAAAGAAAAAAGTTTGCCTCGTCTATTTTTGAAAGTGCATCCTATGTTTGCTGCAATCTTAATAAATCATGTATAAAGAATATCACGATAATATTTAGAATGGAAATGTGAAACAAGAAGAAACTGACAAGAACTTGGCATATACTACAGAAACTAATAAATAATTAAAATTAACGGAAAATATATATATATATATATATATATATATATATATATATATATATATATATATACTTTCTACTCAAGAGTTTTATTTAAAAATGACATCCTCCCGTCTTTCTTGTTTCATATTTCAAACCCTTTCTTGCAGTTTAAAGTTAAGTCTGTAAATTCAAGCAATTGCTTATAACATTTGTTATTCCAATGCTTGTAACTATCGTGAAGTAAACTAGTGGGGTAGCCCAGGCGCTAACTTGCATTCAGTGATCTCGGGTTCAAATCCTAGGGGCTGGCCATTGTTGTATTTTTCGTGGTTTTCCCATGTCGCTTAGACGAATGCTGGGAAGAATCCTTTCCTTTCCAAGAATTTTCCGCTTTTTCATCTCATTTCATTCCGTTGGTTGGAAATATCTCCGTGTTGTTTACTAACATTCTTTATATAAATAATATACAGAGGATGTTTCTCACTATATCTCAGTAGCTCTTACAGCACAACCTCTTGCTTCTCCAGATGCATGTGAGCTATTTTAGAAAAACGGTAACCATTCTCTATTTATTCATTTTATAAATTTATTTGTTGCGCTTTTTTGTATCTTTCGGTTACAAAACAAACAATAGCTGTATGAAACAATTGACAGATATCTCGCAACATTGGGGGAAAAAATAGAGAAGCAATTTTGTTTCAAAAACTGAATCCCTATTAGCACATCACATAGCGGCATGCAATCTTGCAGATTATTTTAAAGCTAAATTATGTAAACGATGTTCATTCGTTATTAAGGTTTATTTCGATGATTAAGGAGGAGTGAAACTATTCTAAATTCTAATGCTACTTAACTTTAATATGAATTGTTAAGCGCCAAATTGCTATTACTTAATATACCATAACTTCAACATTTTACACTTATCACCATAAGTTCCCCAACTCAAATTATTTATATAAGACAATATACAATGAAAACATTTCAGCGTTGTTCATTAACATTCTGTATATACTGCCCAATAGTGTATTTATGTATACGATAGGCAGGCGTGTAAGCGTGGCAGCGCTATAGAGCGGCAGATTTTGGACTAAATGTGTTTTTTTTTCCATAAACAATATATTCATAACAAATATATATTAATAAATTTATTGCAAGTAATATCACGAGAGGGTTTGAGATTGCCTATAAATTCACAAATAAAACAACAATTTAAATATAATTCCTCTAAACATGGCTTACAAAATTGTAATAATTGTATATTTGTAATTAACATTTTCAAGAAAGCTTGCAACAGAAGAATGACTATTGTCAATAATGCCAATAGAGAAAAGCAAAATACGGGTTTAGGAATATTTCATGAACAGAATAAGAATAAAAGGGATTTTATATATATACACATTTGAAATTCGCGGGCAGAATATTAACACTTGTTACACTTATGAATATCTATTCTATTTAGAAACCGCGAGACTGAAATGGACAAAAGTCGACTATTACAATGGCTATCGTTCGATTTTCTAATACCAACTGAGGAAAAAAAATAACATACAGTGTATCTATTTTTCTTTGTATTCTGTATTTTGAAATTCGTAATGATAAGATCAATTTGCACATTTGAAGCCTCACCAAAACACTTTGAAGAACACTCCATTTTCAGTTATGATTGTCGATTGTCCATGCTTTTGTTGTTATTAATAGCTTACCAGCGCCTCTAGCAAAAGTGGTCAGTGATGGTTGTTCAGGAATTATATGGACTGACCCTAAGACAAATGCACTTCGCGTGATAAAACGGATAAACATTTTCAATAATTTTATTCCGTAATTCGGATGTTCAAATTGAAAGTTCAAATTTTTGTTTCGTTTCATTTGTCGATTTTAAGATAACGTCACACGAGTGAAATAGTCTAAGTAAATATAAAAATGCATTCACATAATATTGCAGTTTCAATACATCACGTTGTTATAGTAATGATACTTCGATGTTCGTTGTTTTCGCATTAGCGATAAATGTAACAGGTCTCCAAATTATTTATAGATCAGTATTTTTTTTTTCACGAGTTTTGGACTAACATTTCGTACTTTTGAATTTATGACAAAATGCGGAAAGTGTTTGGAAATGGGATATGCTTTATTTTTTTGCTGAATTAACGTGAAATGAATGTTTATTGAGGATATATATTTTCCATTACTAAAGACACGAAACAGAAATAACGATCAATAATAAATCTGAACAAACAATACTCTTCGTAGTCCAGTCAAGAGCGCTGTTTAAAAGGGCGGGCGAATATCAAGTTAATGATTGCGACAGGATTATAGATTAGCAGCTTAAATCTGATTACAGTGTTTTTGTGTGTTTCTTATAGAGAGACGAATTTTCTTTACGTTGGCAGAGAAGGATTTGCGCACCAAGGCCGCCTGATTTCCCCCTTATACATATGACTCCCGAGAGGACACCCTCCGGGAGGAAGGGATGAGATGAAGGCTGCACTGGGCGGCCAGGACCCGAGGAAGTTATGTAAGCGGCGTCTTCACGTTTACTCAGATGATATCGTAAGTCCCAGATGCCGTTGGTTCCTGCGAGAGGCATCCTCCGTCCACCACCCAGGTATGAGGTCCCATGCAGACCCCCACCAGACGCTGGGACAGCAAAGTTTACAGAAAACAAGCTACCGCCACATCACAAGGCACCAGCCCACCTCGCCCGGAGCTTCCGACCTTGTAACTGAAACTTTGAAATAAAAAAAAAAAAAAAAAAAAAAAAGGAATGAATGGGTGAAAAATTCATGATAACCAATATAACGAAAACTGAACTCCGCAATGAAAGTCCCAAACGTTACCGCCTGAAGTACCCTACTTGTTTTTTTTTTTCACGTTAATTAAATAAATTTATATATACAAAAGTAACCAATTTACAAGTTACTAAAAATGCAGGCCGAAAATTACAAGTCAGAACACTTAATTTATGATTCTAATGTACTGACCTGTTGGCCCTGCATTCAAAGTCTGGTATGAAATAAGAAGGAAGTTTTAGAGGAACATTGTGAAAGTATGAATGCAATAGAATGTTATTCTAAAAATAGGAAGACCAAAGAATCCTTAAGGCAGCAAGCGAAATTCCAAGAATTAGAAAAAAGAAAAACACATTTTTATACAAAATACCGTTAAGATGTGTATTTAGGCAAACATTCCAATTAAGCAGTTACATCTCCCTTTCTGGGAATATCTTGCAAAGAGTGACCTCAATTCCTTTTTATAGCTTTAGATTCCTGTAAGTTTCTCTTCTCATCATTTTAACCGTGAACAAAGGCTAATTCAAAGTTCATTCAACCCACATCTATAATTTAAAATAGTGTGAAAGTGAAAGTAAGAAACATGGTATTTTTAGTATAAAATACAAATTTTATATAAAATGTTATAAATTTATTATACATGTTCCAAGTAGGTGCATGATATTTTAAAAAATTAATCAAAGTTCAATGTTAAACTAGGTTACATTTCCCAAAGAAATCTTTATTTACTTAATGGTACATGAGAAGATAGGAAATCTTCCTCAAGGAAATACCTTTTGCAAAATTACATTCCGCATGGTGGAAATGTGCTCTTATGTCATCAAATCAGATGACAGCTCTGATACCCTTGCAAAATGTGTCTTCGCAGCGCTTTTCGGAAAAATCATGATCACTTCAGAACAGCAAATTTACCTGGGAAGCTGTAACGTCCTTGGTGTGGAGTTACTCAAGGAATATGAAATGACAAGATGGCGGGTATGGTTTGAACTCTGCCAGATGTTTTCAAGCTCACACATAGTTACTGGGAAACTTCTGTTTGGTTTTCAATGTTTTGCCCAAAAAATAAATTCAGTTGGAGATGCGATCCTGAAAGAACTGTCATAGGTTAATATTTTTGTTTCAAATTGAAAGTAATATTTCTTCATTCAAGAAAGTTAAACGTTTGTTACTTAACCTATGCATGTTAAGAGTGCCCCAAGCTTCTTATACTGTCATATTTCCAGCTCCAGGAAAAACAAAATGGAATTCTTGTTAAATAATGCTGTTTATTATGGTAAGCAAGCATATTACTATCCTTAACGAGTTCTTCGAATCTCTTGACGAAATTCCCTGAATAGACGTAGTGAAACCATGCTGCGTATATTTACATATGAACATGTTTTCTCTGCATTAACTTCAAATCAACATTGTATCAAACAGTTCAGTAAACATATATTATTATTACTACGCTAGAGGGGTCGTCTAATCCACGTGCACATAAATTGTGGGGTGACTTCTGTGTAGCATTTGGGGATCTGAAAAGCGATGCCAGAGCATGGTCACCATCAGAATAAATGTATTAATGAAAAAGCTAAGGCTGAGATAACATTGCAATTTAAGGTATTCATGCAAGCGTGTCTGGCAGAACTAAAACGGCTATGAAAATTCACTTTCTTTGAGGTAACGGGCTAGCTGTTTAATTAAGCAATTGCTGTTGTGTGGAAATATAATAAATGACAAAAACATTGACCGTGATTAAATGTTGATGGCACTAAATTAAACTTTTTTCCTTTGCCTCTGTTATATGCGCCCCGAAAAAGTATCTTGATGCAGAGAGATTTTTCAGTAAATATAATTTGATTGTGACATAGGGAACTAGTGTCTTTACAGTTGTAACATGTGCAATGTTAATGCCAAGCCTATATATAGTTTGTGCGCTTTTCTCATTTATGAACATTTTCGCTTTGAGTTATATTAAAGGTTGATATTTCCTTCATGGAACTCCTCCACGCGTAACTGTTTGGTTATTACCAACACTTAAACACTTAATAGACATGTTTACTCACTATTATCAAGCAAGAAGATGCTGAAACTGTCTCCCTTCATTTTCCATGCATTTCTGGCACCGACTTATGAAATTAAATATTATCCTCTACAGTTACCTCTGAGAAATGGAAGTAATTTCTTCACGAATGTTATTTTTCAGTTCATTTAGTGTATGTAGATTTGTATGTACACTATTTCCTTTAATATCCCCCCAGAAACGCAGGGCGTTAAATCAGCGAACCCAAGGCGACCAAATGTTGTTAGTGATGGCTGTATCGTCGAACATTTCATGAATTGCATGCAAGGAGACAAGGACTGTATGTGCCGTTGCAGAGACGTGTTGGAAAGACGCGAGCCTGCGTTCCCTCATACACATTATATGGTCTTAGGAATGGTCCGGATAGAAGCATTACCTTGTTGTAGGAATGTTTCCAGGTTTAGTCACATCCACCTCCATAAAAAGGGGTGTAAGTATTTTGGAGCTCGGTAGACATATTATGGTCTTCTATTGATGGTTTAGTTTAAACTATGCTTTCACCTTGCAAGGAAACTCTTCTCGAGTATAATAAGGATAACATGCAGTTTATCAATGCTTGCAGAAATGAACGGGAAACCCAGCAAGACACAACAAGAATCAGCAGCTCTAACATATGCAGCTGGTCTATTGGTTTTGCGTCAGATTTCTTGTTTGTTTGATATTAAGAATTAAAGTTATATTGAAGGGTAGTGGGTTTGCCCCAATGACATTTCGGCTAAGCATTTTTTGTTTTTGTGAAGTTGGTAGGCACGAAATCTGGTGACAGGTGCATCAATCTACTAGTGTTCCATTCCCAGGTTGCGTGTTTGCAACAACTCGAGAAATCTGGAGTTCCAGTCCCGAGCGGCAGCGGAGAAAGTCGAAGATAGTGTACTTCCAAAGATTTAGGCACATAATAAAACATACTACAGCAACGGCTTATTAGCGCAGATGGTAAGAGCTTCGTGCTATAAATAAGAAGATAATTGGGTTCGAATCTACACGAATGAAGTTTTTTTTTTTCGCTGGAGTTGAAGGAGATCTGCCATCATTACAACGATTCACTTGCTAACATATTACCAAGCACATTATTCGCTATAAATATATATTTACGAATTTTTTGTTCCGCGGGAGTAAAAGGAGATTTACCACCATTAAAATGATTTACCCCCCATATTTAGTAGCACACAATCCCCTATAAGTTTACATTTACGAAAAGGAAACGAGCGTAGTCCGTCAGGCCGTAGCTCGCCGAAGCAAATCACTGAGTCTACCAGTTTCTAGGAATTACCCGAGGTTAAGTTAAGGTTAGTATGTGTGTATGCGAATTAATTGTGAATTCAAACAAAACAAAACGTGGTAAAAAGGGATGAAATGAAGTTGAAACATACGTGAAAAACTCAGTTTTGTAATAAGGAACAACTTATTGCAACCAGAAAGTTACGGAGGACAACGCATATGTTATGCAACATTTACACTGTTACAAGCGGATGTCTCTTTCATTTTGGTTGCGGCTCCAATCCCGCTTCTTCTACCACCATTCGGGACTGAAAAGTTTGGCTCTCTCCGCCAGGGACTGAAGCTCTAGATTTCCTCGAGTTGTAAGGGTAAGTCCAATGAGATGGGGGACAAAATAGTGAGAGACAAACTAGTGAAGGTTTTATGAATGTGGTTCAAGGAGGCAGTGACAGAGGAAAATACTTGTAAGAGATGGTTTCAAGTTTCGCAAAGTGCGCATATAAATGGACGTATACGTTGGTGTTGTACAGTTAAGAATTGTCCTGCCAAAACAATAACCTTAAACATAAATATGAAAACTGTAGTCGGTCATAATCACCAGAACAATGAAAGAGAATTTGTACGTCAGAAAGTTAGTGCGTCGTGTAAAAGGAAAGCGGCTAGTGACTTAAGTGAAAAACCAAGCGTTTTAATATCCAAAACATTTAATGAAAATCCCGAGATTTTTGTGCTAGTGCATTATATTTTACTGACGTTGAATATTACGCGAAGCAATCTACAGAGAACGACGTCATCATATGCCGAAACTACCAACAACCTTACTTGACGTTCACGAAGCTGTAACTTGAAACCAACGTTCATAGATTCTGTGCTACTGAATGATCAGGAAAGCAATGTTTCAGGGGTGAATATATATGCGAAGCAGAAGCATTTTACACAGAAGGGACTTTCAGATAATACGCAAAATATTTTACACAGTCATTTACATTGCATTTCCTTTACAATGGACATTAAATTCCTGCAGTTTTTTGTTTATTACCAATTAAGAACAATGATTAGATTCCTTGGTGTTTCGTATATCTCGTATATCTGACGAGGCCATATTCAATCCTTTAAAATGAGTCGAGAATGTGAGACATTTCATAATAAATATAACGTTCTATTTTACTGCTCACACCCTGACAGTTTCAAAATAATTTCAGTTCTACTTATTTGAAAATTAATGGCATGCACCTGCAGATCCATAAAAGAAGAAAATTAGTAAACAAAGAGCATAAGGTTGAAAATTACATTAAAAACTACAAAGAAGTCCGAATTTCTCGTATTTCTTTTGAGAAGAAGACCTCTCATATGAAGACCTCTCATATGATAACCAGCTCAAGTTTTAACAGTTTTTTTAAACAATTTTAACAGTTTTTAACAAATTCTGACAACCCGTAGTTAAAATCATACAAGTGCAATTTTAACCACACCGCGCCATATTCAGCTGGCAATCCTCACTCAGTCTGAGAAAGTGGGATGGAAAATTGTGGCCCTAACACCGTAAAACGAAAATGTTGCATAATGAGTAGTGTGGGTTATTGCAGCAAACACATTTTGAATCTTAGAGCAAACATTTCTGGCGTACTTGCAAGAGGCGCAACCATGGTGGCTCGTATGCAGTTGGACCACATTCTATATAAGTAACGAAATATTTCGTTATATTTAAGAAAATGATAACATTTGTTGACTTTTGTGTTAAGTGAGCGAGCGCATTTATCGCATTTTGAAAAAAGCTTCTAATATTTTTTACTCTTTTCACACGACATGGATGGAGGTATGCGAAATCTGGTTTCACAGCATGATGCGTGTGATAAGTATTATGCGGGTGTATATTTAGCCCAATTTCGTAAAATTTTGTTTAAACGCTTCTGAATTTTGTAAGGAATGGGGGCCTAATTCACATATAAAAATAATGGTATTCCAGAAAGGAAGTAAGTTTCGAAAATATGAAAAATGGTGTTTGTAAGGGATAGAAAAGGAAGTGGTTAATAAATTTGTGTATTTAGGCATCAGACTCAATAGTAATGATGGCTGGAGTGAACAAAAGAAGCAGGTATTAATAAAAGGAAATATAACTTTGAATGATATACATGATATAAATTTTTGGAGGCAACTTCCAGGAATGCACATGGAGTGGCTGGAGAGAATATTCTCGAGGTAAAAAATGTACTAGAAAACTGGGCTAAAAGTTTCATCAATTAGGGCTGGACAAACAGAATTAGAAAGAGTAGGGAGGGTAAAGGGAAAGTAATGGCTAAGTATTTTGAAATACTGGTTCAGGGTATAGAGTTTAAATGAATAAAATATTTTGAAACAATGTTTAAATTTGCAAGAGAATGCTACCTGATGTTACAGTTGGGTCAACAGAATTAAAGATTGATGCGAAAAATTGAGTTGAGGATGCCGTGGAGAGGCAGGGAATTAAAAGTAAGAGTATTTTTTTTGGAAAGAAATTAAACTTAGATTTGCGGATATTGAAATCCAGAAAGCATTTAGTAGCTCAAGAATAAAAACCCATTGAGGATTAGCAGGGAATTAAGAAAGAAAATTATTGGCATACTATTTTAAATGTAAAGAAACTAAAATTAAAGATGGAGAAATGGGCCAATCTACCAACAGAAAAGATGCTGAATATGAAATCAGTTGGAGATAGGTGGTTATTTAGGTAAAATAAAAATTAAATGGTGTAGGAATGTAGATAAACAGGGAAACAGAGCTTTTAGAAAATTAATTGAAAATAGAAACGGGAAAGAGTATAATTTTAGTATAAAGTGGTCCAGACAGTTGGATAACTATAGTGTTGAAGTTTTCCGGTCCACTGGATTAGTTAACAACTCATTACAATGGGTAAAATTTGAAAACTTACCTTTATTTGTAATATAATTAGAAGTTAGTAATTATTAGATTGTATTTAGTTTGCTGTTATTTTTACTTACAGTATATAAAATGTTGGTTAGCATCTTAGAGCCTGGACCCTTGCATACTTCAGTAGGCTGCTACTGACGAACTGCTCAAAATTAGTAAGTTTTTGGTTATTTGTGAAATAATGGAAGTATGTAAATTTTAATTGTAATGTTGTTTGTGTCTGTAGAAAAATTGCATTCATTCGTTACATAACCTAAATTGCAAAAAAATCCTATATAACAAATCTACACACCTCCAACTGGAGTCAGTGAGTTTCTTAACCTACACAATCTCATTTCATCTTAACACCATTATTACTGATGCTTAGTGATGAATAGAAACTTCATTTGCTATTAATTACTACACTCTACCCCTTCTCCTACTAGGCATATCTTCCTTATCTATTTTCTTTTAATTTTCCTTAATATCTTGCCATATTTTTAATATCTTCCTCTCCTATTCTATTTAATATTCTTTTATTATAGTTTCTGACAGTAAACTATACCTGATTTTCTCCCATTTTTCCCTCTCTCCAAAGCACAATTTCCTTACAATTCAACATACAAAGAGCCTCACTAACTTCACCTCTACATATGGGACATACATCTAAATTGTCAATTTTTCCTAAACCTCTCAGTTTCACCATGTTTTTCCCTATACCAGTCCATTTTTTCTTATTTCACACTGCAACCTCACATTATTTTCTTCTCCATTCTGGTTTTAATTCCCTTTACAGTTGTAGGAAACTTTTTCCCTAGATTAAATAATTTTTGTCTTCTAATATTTTCAGTTCTTTCTCTTACTTCCTTCCAAAATCCCTTCACATTCTCTCAGACTCCATATCTTTCTCATTCCCATTATTTTTAAAGTTTCCTGTAATCTGGTTGTCCAACTCTCCCTCTATTTCCTCTTCTCCTACATAATTACCCATTCCCTCGTTACATTATTCCTGCTTGGTGTTAGTAATCTGTGTCAATACTAAAGTACTCGTTCTATTATTTTACCTTTAATTTCCAACCATTATCTAGTGACTGCATTAGGCGAAGCCATTGGTAATCCCAGAACTAATATGCAAAATGATCTATGTATTAAGTCCATTTTAATTTATTCTTCATCTAATCCCCATATTTATGTTCCATATGACATTTTTACATTAACAACTATATTGTATTATTTTTTCAAATATTCCACCTAATAATAATAATAATAATAATAATAATAACGATGATGAGTATTTTTTTTTGAGTAGTGTTTAACGCCCGTTTTTACTACTGAGGCACCACAGGCGGTGGACACTGATGATACATGAAATTAAATGATACATTGGGAAAGGATTTTTTTTTAAGGAAGGAAGCGTTCCAGGCCTAAGTTTAGGTACCTCTCCGGCATTTGCCAGCTATGAAGACTGAGGAAAACCTGGAAAAACCCCCAGTCAGGGAGGACGGTCCTGGCGGGATTCGAAACGCAGGACTTCCGCTCACGAGTCCATGCCTTAACGACCTCGGCCACCCGTGGCAATGATGAGGATGGTGATGGTGATGGTGATGGTGATGGTGATGATGATAATAATAATGATGATGATGATGATGATAATAATAATAATAATAATAACAACAACAACATGGTAGCAAAATAAACCAACGATGCATATGTTAAATTTATTGATTATTTTTATTTTTATTTTATTTACGATCGCTCTTTAACATCTAAGGTCATCAGCGTCCCATTCAAATCAGGGAGTGAAATGGCCGAAAAATTTTGCTCAGAGGTCTCTTTTTTCAGACTTGAGATTCTTTATCGAGCCGTAAATGTACGACATGGAACCACGGCTTTACTTCCCTTCCGAAATTGATTGACTTGTATAATAGCTACCTTGACAGTAACTTGCATGTTGTGGGTATATTCTTTGATTTAAACAGAACCGTCTTGGATGGCCGAGATCGTTAAGGCGCGGACTCGTGAGCGGGAGATCTGGGGTTCATATCCCACCAGGAACGTTCTCCCTGACTGAGGGTTTTCCAGGTTTTCCTCAGTCCTCTTAAATGGCAAATGCTGGGGAGGGTACCCTAAAATTTAGGCCTGGAATGTTTCTTCCTTTAAAAAAAAATCCCAATTTATCATTTCATCTCATGTACCATCCGTGTCCACGCCTCAGTAGTAAATACACTATTTAAAAAAAAAGATCTAAGCAGTGCCTTTGATTCTGTAAATCATTAGTTTTGAGAATTAAATTAAATAAGTTAGGTATAATAGCTAAACAAGTAAATTTATCCTTTAAACGTATATAAAATACATAGTAAAATTATGATATATTTTCTCGTAAATATGTTTTGGATCCCTTACATTTTACTATACGTAAACAATGTTGAGATTCATTCTATGTAAAATGTCTCACCAATGCTGATGAGTGCCAGTGATTTGAACCCTCTGAGGCTTGAAGTAATGTGTTGTTTTTGAATTTAAACGTTCATTTGCAGCTAATACTTTAATAGTGAATGTGGATAAAATTGCTTGTTTATACTTTAGCAATAAGAATTCATTTCTTTTAACTTTTAATTGAAGTAAATTTGCATTACATTCTTTAATAGCAGTTAAATCTTAGGCATTATTTTAGACAGTTATTTATTCTGGAAGATTGAGGTTTTCAAGTTGGCGCCAAATTTTGAAATGGTTTAGTATTGCTCCAACAATTAGAGCCTAATTATCAAGTTGTTTAGTAGACTCCGTCTATGTACCCCAGGTTGGGCACCAATCTTGAAGCGATTTTTTTTGTCAACGCCTAGTGGCCTCACGTTGTGAAACCAAATTTTGAAGTGGTTTTATAGATTGATTAATGATCAATTAGGTGTTGTTGTCTTCGCTTCAATGACAACAATTTTGTTATTTTGTTGACTCAACAGGAGTGGGAGAGTGTTTCTATAGTGTAAATAAGCACGCGATGCGACATAATATCTTGGTACTTTATTATGTCCAAAATCTTTCTGGTACTCTGGTGTTTATCTTACGATAGACTTAGCTACGCCGATATAAACTTATTTGCCGCTTGTGAAGTGTATAGATGAGTCCCGCGCGTGTGAAACTGAAAGTCGAACTTATACTGAGAACTGCATATATCTTGCCGCGTGTAGATCTTATAAATGCGTCTCGTGGTTATAGAACTTGAAACAGAGCAATAAGCAAATGCGAACTGAATTGAACTGAATGCTCAAGTGGAGCGACCGTTTCCCTATATATTAAATTAAAATAAAAAATCTTTGTCTAGGATGCCAAAAGGCACGAGAAAACTTCGCGAATATCTTTAAAAACTTGAAACATACATCTACCATTGGCCGTTACAGTTACCTGCCATACGTACTATTTGTTGTATTTGTAGTTTAACATTTTTGTCTTGCTGGTTTAAAGCTAGCTGTACAACTACCGGTAGGGGTCAGAGCTCTAAACGGATTTAAAGTCCTTGAGTTTATTAACCCTGCAGTAGCTGTCCTTTTAAACAGAAGAAGTGGGCTTCAATCACGACCCTTTTGTTACTTCCTCTGAATAGAGATTTTATGACCCTTTTGTTGGCTTTCCTAGCTTCCCTAACAAAACACCAAGGAGCTTTCTCTTTTGTTGATATACAATTTACAGGTTACATTATACCGTATTATAAACATATACATGCAAGGTATCTACTTCACCATGTTTATATTTTAGTATGGAAGGGCCGTAATCACAGTTGCAAAATTCATAATAATTTTATAGGTAATAAATTAAATAAGGCATACTTTGCTATTAGGTCTTTAAAATCTGTCTTGATATAAACAACTTAATAATTATTTCTTTTTTTTAATGCAAATTATCTTATCGTACAATTGGGGCAACGCTACCTGTATTCAACGGATATTTATAGTTATAGTAGAAAAGAGAGCACTAAGGTTAATTTGTTATCTTAAACCTAGTGATTAAACGAGAAAGGTTTTTAGGAAATATAATACACTTACCTTAATTTTAATGTACAATGCAGCTATGCACATAAGAATACTTTAGAATAAAGGAATGCACTATTATTTTACGAACCAAAGAAATAAGTACATGTATACAATTATAATATATATATATATATATATATATATATATATAATGCTGTTGTATTTTCGTCACAGTTATGTCTTATAAGTAGGATTGTTGACATACTCCCAGCGGAACGTTTAAATTCATTAAGACAATATTTATTTAATATTTAACCAAGACACATTTTTAAAGTTAAACTGATTTTATTTAATATTTTTATATTTATTGACGAGTCAATTCGTACTGTGTAAGGCTAAAAGACAATGAGTACCTACCTACCTACCTACCTACCTACCTACCTACCTACCTACCTACCTACCTACCTACCTACCTACCTACCTACCTACCTACCTACCTACCTACCTACCTACCCACCCTATTTATAATCAATTTACAGTCATTTCTGAAATTACTTAAGCCTGTTCTTATTACTATCATAGTTAATTTTTCTTTGGGCAATAAACTTCTTTTCTGGTTTATCCATAAACCCCATTGTTACTTAATTTCACTCCTAAATAATAACACTCTTACTAATGTAATTTATTTTCCTTCTGTAATTTCTCATCGCTTCTTAATTGTTAATAAATAAAATAAATTCTGCATTAAGACACAATATTATTATTATTATTATTATTATTATTATTATTATTATATTATTATTCTAGCAGTTATCTTCATTTGTTTCACATCTTATACTAAACAACAACATGGCGGGGAGCTAAAGCTCTTATTTGTAAAGTTTAACTGTTACTGAGCAAGAAGACTATAGACAGTGTTGGCAATACCATATATTCAAATGTGTAAAATATTTGTTGATATGTTTGCTTTTTAGTCATTCTTATAAAAGCATAAATACTATTGTTTTTCACAGTTTATCAAAGATGTAGGTGCACAAAGTCGTACAAAATACCAGTACAATGGTTTCCTTGCCTCTCTTGTACACCATCAATAATGCTTTTTCTCAAAGGGCAGCATTGATTTAACAACTAATGGTAATAAAGTTGTGTGATTTAACAAATGTCATTGCATTTTACGGCCCCACTATCTTGTAAAACAACTCTGCAACAGTATTGTATTTTTAGGCCTACGATAAGAGAATTTCTTTCCTTCCATATTCGGAATACGTATAATTCTATTTCGCTTCGTGTATTGAAAAGTGCTGCAATAGTCAAATGTATTCTATGCACCCAGAAACTTGTCCCGCCCGTTTATTACATGGAGTGTATATAAAAACTTCGATACGTGTAGTATTTCATTGCGAGCAATGTAAAATAACATTTAAACACAGGCATTTATGTCGGCACTTTTCGTTATGAGTTGGAGTGAGCCGTTGAACCGTGAAACAGATACCAGTCCCTACTTGCTCGCTTGCATTTTGTTTCTTTCATATCTTCTCCTCTATTCCCTTACTTCGTTAGCAACAGAAGGGGGAAAGTAAAGGAAACGTCGCGTCTTCCGCCTTGGCATTTCTTCCCCAACCTCTCCCTTTTCCGTCTCTATTGCCATGAGCTTTGTAGTAAAATCTCGTGGACCATGACCTACCCCGATTACCGAAAAGCTTTTAATATTCTTCCGAAGGGGAGTATTATTCCTCGCGATGTTACTTTGGTTGCACAGATTTGTACGTTATCCTGAGGGAAAGAGGGAGAATTGTGCGAAGTTCTTGAGGGCACCCTAAGCTTGTTATCGTTATTTCTATACGGTACGGCTGAAAAAGATAAAGACTGACCTCGAAATTGTATCTTGGTAAGTGCAAAAAAGTACCTGCTAGACCCGGACGTGACGAATCAATTGCTTCAGCATTTTTATTCCTGTTTTTTTCTTCCTTGAGAAGATAAATACCAAATAAATTCAGATGCCAACAGCTTCTATACTCTTTGAAAATTATGGTTGATTTCAAAAAGCTCATATTAATTCTAATTATCAAATTCAGAATTAAGTTTATATAACTGAAAAGCATTGAGATTGTTGAGAGGATGTCGCTATGTAAATGATTAGGCGATGCGATATTATATATATCGCATCGCCTAATCATCTTGCACAAAATCTTGCGAATAATAAATTACCTATATATATAAATTACATATATATATAGATTACTATATATAGGTAATTTATTATTCGCAAGATATTGTGCGTCTTTTTCCAATATATCAATTCATCTCATGTATCATCAGTGTCCACCGCCAGTGGCACCTCAGTAGTAAAAACGGGCATTAAACACCATTAAAAAAAACTCCCAAAGGCTTATGAAAGAAGTCCTGATATGCATTTTTACAGATTGTTCTCCCAAATTTGGTTTTATCTCCTTAAATGAGTCGAATCTTTGTATTTTCATAGTGGATTTTAACTTTCGAAACAAAAATGTTCGCAAGTGCTAATGATAGAGCAGTATGGAGGATGGGAAAGAACAATATTTCTTATTACTTAAAGATATAATAGATTACTTGAGAATAATTATTATCAAGCCAGATTCTTGTCATCTTGTTTTTTGGGGTAAAAGTAGTGAACAAGCAATGATGAATGCGCTGGTGCGTTACTATGTTGCAGGATCCATCAGTTGTCTGTCTCTCAACAGTTCAGCCCTCTTTTTTCTCAAGTTTTCGGGGAGACATGAATGTCGAGGAAAACTGTCATAAGCACTTTGAGTTGAATTGTCCTGGCGAGCTTTGTGGAGTCTTCGAGAAGATTTTCCAACCCATTGTAAAGATTGGGTTTTATTCCTACCAACATTTTAACCATGTAACCATTTTTCATCACCATGATTATGCTATTGATAAAAATTGTATCCTAATAACGCGATCCAAAAGCTTCTTACGCAGTTGACTTTCTTCTCTTGTGTCAATAGCCGACGGATAAACTTTGCAGTGACATGCTTTTCTGTCAGGATTCCATAGCGTGATCCCACAGAAATTTACACTCTGGGCGATTTCTCTAAACATTCGCTTTTACCTCTGGTTAACTAGGGTAGGTGTTATAATTGCTCTTAGTCCCTAGGTTCACTGTGTTTTGGTCATTCTATACCAAGTAGTCCGCTTGTTATGCTGCTCATTCATTGTTTGACTAGCAATGTCATTTCTGTGTGTTTACTGACCTCGTTCCATGTTGCAGTAAAATGAGGTATTGAAATGCGGAGTTGGCAGATGCTCATATTATTCATGGACTAGTCGAAGGTGTAGAGAATCTTTTTGCTCGTTTTCTGCAAGGCTGGCAAGCAAAACGAGATACTCCAGGGATGCATCAGTGCGTCAGGAAGCGCATGCGATGGCGGGTTGATAGATGTTTCAACGGAGGACATTTTGAACATTTCAAATGATTTTCTATTTCCCCCATTTCTGTTTTTAAATATTCTGCTATGTCGTACAGGTGTAGAAAAATAGCTCTAACAAGGAAATAAAATAATTGGGACCCAAGTTCATATCATTTTCTTGTATATGTTATGAATGTTTCCCCAAAGTTTTGGCATACGTTTCTGTAACACCTTGTATATAATGATCTAACTATTTAATTAACGTTTCTTCCATGGCTATATACAAAAAGACATGCCAACATAATTACGAGTAGTGAGAAAAGTATATCCAAATATAAATTAACCCTTATAGTAACCATGAACCAAATCTACCCTAGCTTTGAATCACCTCTTAACACCAAACCTCTTTCACAGATAACCTTCTACATCTAGCAGACTGTGCGGATTCAGAACGGGGAAGATCATGTTATGGCCAGTTAGGAGCGGTATTTAATAGTTAGAATCAAAGGACGTGGTTCGAATTCGCCACCTCAAAACATTCCTTACCCCCCTTCAAATTCTTGCCTACACACCAAATAGTCTGGTGTGTGATTAGAAAATGGATTACACCATCACCCTTTGCTGCAACACGAGGAACTCCAAAGTCGGCCAGACAAATGAGTTGGGTAACACATCATCTCATTACGCCAAGCGTTTCCGCACTGTGTGGCAGATCAGCTTGACAGGAAGTTGTGATTCAAGGGTGTTGCCTGCTTTTGAGGAATGGCTGTGTTGTCTGCTTAAACAAGTATGAATGACTTATTCAAATGTTAACTTCTGACTATTTAATTTGTACAATGATTCATGTATGTAAGTATCCATTAAAATCACCCAATATTTCATAAAAAACATATGGTCGATCTGCACCGTATTGTAAATGAAGGTGGATTTCCCAGCAGTATGTTAATGTAAACCAATAATAACTCATTTTCTGTCCTTAGAACCCATGTCTCCTTTTTTTATTCGCTTGATAAACCTTCTACAACATGTAGAGTACAGCTGTCAAATATATAAAAATATAAGGTGTAGGTTATTTCGTTCATTTCTGAAAAAAAATCTTTGAAACTTAATTTTTATGTTCAACTCCTCAGATGTAAACGAATATACAATTTAGTAATTATATACCAAGTGATACAACATGGTTTGTTTATGTTAAGTTTGATTCTTTTGTTGAATGGACAACATCACGGAATATATACCACTCTTTCTTTCGATAAACTTTCTACTGCAGGTGTAATTACCTTCATTGAAAATTCGTGACACTTTCACCTTATAATTATGAAACACATAAAAAAAATACTAGATTAGCTTCGGCAAAAATTGCAATATCAGCTGCATTTAATTCGGCAGATTTATGCAAAAAGTATATATTATAACACCTTTTATTGTGTCCCAATGCCGGCGGAGTCGTCTGCTAGATGCTTCGCCGGCGGAGGGATAGCATTAGCCAAGGGACGTTTAGATGGCCGAGCGGTAGGTCGAAGGATACAAGGATTTAAGTGTTGAAACACTACGTCGACTCTTTTATAATAAGAGTTTATTTAAGGAAATCAATGAAAAAATATTACAAAACTATGGCAGATAAAAAATTTCGTTGAAAAAGTTCTAAGTCTCCAGGAGAGGATTCAGGACCTGATACTTAAAGTATCAAGGAGGTTTATATCGGCGAGGCACTTATAATTATAATCCCTACGTACTCTATGTCGCGTGTACCCCCTAGAGATAATTTCTGGGATCTTAAATAGTCCTTCAAGCAACTTAGAGCGCGGCTCGAAGAGACATGTGAAATATTAAAGGGTGTCTGGTTACACTTGCCAGACCCTAATAAACCAGAAGGCAATAACTGAATCTGGACCGTAATGTCTAGCTGTGTATGTCAGCTCACTTAGTTATTTCTGCTTGTTGTAAATTTATAAAAAGGGCATGGAGGGCAGATTTCGTCTCTGTTCTCTTCTAAAACACTTTAAGTCGTGAATATGTGTTACGGAACGATAAAAGTGTTCACTGGAATAGTAAACATGCCAGAAAGAAGGCAGTATACTAAATATGGAGAGGTTAAGGGCTTAATTGAGGACATTGTATGGTTTTAAGGGAAATTGGATAGAAGACATGTACAAAAATAGGGTGTCTTTACCCTTTTTAAAACACTAGGGGAGAAAGGTTGGATTCCTGGAAAGCAGTAGTGTCAGTGACGTATGGTGCATGCGATACTTTAAAAGTAAAACAAATCGATCTTTAACTGTTGCAAATTAATAAATTATACCTGGATTATTCTCCGTCCAAAATAAGAACCAATCTTGCTGTAAATAAATGACATTAGCATTCAGCCTGTGACCGCAGTAGCATAGTTCCGTAAATATTTAATGGTAGTTAAAGCTTTATAGGAACTATGTTAAATAACTGAAATAAGAATGAACTACTGCTATAAAGCATTAAGTGAAATTATGGATGCATATATTGGCATTTTTCGTGTACTATATTTTGTGTGTTTTCCCTCCTTCAGTTAGTGAATCGTTAAAAATGGCGTCATCTACATTCATGAGCATGGTTATCGACAATATAAGTGAAATGCAAAACGTTCTAAAGGTATACTGTTGAAAATGATGAAAAGAGAATAGTATTGAATATTTTCATAAAACTAATGCAAGAAAATCTTCCTATGAATGACATAGCAAAATTAACTGCACAATATATCGGTGTATCTGAGTGGAGATTTGCAATTGCAAGGTAAGAGCTGAAGGAAACCGGAGAGTCGCGAACACCGTGAAAAACGAGGAATAAACGTAAGCCAGAACTAGAAAAGGCAAACGACTTTGTTAGGTATGCCATTCGCAGCATGAGTTTTTCTTAAAAACGGACAAGCCATTAAATAACGTTTAATTGTAAACTATAATCCTTGCGGTTGTCGAATCTCCCAGCACATTCTGGCGAACATCAGAAATGGTAAATAAGTTCAGGTCGCCCACTGGAGGGTAGTCAGAATATATACGTCAAGTGCAATGAGAAAACTTTTCTAGATTGGTTGGGATATATTTGGAGAGATAAATAGCATCAGGTCCTTGTTTTTCAAAATATAGTCATAGAATTCACTGAGACTGTAACATTTCAGGCTATACTGTAATAACACGATGCATAATGAACATGTTTAACTTTTCAGCAAAACAGCAATTAATACAACGACTCGTGTATATTTCAGTTGGTGAGGCATAACTTAAAAAAAAAAAAAAAAAAAAAAAAAAAAAAAAAAAAAAAAAAAAACCGAAACAGCTTTTATGTATCGAAAATGTAATCAAAAGTAATTTTATGTACCGGTATTCATTTTTATTTGACGTAAAATATTCGCTACACGTTTATTAAAATAAATAATTCTCTTTCATTTAAGTTTCTTATGCATTTCCAATCTTTGTTAATAGTTTCGCTGCGACCCTTGCTCAGAAACAAGAATTAATGTCAGCCATAAATATAAATACTGATCTCATCCTACATAAGCTCGGGTATCTGGGGGGATCATCGAAAATACCTGCTGCTATCTCAGCTTCAGTTTTCTGTGGGAACTTTGTAACAAGAAAGTTGAAACAATCACTATCCTTATTAAGAGCAGTAACAAATTCCTTCATCAGGCGTAATTTAGTATGGAGTGTAATTTATTATTAAAGACAAAATTATACATCCAACAGCTATTAAAATTATAGTGATAACAAATATTGAGTGATCATGAAAATATATTAGTTGTTCTATGATTGGAGATGCTCTATCTTGAAAATTAAGATTTGCATATGTTGCCATGGTTCTAAAAAAGTAATACTTTATTTATGGAGCTTAAATCCATTGCACTAATTTCTGGAAGAAGGACATTAGAAGGAGAAACCAATGCTTCATACATCACATTTTTTTTTAAATTGCTCCTTTGTGGCTAATTTGTTCTGGTTCAACACTCTGATTTAGCCCTAATGTTTCATTCACAAAGTGAACCATTTATTGCATTGTTTCAATCTCTTAGAATATTTATTTTATATATCTGATCAATTAACGAACAAACAATAAACATTGTTATTTTCTATAATATCGATTTCTGAATAACTGTAACCCCATGAAACAAAACTAAGACAGGTTTGAGAGATTCCATGTAGTAAGTAGGAATCAGAAAATATGAGCAGTTTTCGTTCAGCAAAAGTCATGGACACCAGTGTTCTTGATCAAACTTATGTGATTTTAAATGCTATCAGAGTTTGTCCATCAATGACCTTGTACTTGCCAGCTTGCGCTCATCTGCGGAAGACTCTGCAGTTAGTTGGGAATTAAAGATGTAGATGCTTTCAGTGTTTGTTATTTAAATATAAATGCTAATAGAACAAAGTTGACTTTTTCAGCATGCTGGGTTTGTATACCAATGAACTGCAAGTACGAGGCAAATAAATCATCATTGTAAAATTCTGATTGGAAATGAGTTAAGATATCATACCTTCACATAAAATTTAGAGTTCGCTTGCTGTTGATTTGGTTTATTTACGGACGATCTTTAACATTTTGGTCATCATCGTTCCATTTAATTAAGGGCCGATAAATTTTACTCAGAGTCTCTTCATTCAGACTTGAAGTTCTTTTAAGTTCCGTAAATCTACGATACGGGAACCAAGGATGCCATACTTAGCATTTTTAAGTTCGAAAAAATCCATAGACCCTAGCCGAGATTGAACCGGTAATCTTGTGTCTAGGAGGCAAATATAGTTACCATTAGACCACCAGAACAGACAGAGTATTGGGTATTCAAAAATTATAATGTGGATTCTTCTTAATTTATTTTCTAAAAATACCTTTATAGGGGAAATATTTAATATGCAACAATGTAAAGGTTGACCACATGAAAGTTAAATGTATAATTAGCTAATAACACTCGAACGATGTCATAGCCTTCCCATGCCATTAACCACAACCTGTAGTCAAAGAAAAGTGATAAATATGTCTGGCACACTGCCCCGGCTTATGTTTATTCACGTTTGTCATGCAACTACTATGCACGTATTCATGATTCATGTTAGCATACATTTTAGTGGCGTGGCGTTGGAATTCACATGACGTTTTCGGGTTGGGCCAATGGGAGGAGCTATTGGCAAGAAAACATTGCGTGGGAAACAGATGACGGTGAAGCGCGTGCTTAACTTTATAACTGTGCAGCAGCGCATTAATTTGTTTTTTTCTTCTTTCCTGTTTTCTACGCTAGAGACAGAAACGTCTGCCATTATAAATTATATTTATTTAGCATTTAAAATCGACATAGAAGGAACGTAGGTGAAATGTAAATATTACAGAATAACATATTTATTTGTATTAGTACGGTCAACAAAGAGTGTTTGACAAGTAACTAATAAGTTAACTTAATATACGCATACGGAATAGATATTGTTAATATTCAAGATTTATGTAGCCAGCAGAACCAATTATACCGAGGGTACAAAAATGAATACACACTTTCACGGTATATATCTATTTAATATATTTCAAGTTTGACCGAAAAACAGCACTAAATATTAGTATGATGTTTTGTAAACAGATGCGACTCACATACATTATGATAGCGTTGCTACGTGACAGGTAAATCAACATGAACAAATGAAGCCAAGATTATCGTATGATGTTTTGTAAAGAGATGTGACTCACATTATGTTATACAGCGTTACTACAACAAAACGGAGTCAAGAATATCGTTTGAACAGAGGAAAGCAATGTTGAAGGGTATTGGAAAACCGAGAATGTTGTTGAAGTTCAAAGGCAATGGAGACATGTGTACAGAACAGAACAGTCAATGCCAGTAACTATTGCACAGATTCGAGACAAATTTGAGACTCGCGGCACCGTATGCGATGTTCACAAGGGAGACCTCGCACAACAAGCCCCACATCCTCGACTATGGTTTTGGAACATTTTGAGCATTCACCGCAGAAATCTACAAAGCAATGTGGACATGAGACTGGGATTAGCAAAACCAGCGTATGTCGTATTATTAAAACAGCAAAGTTGAACGTTTTCATCCCAAGACTTTTGCATGCATTAAATGAAGACGACCCAGAATCGGCATGTGCTGCATTCGCTGAGGACACTTTCGCAAAAGTTGCTCAATCAGTAGTTCATCGTACTCGGAAGTGTATCGACGCTGATGGTGGGCATTTTGAGCAACTGTTGTAACCGTAAAAGTCTAAGATGATTAGTGCTCATCATTTTCTGTTTGTGTGAATTCAGTTTTGTTATGTTAACACAAAATTTTCTTTGCTTAAAGCGTGTATACGTTTTTGGCACTCTTTGTAAATTGGGTATCTAAATATACAGATTTTGGTAACAGGGCATTTGCTTCATTACTAGTTCCATTCTATTAAAACAGCTGTTGTTAGAAACTTTATGTATAGGTATAAGACGTCTCTAGAGTATTCTTGTGTCGTGGGCAAAGAAACTTTTAAAACATTAATATTAAGGTTTATTTATAATATTGCTAGGCGTTTATTTTATAAGCTGTTATATTATAATGAACTGCATTAGAATTACTTAAATTGGTTTTTGATAAAACGAGAAGCAAAGGAAAATATCAATCTGTGTGTATAGGGGAGTTGAACTACTGTGTCCACCCTGAATAACCGAGGGAGTGGCTAAGGTGATAACGCTCGGAATTCCTTGGGGCTGACCATCCTGACTTTGGAATTTTTCGTGGCTTCCAATGCTGGGATGGATCTTTCCTTTCCATGAATTGTCCACTCTCCCATTTCACTCCATTTCAGTTGGTTCTGATATCGGGTAGAAAGCGCTAGGTGGTTTGCGTTATTGAAAGGTTTCTACCGCCGAATCTGGTATGGAAGCCACCCCTCCGAGGCGCTTGAGTTACTTGGAGCGGAGGCTCTGCCGGTGTCGAGGTGTTCTATCTGGAGACAACGCAAGAGTCCCCTGTCGCTAGAGGCCCTGTTTACTCGGTGTCTTCCTCATCTCATCCCTTCCTCCGCAAACGCGGGGAAGTAGAATAACAGCTTATGCAGATGATCTGTTAATAATGAAACAAGGAGATGCTCCATTGAAAGTAGGTTTTTGACAATGATGACATTGCGAAAATAGAGCATTGAGCCAAAGAAAATAAAATGACATTCAATTCCTTTAAACCTATAGCCAAGCTTGTTAAATGCAGAAAACATTTATATATCCTTCAGCAACCAACAACTGGAAATAGTAAATCAAACCCAGTGTCTGTGGATATATTTCGACAGTAAGCTAACATTTGACAAAAATGTTGAGGAGTTGGCTGAAAAATCTATATTAATACATACATATTGCAAGCAGAATTGCGAAACTACGATGACGCATAGGCCGTAAGGAACAAAGGCATTCAATGAAGTATGATCATTGACAACATACCTTTACTCATTCTCATAATTTCTCAAAGTAGTCCCTATTGGATGCAAAGCACCTATCCCAGCTCTTCTGCCAGTCTTCAAAGACATGCTGGAAACCATTTTTGACAGATCTTTCAGAAACACCTCCGCAGACTTCACCACTGCTTCTGACGATAGAAAATGCCTCCCACGAAGGTTTCTTCAATTTGGGGAAGAGGAAACGGTCACATGGAGCTAAATCTGGACTATAGGACTATAGGCGCATTTTAGATTGGTTTTTGTGAAATATTCAGCAACATTTGCGATATGCGGTTGTGCATTATCATGGTGCAGCATCCAGTTTGTTGCACGAAAATGTGTTTTGTGTGTGATATACCCTTGCAGAGATTTCAGGACATCTCTATAGGATTGCTCTGTTACAGATGTGTGAGCAGGTACGATATGCCGGTACCCATTCCTTGAATATTGAAAATTCAGACGACCAGAACTTTCCAGAAGAAGAAACCAATTTTCTCTTTGTATATGTGCGTTGGTGATGATGGTGAATTCCATACAGAGCTTTGCTGTTTGTCCTCAGGATCTATATGATGTAGTCAAGTTTCATCAACAGTGATTTCCTTTGAAAGAAACTGTGTATTTTCCTGAAAGGTCATCTTCAACTGTGTGCAAACCTACACGCGAACATCCTTTTGTTGCAGAACCCACCGTGCACAAACACGTCTCAATTGTAACTTTTCAGTTACTAGCGTGTGGGTGGAACCCCGTGAAATTTTTTAGAATTTCTGAAAGTGTTCTTAACGTTATCTTGCGATTCCTCTGTTACAATGACAGCAAAGGAATTACTTTTTTCCCCCTTCCGTTAAAGCACAAACTGGAGCGTTGGGTCGACCTTCCTTTGAAATAGATTGCCTCCCTTCTTTGAAATGTTTAAAGATCTTTGAGCTGTGCTATAGGAATGAACAAACTCTCCATACGCCCGAGCGAAAGTGGCACACTGTTCGTCGCTTGTCACCTCCATTTTGCTATAGGAGGAAATGAACATGTCTGAACTAGCTCACCTCTCTCATGCAGTAACCGGAAGTGACAACAATTAAATTAGAACCACATTAAGCTAACAATTATTGTAAAGTTAAATTTTAGCGCGAGAAACTATGTCTATAAAAATTATGATCACTCTGTATTGAACAACACTCATGTTTATAATACAGCAGTAATACCAATGATGACCGTGTGGGAAGGAGCCATAAAGAAACAAAAAAATCAGAAAAAAATTGCAAAGAGTACAGAGGCTCATAAATATTATAAAAGAAGTAGAATATCGTACCAATTCATTTGAAGCCTACTGTGTAATGAGGTACAGCTCATTGAACTGATTATAGAAAAGAAACTGTACAAATATAAAGTTTAGCTCAAGTTAGCAAGATATGGGCACGAGTCGAAAGCTAGTCCCGAGCAACTGTCGCAATTTCCTATAGAACAGCTGCAAAATTGAAGGCAAAGTTGTATCAGGAGTAGCCTTATATCCCAGAAAAACTTTAAGTACAGAGTTGGCAAACATCCAAGCCGAACATATAGAGTCCCTAGATGACCAAACCGACAGTCTACAAGATAGTCAGTTGACACTAGCTTGTCTTCAAAACTGTGCCCATGTCAACAAAGACCACAAACTATGAACAATTAATTTATAAATGTACAAAACTGGCGTCAGAAAGAGTAGAAAAAAACAATAAAACATTCCAAATTGGAGGAAATTGGCTGACTAGCGAAAACATGTTCAAAGAAAAGTATATCCAGGAATTCATCAAATTCATTCACTCTATCAATTAAAAGTAATTCAACAATTATATGTAACTAATTAAACGTTCATAAATCCAAGTAAATTAATGTACATATTTATAAGTATTTAATGTTGATTTTCATTTATAGTACGTTATCTCCAAACCTGCATTTTAAATATTTTAGTAATTACTACTAGTTATCTCTAAATGCATCTTAATGGAATGCAAGTGATAGCATTATTTATATGTACACTTTTCTAAGTAAAATGCTTCTAGCGACTAGTATTTGTATAAGGAAAGAACTAAATCATGTAATGGAGCATATTGATGATAAAAAAAGTGCCAGCCCTTGAAGTACCGAAATATCCTCCTTTTTATCCTAACAATGCAATCCAAATCAATCCCTTTGTGTGTGTCCTTAAAAACGTCCGGGCATTTTCCGTGAACTTCGAACTCAACGTTATTAAATACCAAAACTTAGGTGAAACGAAAATCCAAGAAAAAGGAATACAATTTATTATACTTTACACATACATCTTATCTTCCATTCTTACAATTAAAGCAGCGAAAATAATGTCAAATAGTTGCTTTCCCACCCTACATTATAGATATTTAAGCATTTTGTAGATTGTAGACAAATGAATCGCAAAAGATTACAAAAAATTTACATCTTATATAAAAAGATTGTAATTACTAAAATATTTTATTTAATAAGAATTTTAAATAATATGTATCTCTTTCAAAGGATCAATATCCATATATAAGTATAGGTACGAGGGTAGGTCTATAAGTTTCCGGCCTCGCCGACAAGGATTATCGCCTTCACAAAATCCTTATCTGGTGTCATTCCGTACCTGTTAAGTAAATAATTGCAGCTGTAACTTCCGCTCCGATGTGTTCACTTGTTCAGATATATTTGTACAAAGAAGGTTATGTGTAGAAGTTTGTGACATATTCAAGGTGGAGTATTGAGTTGTTATTCAGTTCTTCACAAAAGGAATTACACCAAATGAAATTAAACGGCGATTGGACGGTGTATATGGGGAAACATCCCCTCATATTCTACCCTAAACGAATGAGCCAAATATTTTGGAATGGGTCGAGAAAGCATTGAAGACGAAGAGCGTGCAGGTAGGCCCTTGGAGGTGCTCACTCCTGAAAACATCGCTTTGTGAAAGGAGAAATTACGGAAGACCGGCTGAACAAAGTTACAGAAATAGCAGCAAAGTTGGGCCTTTCTCAAACAATAAGCCTTCGAATTATTAACATTAAACATGAATAAGGTTAGCGCCTAGACTTCTTTCCTCAGTGCAAAGCAGCAACGAGTCATCTGTTTTAAGGTATTTTTGGAGCTCTGCCGTGGCAATGAGAGAGTTCTGCAAATCATTGTTACAGGAGATGAAACTATGGTCCTCTACTGACCAAAAGAGAATCAATGGAATGGCGAAAACTTGGCGATACACCGCGTCTAAAGGCGAAGGTAACAACCAAGAGGATCATGGGCGCAATCTTTTGGCACTGTGAAGGAATACTCTTCATTGACTTCAAGGATTTTTTTTATTTATTTATTTATGGACGCTCTTTAACATCTCAGGTCATCAGGGTCCAATTCAACTCATCGCGTGAAACGGCCGACAAATTTTGCTCAGAGGCCCCTCTTTCAGGCTTCAGGTTCTTTTTCGTGCCGTAAATGCACGGTACGGGACCCACGGCTTTATTTCCCTTCCGAAGGAAGCCATACTTAGGATTTTTACGCCCGAAAAAAATCCATCGGTCCTGGCCGGGTTCGAACCCGCGATCTTGGGTTTAGGGTTTAGGGTTTAGGAGGTTTAGGAGGCAAGTATGGTAACCACTACACCATCAGGACCGACTACTTCAAGGAGAGGAACACCACAGTAAATAGGAAGTACTGTATTGGCCTACTGCATAGACTACGTGCTTCCATCGAAGAGAATAGGCGAGGAAAGCTGAGTGGTGGTGTGCGCCTTCTTAACGACAACACGCCTGTGCACGCAGCTCTTGTTGCAAAGAAAGTTATGAAGAAATGTGGCTTCAAGGAGATTGGCCATCCACCCTACAGCCCAGATGTAGCTCCTAATGACTATTTCTTCTTCAAAACTCAAGAAGGATCTTCGAAGAAGGAAATTTAAGTGTGACGAAGAAGTGATGGATGCTGTTTATGTCCATTTTGCAGACAAGACTTCTGACTATGTTTTAGAGGGGATTGAAATGTTAATTCAAATAAGTGAAAAGTGTATTGCAATAAAGGGTAACTATATTGAAAAGAAAAATATAATTTTGCTTTTTATCATACCTAGAAAATGGTTAGTTTGGAACTTATGGACCTATCCGCGTATATCCCATCGTGTCTGAAGTTTCCAACAAAGACACTAAAATATATTTTTCTAATAGAACTTCGACACTATGCACTCTAAGCAGAAATGGATCTAGTAATAATGTAACTAACTCTTAAAAATAAATACTATAATCTTCATTTTATTGAAGAAAGACTGTCTAGTTTCCGAACTAGCACTTATTTTAGCTTTTGAGCAGAATGGCTAACATTAGGCTCTTCAAGAAAGAAATACATTACTCATAAATATAAGGTACCGGAAATAACCTTCCACCACATCTTTAGCTAGTGTATCACTTTTTCCGTCAACGATTAAGTTCAAAAATTAAAATACTCTATAGAACTTAATTATTTAGTCACATAATGAAATTACTTCATTAATATTTTAAACTATATAAAAATCTAAAGTCTTGCATCGTAAATTTCACCGAATACATTAAACTTGTGATAAAATGGCAGTGAATGCTACGTGATACCGTTATATATCGGATCATCTTCGAAATAGGTTCAGAAAGAACTGCATTCCAAAGCACGACTGCTATATATGTTGACTGCCTTGGGAAAGTCCCGGGTCCTTCTGTAAGAAACAAGATACATTAGAATAGACTTGGTGTATGAATCATTGCGTCTGCATAAACAAACCTCTCTCTTTTCATTGATGACTAAGGGGAATAATTGAAGAGTCTGGGGGAAAACGACCAAGTCCAATTTAAAAAATACAATAGTTTTCAGTGTCACCCAACAGAAGGCATCAAAAACAACATTTTGCTAAAAACGAATGCTTGAAATATCAAGTCAAATGGGGGGGGGGGGGGGGGGAAGTTCAAAATCCAAACATTTCATGAAATAAGAATCGGAGTATTTTATCTAATCTTGTATGTAGATTCAGTGTTCTGTTAGACTTTACCACACAGAATGAATAATCTTGCGGCCGGCATTTCCGAATGGTAGCGAATACTGCCGACTGGTTACGATTTTAGTACCAGCAATTACTTCAGGCAAATAGTTTCCACACTAAACATGAAACCCTATTGGCTCAGTAGATTAGAGAGTCATGTTATTCATGTGAAGATCGTGGGTTCGATTCCTCACGAATATTTTTTTTCTTTCTTGTATTCTTTTTTTCTCTTAGATAAAAATTAATTTTTCTTTTTAATCTTCATAATTTTTCTGCACTATTTTTGATTGAATAAATGTTACTTTTTTATACGTTAAGTTAGGTTAGGTTGGTTTAGTTTAAGTTGAACAAAAGAATAATAGAACGTAATATACATACATACATACATACATACATACATACATACATACATACATACATACATACATACATACATACATACATACATACATATTACTCCATAGCAACATTTTCTAACTAATTATTTGCTTTTTTTAATCTTCATAATTTTTCTACACTATTTTAATTGGATTTTTTAATTTTTTATACGTTAGGTTAGTTTACTTTAAGTTTAAGAAAAAAATAAACAAATAAAAACATTTCTCCATAATAACACTTTATAACTCACACTGCCGTTTCGGTGGAATTCGCCTTATGGAAACCAGCTAATGGCTTGCATTTCTCGATTCGGTTCCTCAGGGGTAATTTCTTTTTCTTTCTTGCAATTTTTTTTTCTCAGAATAAATGCTACTTTTTTTAACTTCATAATTTTTCTACACTATTTTTGATTGCATAAATGTTACTTTTTCATTCGTTAGGTTGGATTGGTTTAGCTTCAATTTAATAATAAAAAAAAAAAAAAAATAGAACATAAAAAATTACTCCACAACAACACTTTCTAACATGTTACTTTTTTTTAATATTTATAATTTTTCTACACTATTCTTTAAGTGAATAAATGCTACTTTTTCATACTTAACTTTAAGAAGAAGAAAAGAATAACATTACTCCATAAAAACACTTTCTAATTTATTGTCGTTTCGGCGGAATTCGGCTTATCGTAACCAGCTAAGGATTTACGCTTCTCTCCGCATGCTTCCGCCGCCGTACGGGACTGAGTGATGGTTTTCTCCGCTGCCTTTTGTCACTCCGGCCGCAGAATGATTCAGTTTGTAAGGACACGTTTCTGTTAGACTGAAAAAATGTAACAACTAACAATGGATATCACATTATTGAGAGTGTTATTATATTAAACTTAATACTATATATTGTTGAATTATAAGCAACCCCCTTTTTTATATTTTTAGTGTTAACGAGAGAACCGTTTATGTGTAATCCATGATGTACAGTAAAAACAAGGGATATAAAAGAGTAACTAACAGCGGTAAAAAGAGGAAGAGAAGGGGAAAGTCAGTGATGTAATAAAGAATATCCGTGCAATGAATCTTGATATTTTAAACGGGTTGTTTTCAAAAATTAGTTAAACAGAGAGGGAAAACTCTCTGCTCTCCACCGGTAGACTATATTCTATATATATATATATATTGCCAAAAAGAACTCGGATGAGGTCGTGTAAATTGCGACAGAAATCTTGCCTGACACATTGAGAACTGTTCAATTATTCTGTGACTTTTTGCGTGGACAGAATGATAATTACACTCCTTCCTGTTTTCTGCATTACTAGTACATGGACTAGTACTATTATTACCTCCCCTGTTAGAGACCACAGGAGAGAGCAGATGCGACAAGAATACGGGTCTCATAAACCAGAAGATTTATACGGAGATTCGTTCTGACAGGAATAAAGTTATTCAAAATGCAAAGAAAAAAACAAACAAACAAAACAAAACTTTCACAGTAACTGCAATGCATCAGAAACTTGTAAATGGTTGTACAACCTATTTAAATACTCCATTCGTGAAAAAAAGTTCCTTTCAGACAGGATCTGTGACAGGTTAGGTCACAATACTTCAGTACCCTAGAACAATAAACCTTAGGAGAACTACATACAACGAACAGTGGCAGAACTTGATATTATTGCTAAGATGTTCAGAAAAACGGTTTGCCAGTTTTACAAAAATATGCTGAACTACCAGCTTTGCGTAAATGCCGACTCCCCCGTTCATCAAGCAAAATTCAACGATTTTAAATTCTAATGAGATTCTTTTGTGAATCAGTCCAGTACTTCTATGATGAGTTACCCATGTACCTTCCAACAATAATATTTTTACAATTTATAGATACATTCTAAAATAATTTCAGTGTATATGTAGTGTATATCAACTTTCAGAACAGTGTTTAATTTTTTTATGTAGAAATATGAACATTTATCATTTTTTTTTTCATTCTAAAGGTTGCATTAAGTAAATTAATTTAATTATTATAACATCACACACAAAGTGTGACAAGTAAGAATAAGAAGATGTAATTTATATAATCTTGAAGAATATTTATTCAAAATGGTAATCATTCAGTAATGCTTAGATCTGTTGTGAGAAGGTTTTAAATTCTGTTTTCACATAACTCCATTTTAAGAGAATGTGACTTTGATCGCTTTCTCCTGGACCCTTCAAATATCACAAGTAGAAAGTTCAGTGCGCGTAACCGGAAATCTCTCAGCTCCCAGTGGTTTCAGTTGAGTATTATTGCATTACAGCATGAGGTAAATCTTTTCTGCTGGACGCCGCGAACGTAATACTTTCGAATTTCTACTTCTCATTCATTCTGAGCTTATTTTTTCTACAATGTATTTTGATCATGATCACTATCAGGGAAGTGCAGAATTACCCCAAGATTCAATAAAATGATCTCGTTTTTTACTATAATTAAGTCTTAAAACTTTTGTTAAATATGCATTTAAATAAAATTTTAAGGCTTTAAATCAGTGGTCGGCAAACGTCATTCATGAATCGAGTCATGGCATATACCTCTTGAAAGCGGCAACTCATGCTGCACTCCACACTTAGTCCCCGCTTCCACCCTCAGGGAGTGAATGAAACACTTGCAGGATTAACAAGTCATTCTATTTACATTTACGATGACGTTAACAAGGCCATCGATTTCTGCGCACAAAAGAAAGTTTAGCAATGATTGTGAGAAAGAATATTTCTTTACACCTTTGGAGACGACGTGAGGCGTTTGGTATATTCCAAAATATTAAAAGGCGTTTTCAAAGCAAAATAAAAATTGTGACCGCTAGAGCGTTAACTGACACGCGCGCACACACACAGATATTTCATTACAGGTGTCTAGTAGATAGGATCTATGAAGATATGTAGAAATTATTCAAAAAGCATTCGTACAGCCGCAAGGACGACCGCACAGAGGGGCAGTTGCCTCCCCTCAACTCAAGGTTTTTCAAATTAATACATTTCCATTTAATAGACAAAATACTGATATTTTAAAATAAAGCATTTAAGGTAAACATAACTAATTAATCTTTATTTTCTTTGTCATATCGATTTTAAAAATTAAGTTGATTAATTGTTTTTTATTCCGATAAATTTTAATCATCTACTTTCAAAAATATGTTGACCCTCCCTCAAAAATATTCTGCGGACGCCCTTGGGTTACATTCCGTAGGTATTCGGTAAAAAATAAATATAAATGTTCATGGGTACAACCGCAATAGCTTAAGTTCTCTCGGAATTCGCTAAAAAATAAAATTAAAAAAACGCATAAACGGACTCTATGTTTATTAATAATAATAATAATAATAATAATAATAATAATAATAATAATAATTTAATTTGGGGGGGGGGAATAGTGTTTAACGTCCATTTTTACTACTGAGGCATCACAGGCAGTGGACACTGGTGATATACGAAATGAAATGACAAATTGGGAAAGGATTTTTTTAAGGAAGGAAACGTTCCAGGTCTAAGTTTAGGATTTGAGGACTGAGGAGCCTGGAAAAAACCTCAGTCAGGGAGGACGGTCGTGAAGGGATTCGAACCACAGACCTCCTGCTCACGAGTCTGCGCCTTAACGATCTCGGCCACTCCATATGAATTAAAGAAGCATCAAAATGCCAGAGATTTAAGAATGTTATTCAAAGTTTTTGTACCACAAAAAAATATCCCTTTTTGCAGCTGTGATGAAAAGTGCATTCACTGGCCACCGCAAAAGATTGGCTAAATTTCGATGAAGTACTGAAATATTTCACAAAATAAAATTTACCATCATAGGGAGGTTATAGGTGACTATATGTTGATATGTAGCTGGTTGAATTAACTACAATATTTTACCAAAAACAAATACTTATTAAAAAAAATAAATTGAGACAATATACCAAATATACCAGAAGCTGCTAGAAAACCATAGTCTATATAGTCTTATTTCTTTTCTTTTATCCGAATGGAACACTTAAACTTGCTACTAATTGAATTTTAAATCACAAAACAGCTATATAGCATCTGACTTATCCTCAGATTATGCTAGCATACGGATAAATTTAGATCTTTTCCCAAAATTTAATGTAGTTACGAAAGTTATGTTTTTCAGAAATGTGACTGCCACGGGTGGCCAAGGTCGTTAAGGCGCGGACTCGTGAGCGGGATGTTTGGGGTTTGAATCCCGCCAGGACCGTCCTCCCTGACTGAGGCTTTTTTTTCAGGTTTTCCTCAGTCCTCATAAATGGCAAATTCCTAAACTTAGGTCTGGAACGATTCCTTCCATAAAAATAAATCCTTTCCCAATGCATCATTTCATCTCATTAATCGTCAGTGTCCATCGCCTGTGGTGCCTCTGTAGCAAAAAACGGGCGTTAAACACCATTCATTCATTTTTTGGAAATGTAGTTGGATATTAAATTTTTAAAACACCAAATTTGAGGATAATTAACTGCAGAGGTTTTAGGATCGAAGCGGGCCAACGGACCTAAATCTTAGAAAAGATGGTAAAGGAAAGTAGGCTAAAAGCGATAATGTATATTACATCGTATTTTTATAAGGCCATATGTTTTAAATAAATAATACACAGTATGGCGTTCATATATCACAAGCAAGACATCACATTCCGGCATTATGAGACCCATGTTAACTATCTCAGATGAAACTAGTAACGCCACATTTTTAACGATTGTAAATCACTGCATATGAGATAAAGGAAGGATGGGCCGAGACCATTAAAAGTCTTGTACGTTTTGGTTCATTATTGTAAGCTGGTAGCGAAAGATACATAAGCCGGCCACCACACCCGAGAACTTTTACATTCTGCTGTTCTCCCGTCTCTTTGGACCATAAATACTCAAACATATGTGGTTCAGTCATCAGGATAGCATCAGGGGGTCGTGTCGTAAGCTGCTTGATGGTGTTCATGGCCTTTTGATCAGCATAGAATTAGTTCTTGTCTGCTTCTAATGTTTATCAATTGGAAGATGGTCTATAACATTTATGTATTGCATACATAAACAGGGCGTATTAAAATGAAAAGAATCAAATTTTCAGGACAACTGTTGGTGTAACATGTTGTATACAAATTAAAGCTGGGAACATACTAAGTGTTGTGGACAGAATAGATAGTACTTTTCTGATACATTATGTTATCAACATTTTATTTATCCTTTTACTAATAAGCAATGATAGCTCATGCTCATGTGTTCTGCCTTGGCATTTTCACTCTTTAGGAATAAGGGTCATTTATATGAAATACAATATATTAAATGAAAATATATACTTATATCAGCTTATCCATACGGTTACAAAGTATATACACCAATTAGCTACTGAGTTTAAAGCAGACATCCCAAAGATGACATTAAAAATAGAAACTTGGTAGTAGCGCGTAGCAGGTTCAGCCGGTCAATGCTTCGGTCTGAACTTATTACTAATATCAGAAAGTTTCATATTGTACTAGGTAGGAGAAGGAAATAGCATGCTTGGCTTGTATCTGGCCCATTTGAGACCACAGGGCCCTATTGCACAAAAATATGCCTAATGCATTACAAGTGTATTAGTACAAATCCTTGTAAGGTATAAATAATCTTGTAACTTTCCGTTCCATGAAAGAAATACAACATTCGTAAAAACATTAGTAAAAAGTTACAAGTGACGTCATATAAGAGCAAGGTGGAGGAACAGCTGTTTGTCACAAGTCGCCATATCTTGAATTAGGTTATGTCCACTCCTTAGTAATAAATTCGCATTTTGTAATAAAACAGAAATTGTCTCGTCCAACCATTCATACAAGCCTCCAATTAAAAGACTAATGATTACGCTTGTATAGAACGTTTTTTGTCATTCCTGTTAAATGGATATTGCATTTTTCTCAGTATAATTATAACTTATATACTTTATTATGCATTTATCAATATTCAAGTGTAATAATACACCTTCAGACACGGCCACATACGACTACGTTCAGGAGCATTGATTCCCGTCGTCGAGAGATGGAAGGAGGAGTGCTTTCAAATTGCTCTCGGTCCTGTGTTTTATTAGTCTATTTGATCATTTATATTTATATATTTGTTTATGTTTCTCAGCAATCACTTCCCAAGATCGCAGGTTCGAACCTGGCCAGGACCGATGGATTTTTTCGGGCGTAAAAATCCTAAGTATGGCTTCTTTCGGAAGGGAAGTAAAGCCGTGGGTCCCGTGTCGTACATTTACGGCACGATAAAGAACCTCAAGCCTGAAAGAGAGGCCTCTGAGCAAAATTTGTCGGCCGTTTCACGCCCTAAGTTGAATGGGACGCTGATGACCTGAGATGTTAAAGAGCGTCCATAAACAAACAAATAAATCAATCAATCAATCAATCAATCAATCAGCAATCACGTTCTCATTATAAGCAAACATTGGAAAAATTTAGTGAAAAGAGATTATTTTAAAACAGAATGAAGAATAAAAAGAAAATATGTTCGTGGCAGTATTAATGTTTTTTGAAATGACGGTCAATTTTGGTCGACCTTCACAAAATTCATCACTGACGGACGTACGACCACAAGAAATTCTGTAAACCAATTATAAACAGTCTTTTCTGATGATGCTTCATTGCCAAACGTTCAACAAAGCGATTCTATGCATTGCTATTGAGTTAGGCCCTTACTAAAATCGTAAAAAATCATCCAATAAAAACCTTCACCTGAAATTTTCATTTTTTCGCAAAATTGCTTTGTTTAAACGCTCACTGTAATCAAACTACTAGGCGAATTTCTAAACTGCAACTGTTTTCACAATAACAAATTATTTCTAAAATAATAATGACATATCTCAATAGCGCCACCTAGTGCTCGTTTGCTACGTTTCTTAAAAAGAAACTCTCACTACCACTATTATGACCATCATCGCCATCTGCAATGCTTACTACCGGACAAGCACACATAGGATAGATTGAACAATCGCCTTCTTTCAATGCCAAAGTCATGACCAACATTAAAATGGATAGCGTCCATTTTTTTCTGTCCTCCATAGAATGTAATTCTTACCTCTTGTAATATATGGAAATGCATTGATAAAATTTACATCCTGTAAATATTTTCAGAGCAAAGGAAGCATGTTTTTTAAAAAAAGATGTTAAACATTTTGTATACATATTTTAGTTTTTTTAGTTTTCAAGTTGGTTATATTCAAATCCCATGTAATGGTAATACTTCGAAAATAGAGCAGTGTTTGATATATCATATTAAATTTTATATCAGCTAGTATGCGAAAAATGACAAGCCACATTGTAGCTTACCGCCACGGGTGACCGAGGTCGTTAAGACGCGGATTCGTGAGCCGCCAGAATCGTCCTCCCTAACTGAGGTTTTTTCTAGGTTTTCCTCAGTCCTCAAATGTCAAGTGCCAGGGAGGTTCCTTAAACTTAGGGCTGGAACGTTTCCTTCCTTAAAAAATACTTTCGCAATATACCATTTTATCTCATCTATCGCCTGTGGTGCCTCAGTATTAAAAACGGGCGTTAAACGCCATTGAAAAAATGGAGATTTAGCATTTTTCCTGGGTCAGAATGTGCAAACCAATAATGTAAGAATATTACTAAAGTTATAATTAATCCAGATGGCTACTACCTAGTGAGAATTCATAGAACAGGGTAGGTTAAGGTAAAATATCCCCTCCATAACTGTGGGCCATTTACCTGGATCCAGCAAGTAATGACCTTCGGCACTCACAATTACAGGCCTCACAAAATTGATCGTCATGAGATACAGCCCTCGCCCGAGTTCTAGGAAGAAATATGTTGCCCGGAATGGTTACATCGTCTCATCTTTTAAGTGAATAATCACGTGTTACACGGTAATTAATTATCACTATATTTAACTTATAACTACGTGTAGGTATTTTCAGTAGCCTGCGAGGGGTAGAACAGAAAATACCGCTATCATTAGTAATGGCATTAGATCGAGTCTGGGTGATTTATGAAGTGTTTTGGATGTTATACAAACCTTATAACCAGCCACTGCTTTATTTCCACCTCTCCATGAGCAAGTACTTTACTCGCCTACAGCAAACGCTTTTACTTAACCTTCTTTTAATCTCCGTCGCGAGTTCGATCCCAGGGCATTGCACCGGTGTATTCACGCCATTTTATTTCTACTCTGGGTTTACTACCTGCTTTATGCAATACAGTTTATTTTGAATTCTAATATAGTGTTTGCATTGTATATTCTTGCAATGGTCTATAATACAATACAATATTTTTTTAGACAGTGTACTAAAAGTAGTTATTTTAATACAAGGAACCCAAATCTAGAAACTGTTTTTTTATAATACTCAGTGCTATAAACTTTCTCTAGTGTTACCAACCTTAGTATAATACAGAATGTGATGGTTATTAAAGCTATTCAGAAGATAAAAAACATATTTTATAATGAACTGAAATATTTTTAATATTAAATTCCTCACACGGTTTTGTAATCAGATCATACTGCAATTAATTACATTACCTAAATTTGTTTCTAAGATTCATTTGCATAAGTAGCTATATTGTCACTTTTCTTTTAAATAGTACTTAACGCCCGTTTTTACTACTGAGGCACCACAGGCGGTGGACATTGATGACACATGTTAATGAAATGATAAATTGGGAAAGGATTTTTTTAAGGAAGGAAACGTTCCAGGCCTAAGTTTAGAGTACCTCTTCGGCATTTACCATTTATGAGGATTGAGGAACCTGAAAAAAAACCTCAGTCAGGGGGGGCAGGTACTGGTGAGAATCGAACCCTAGACCTCCCCTCATGAGTCCGCGCCTTAACGACACCGGCTTCCCGTGACGTTGTATTGTCACCTCGTAATCATGTTGGATTAGAAAAAAATTATTAATATCGTTTCCAATCGTATTCTATGACTTTTTAGCGCTAGAAAAAGATTATTTACATTGCAATTTGGTGCAATAATTAAACAAAATTTAATAATAATAATAATAATAAAACCAATTTTTAATATGAAAATTTACCCCTTCAATACACGATTAAAACCACTAATTACTACTGCTACAATATAGGTGACATTAACCAAAGATTGAGGTAATGTTTCTTACATTTTCCTCCTATTCAGAAATATAGGAAATATTTCTTTGAGCCAAGGAGCATTTCGGAATGAGTGAAAAAAAGGTATTTTAATTTATAATTAGTAATTTATTTATATAATTATAAATCGTCTAAAATATGGTATGTTACATGTGTTTTAAAATGACTATTTTATTAAAATGTCACTTTTAATACTTGTATCGCAAACGTAAGTATTGTTATGTTTGTTAGCAGAACGGAACTTTAATAAAACTGCTCTATTTATTTTAGTACAGCGCATTTGATACTACTGTTATAATTTGCAATTATGTATAAGAATATAATTATCTAAAAATTTTCCAGGAGTATAAGAGAAACACAAAAAGGTTTGAAATCGCATATTTCAAAGATAATTAATTATAAGAATATAAATATTTTGATGCCCAATGGTTTAGTTATAGATAATTATGAGCATAATTACAATACTTATCCATTTTCCATCATTCTCTTTGTAGCACTGTCCCATGATATCCATAGCTTAATAACAACAAGTCAAAGCGTATTATTAAAGAGGTATAAACTTCTTTAAACATAGTATACAAAACAAATAGTTATTTTTTTAATAAATTTCAATGCTTCTCATAAATTATTTAGTATTTACTAGCAACCATATGAGGCATTTAAAGAATGCATCAATAACTCAAATTTATCCTGTTTTAGTTTCCTTTAAACTATTCTTCAAGTATCTTTGAGAAAAATGGCATATTATCGTTTCGAAACCATGATACAGTAGGCACTTTTCAAAGGGTTCTACTTGCTCTTTACATTTCTGACTTCGGCACATGCTGAACACCGTAATTTTTTACTATTATTTTTAAGTCTTTATTTACTTTGACTGCATTGGTCTTATCGCGACATAAGTAGATTATGAACTTAAATACAACACTGTAGCTGTAGTCTATAGGGAGATGAATGAATGAAATTCCCTCAAAACCTTGGCGCCTTAAAGCTATCTATTCATTCACCTTCTTGAGGCAAGGAAAAAGTCTAACAGAAAAAAACCTTACCCAGTCTGACTTAACCGGGAATCGAATCCAGGATTAGTACTCACAAACGCTACCTCTAGACCATGGACTTTTGGACTTGTTCATTTGCCTCGAATCAATTGCTGCAGGAAACAAAAGCGAGCAGTTAAATAAGTTATCTACTTCAGAATGAAAAGAAAGTCTTGCTTGGAGTTAACTCCCCTCGTTGCTTTTTAATGTAATGCTCCCCGACTTTAACACACTTCGTCTTCTTCGCCTCTAGTATTTAATCCCTTCGGAGTACAGCGACTCGTTTGGTCGTGGGTGGGCTTCTTATGCTCCTAATTGAAACAAAGACATTTTAACTGACTTCAGGAATAGTTTTTTCTTTGACGATACGACTGTATTGAATAGCATTACTAGGGTTACGATATTGATGACCTAAAAATTGGCAGAGAATGCTCTTAAAATGAAACATTAATCATCTAAAAATCATTCAAAATGCCTTGTAATATGTAAGTACAACATTTTTAACCGAAAGATAAGGGGTTATTTAATCAAAATACAGTTTAAAGAATACATTTAGAATACAATCTCAATAAATGCCTTTTACTTGAGTTTTGTTGCCATGACTACCAGAATATAATTCCTTTCCTTACACTTATTGATATTTTGTGGTTGCACCCTTATAGCGATTTTTGGAAAATTTCTTCAAATCTCCATCGATACCGCCTATTAGGCACCGAAAATGATAACGAGGATGCCAAAAAACGTGTACACACTTGCATAGTAGGTATCTATTTAATATATTTCAAAGTTGGACCGAAAAACAACAGTAATGTGTTGTGTTGCTACAACAAAATGGAGTCAAGATTATCGTTTGAACAGCGGTGTGGGTTTAGGGGTCTAATTAGACCATTTTTTTTTGAACGAAAAGTAACTGGCCCAGTGTACCTGAAAATGATATGCACATCCTTTTACCTGCCATTCATACACTATGGAAATGAGAAATTTTTCTTCCAACAGGATAGTGCACCACCACGTTACCACCGAGATGTACGAGCATACCTTGATGACAATCTTCCAAGGCACTGGATAGGACGAAGAGGTCCGATTGAGTTTCCCCCACGTTTTTCGGATCTAACTCCGTTGGACTTCCATCTATGGGGAACTTGTAAGGATGTTGTATACCGTAGAAAACCAAGCTACATTGGCAGCACTTCGGGAAGAAATTGAAACGGCATGTGCTGCAATCGCTGAGGACACTTTCGCAAACGTTGCTCAATCAGTAGTTGAACGTACTCAGAAGTGCATCGACGCCGATGTGGGCATTTTGAGCAACTGTTGTAACTAAAAGTCTAAGGTAATTAGTGCTCATCATTTTCTGATTGTGTGAATTCAGTTTTGTTATGTTAATACAGTTTTTTCTTTGCTTGAAGTGTGTATACATTTTTGCACCCCTCCTCTGTGTGTGTGTGTGTGCGTGCGCGTCTCCATTAACACTCTAGAGGTCGCAATTTATGTATGAAAAAAAAAGTGTGTGTATGTGTGTGAGTGTATGTGCGTCTCCATTAAAGCTCTAGAGGTCGCAATTTATGCATGAAGAATATATGCTTGGTGGGGGGAAAAAAATTATGAGAAGTAACAATGGGCTTTGATAACTTCCGTCAGTCCTACACTGTGTATTAATGACACCGCATGACATGGGTGCCTATCGTAAACTCGATAGAGTATTGTCCGTTTGTGCTACGGAATTGAGTTTGTCAGTGCAGGTTAACGAATGCCTGAGTACGCTGTTTATAGTTTCAGTGACAAAAAGTGAGGACAGGAGGGTAAATTTCTACTTGCAGGGTCTACAACGCAATGGGCAGCTTTAGAGCATTCGCTTCGGCATTAATTCCTCACACAGGTAGAAAAGAAGTCAAAAGAAATTGTCTAAGGATAAATGTTGAGTACGGGGATGAACTCTCTAGCAATGGGATCACATTTTGGGACAAGCGATTTAAACGAAAATTATCCTCACGCAGGTTTCTCTCGATGATAAGAAACGTGTTCAGAACGGCCCTTTTCTTATGGATGAAATACATGAATATCCTATGCAAATGTCGACAATGTATTGCCGCTGAGGGGCATCATTTTCAACATCTCTTATAATACATTTAATGCTAACTATATTTAAAATATAGTATCATTTTATGAATGAAGTATAAATACAAAACTAAAATAACAATGTAAACTTCACTCGCGGCGACTCTCTTCCTTCTTCCCGTTAGGGCAACTGCAGTAACTCAAATAATCTTACAGTAAATCAGCAACATGATATGAAATGGTTTTGTTCACCAACGCTTGGAGAAGTATTAACAGGTTTCTCTGTTATGGAATTCACATACTATGAATAAGTACGCTTACAATGTAATAATGAATTAATTATTTAATTTTGGACAATGTTTTCTTCCAGCATCAACTCTGCTGCAAGCCATCATTAGCGAACCCCACACCACATGCTTATGTTTACATTAGTTTTACAAGTATTCTTTTTCACTGAGCGACAAATTGTTATTACGTAAAGCGGTTGTTTATTTCTGCACATTCATAACCACGTCTTGTTGAATGAATCACTTCCTCTGTCCTACTGACGCTCCATAGTAATTTCCTTGTGCATCAAGATGTAAATTAATACAATGAAGATAATGTTTATTTCAGCACCATATTCCTGAACAACAAAAGATGATCATCTCATTACCAATAACCAAATGGACTGAATTTGTGCGGCCTTCCAACTCCGACTCAACTTCTGGAACTACAAGCATTTCTCCGAACGCTAACAGAACACAGTGGAAGCATTACAGTCGTAAAATTTTTAAGGTGGTTTGCTCTATTCAGTTAGGTGTGTTAAGAATCATCAAAGGTCTCCAGGATAAGATAGGTGTAAAATAACAATATTCTTTAAAAAGAATCGGTTTTGTGCGTAAATGCAGCGAAATCAACAACTAACTCTTGAATTTTTTCCATGAGGGATTTAAATTTTAAATAAACTGTACCGTTTGTTAATTCCAATCAGTGCTTTAGTATCGGCGTATAACGCCAAGCCAGGGACCATATCTAAAAATATTCATTACATAATGGTTGAACAATTTAAATTTTGTGTTTACTATGGATTTTCCATTACAGCATTAAATATGAACGTGTGCTTGGCATAACCTTCCAACTGCATTATTATTATTATTATTATTATTATTATTATTATTATTATTATTGGTATTATTATCATCATGATCAGATTGTCATTATAATACCCAGACGAAATTGGCCCCGGATGCTCTGCAAGCTGAACTGCATTAGCAGGTTTTCTTATTCTTATTATGTTGTGGTACTATTATCTTGTGAATTTGTATTGAGCTTGCGGGTACCAGGTGTTGAGGTAAGAACTTAGTAACTGTTGTGTTTTTATGCAAGAATGTAGAGTCTTAGTGGAGGTTTTTATGACACAAGGAGAAGTGAGAAGTGTATCGTCATTAAAACCGCACGCAAGGACATGGAGTGGGCTGCAACATGACCGTCAATATACTAAAGGATATGTGCCCTATCTTTGATCAATGTTTGAAGACGGTCAAATGACATTTGACCGCATTCAATGCGATTTTTCTGTGCGTCGACAATGATCAAAGTTAAACAAGGTAGTTGATTATGGTCAACTTAGACCGCGAGTGCTGGACCCATCAACTCTGTTGATTGCGGTCAAGTTACCAGAATGGCTGCCCGTTTCAATTTTCTTGAAGATATTGAGCACGAGATAATATATCTGGATCTGGGGAACAGCGCAAAATCGGGTCATTGTGGAAAGAGATGACACTTTTGAAGAGAATGGGGACAGGAAATTTATAGAAAGATTCCGGCTATCAAAGGATACAGTGTGGTGACTGGTAAATGAAATGACTGAGAGGTTAGAGTTTCCTACTAATTGGCAATCACCCTGTTTCATCATTGAATAGAATTTTACACTTAACGACTCACATTGTTTTAACCAAGAGCAATTGATTTGTTTATTTAGAATTCATCCGGTAACATGTAGAAATGCAGGGCTAAATCATTCCATCCCTCCTTCTTTTCCTTTAAAGAACACAAATCAGTCTTTTTATTTTCCAGTTTATTGGCATATGAGATAGCTAGTTCCAACAAATGTCTATTTAATGCTAAGAAAAATTTGCAGATCTTTATTTGTGTTCCATTTTCGTTTACCTACATATGGTAAACAAACATAAAACAAAAACAAAGCGATATATACAAGGAGATTGTAATTGCACTACAACCTCTTTGGCTATAGAGTTATATGCTTTCCTTTGAGTAACTATCGTAGAATGTGTTCAGCAACCTAGTGCTCGGTCGGCGATTCGTTGAACGAGTGTTAACTATGATGCACCGCAACTACAATTTCACCGCGGTCAAAGTTTGATCAGTTTTAGTAACTCTCGATCAGCACGGATTTGATCGAGAATGGTGCACATGGCCATAAGTGGCATTTTCGCAGGAAGATCATGATCACAGTAATGCGTAAGCAGCAGAGTTCCTGTTGCCACATGGCAAGGTGCTCGAGGTATTCATTGTACATTTCTCTTGCCCTTTTTCTTGCTCTAAAGCAGGAAAGCTGCCTACTTTGGTAGGCGGGCCACATTTTCCAGGCTAAAAACCAGAACAATTTGGTGTATACTGTTGAAAGTTTCAATGCATGCTCTTGAACGGAGCGGCGTTCATGTTTGGTACACTTTGGCGGCTGTCTGCAATCTCTTTTGTCAGAAATACAGCTTAGTGACACCATCATAGCTCACTTCCACTAAAGAGACAATTAAATATGGCGCCGAAATTTGGGGATGGGAGTAAATGGAGAATCTATATCAGGTGAGAACGCGTTTTTTGAAAGATATTTTCGGGGTAGGAATCGGTGCGGAGAACTGCGGAATTAAAAGGGAATTCAGGGCTCTAAATGAGACAATAGAATGTAAAATTAGAGGGGTGAAATATTGGCTGCGAATTATTATGGGAGATCAATCTTTAATTAGAGCAATCTGCTTCAAGGAGCAGCTTAGATTGAAAGGAAATAAGACATGGGCCTTCAAAGTGAGAAAGGGGTTAGAAACCATCCGGTTGGGCAATATTTGGATAGTGGGCCGAAGTAACAGGAGAAGTGTATGGAGGAAGATCAGGAACCACCTGCAGGATGTAGTCAGACAGCATACAATCGTGCAATGTGGGGAGAAGATCTCTTTGGAAGAAGTACAAACGAGGTTAAAATCTGGGTGAGGAATGGAGCTGTACATGGAAACGGGCTAGACTCATTAAACAGGGACTCGTGTAGTTTAGGCTTGGGGCATGGCGGCAGATCAGAATCTCAGGTGAAAATGAACTGAGAATTTGCCCTTTATGTGGAGAGGAAGAATCATGGTCCACATCCTAGCGAACTGTAGCAGCACTGAGATATTGAGACAAAAGTGTCCGCCGCCTTCCTTTATAGACTGTCTGAAGGCAAGGGGCATGCTGGGCTCTTGTGGCAGGCAAGGATGAGGAGCAGGAGCAGGAGCAGGAGCAGGCAAATTCTTGTCGAAAGTAAGACAGCGCAGTCTGAAAAGGCAGAAAACCGGGATGAGGTGGGGGGCTAATTAAACAATTAAAATGGTAAGGATGATAATGTGTTTATTTATTCTACTGACAAGGGGGAAGAGGTTCTATGTTCTGGATGTTTACATTAATTTTATATATAGAGATGATGATGATGATGATGATGATGATGATACTTTTATTATTATTTTAACTCCGTTAAGCATTGAGGTATGACTTATTTACTTATTTATTAAAGTAGTGTACTCTATGTGTATTATGAAAGGCACTTACCTGTGCGAAGGTTGCAAAGTAATATCATGTATGTTCATTTGAATAAATACACTCATTCATTCACATTGATTCGGCACCCTCACACTTCTCGCAAAGTTCAGGTCATTTTGACTTTCATCATTGAATACTTTCTCGGCAGTAAAAAGAATTTCAGGTGGCCGTTGTTAGCTTAACTCTGCAACAGTCCTTTACATCTCAACACCTTCTGCTGCTTCAGTTCTACAGTTAAAAATACCCAGTACTACGATGAAAAATCTTCAGGCCTTGTTTAGGCACTCTGGACAAGGCTCTCCTGGATTTATTCATCTCAGAGAATATGTGTCTCCCAAACTGGATTTCACTGAACATGGACCGCTACTTCTTTGACAGCTAAGAGCCTCATAGAGCGCAGACTTAAGGATGTCAGTCATTAACGGTTTCAGTCTCGTTAAAGAATTGTACGATAAACATCCTGCCAATTTTAACCTATTAAGTGTCACCTATTAAGGGTGATTTTCTAACTCCTTAAAGGGCTATCAGCAACAAAATTTTCATAACCTTCCTATTCCATGATTAAACTTCAAGCTTCACCTGAAGTCAACAATGAGATTTTAGTACCTGGCAGTAAAACTGTAATCTGATACAAATCTGGTACAGTTATTTTCATAAGTTTGTAATAATAATTTAAAAAAAACTAGAAGAGAAATAAATTAAATTAAAACTTTTCAACAATCTCAAAAGCCACCAAATACTAGAAACTTCCTACATTTTTTTTAAAAAAAATATTGTCTTATTACTCCAAATAAATGAAAATTAAAAATGCAACATAAAATATACTATCCCGCTTTGTTATAATATAGAATGGGTTACATATTATTGTTATAATATATAATATAGAATGGGTTTCTGTATTATTGAACATTGTTCTGGTATGAAAAGATAAAAAATGTCATTTCGTCAAAATCCCCCCCACATTAGTAATAAAATAAATTCTATGGTTATTATAGTCGCCATAATCAGTGTTTAGCTGACACTTCGATGAAACAGACAAAAACAGAAAGTTCTTATTAAATAGCAGGCTTTTAAAATGTTTCTGAAGCATAAAGTGTTGCGAAGGTGCCATATTCAAGTTTCATGGAGGGTATTGTTTTCACTTACATTTCCATCACCATGAAAAGTTTCTATTAATTTGATAATTTGTATTTATTTATCATTAAATAATCATAAGTTGCAATAGACGTCGTTATTTACAATATGCAATAAAATAATATACAGTATTAGATAAAACATAAAAATATACAATATTAGATAACATAAATTAACATAATATAGTAAAATATTAAAAGTATTGCAACAACTCTTCACATTCTCAAAAATCCACATAAAAGCAATACATATTATTCAATTATCAGATTCAGCATTCCATTTAATCATTTCATTGTCCTAGCCGTGATAAAGCAGTGTAGTAGCGTAGCACAGTGAAAACACTTGGTTGTCGATAGCAGAGTATCATGAGCGTATTGTCTAGTTCCTGATTTAAAATACATTATTTTATAACTTATTTCTTATATATCTATTTATTATCAGATGCCGAAAGTAAATAATTCATGTCGTTTTTATGTTCATTCACAATGAAAAATTAATAATAAATGTATAATTATAAATGTTTCTTAACATTAGAAAACGTGTTCTACGAGAGGAAAATAACAATAATTAGGAAAGGAATTAAGGTGTGTCATTAAAAATTTCACACTTGTCGAAAACAATGAAACGAACGACAATAAGATAAAGAAAGTAAATAAACACGCTTGGCACCCATAAATTACGGCAGTACCGGTCCTTAATACTTCATTAGGTTGTCATTGATATACAACAGAGTCGGTACTGGTGGCCTAGTGGTAACCATACTTACCGTGTAAACCCAAGATAGTAGGTTCCATCCTGGCCAGGGTCGATGGATATTTTCGGGCGTAAAAAGCCTAAGTATGGCTTCCTTAAGAAGAGAAGTAAAGCCGTGGGTCCCGTATCGTAGATTTACGGTACGAAAAAGAACCTCAAGCCTGAAAGAAGAGGCCTCTGAGCAAAATTTATCGGCCGTTTCACGCCCTGAATTGAATGGGACGCTGATGACCTGAGCTGTTAAAGAGCGTCCATAAATAAACCAAATAAAAAAATCATGTACAGCACTTTATAAAAACCAGCAACTAGGGTATACCCATTCAATTGCTTTTGAATATTTCATTTTTTCTTGAAATTTATACATTTATTTGGTTTATTTATGGATGCTCTTTAACATCTTTGTTCATTGGTGTCCCATGCAATTCAAGACATGAAACGGTCCATAAATTTTGCTTAGATGCCTTTTGTTTTCAGGCTTGAGGTTCTTTTTCATACCATAAGTCTACGACACAGAACCTTCCCTTCCAAAAGAAGCCATACTTAGGATTTTTACGCCCTAGAATTCCATCGACTCTGGCTGGGTTTGAACCCGCGACCTGAGGTCTGCGAGGCAAGTATGGCTATAACTAATAAACCAACAGGAGCGATTTTTTTGTGAAAAAATTACACGATTTATTAAAATTATACGAAAAGCCTGTTACATATCTTAGGTTTTTTCTCCCCTCTATTTTTCCACTTCTCGGTTACCTGCAAAGTGTCGCTTTAACTACGTTGTTCCAATCGCGACATCTGTTGGTTAATAATCAAGCAAAACCTAAAATAAGACTCCGTTCTTTTTCTGTTGGAAAATTTTACTTGTGCCATAATAGGTAGTTGTGTACAATCAACTTAGTTAATAAATTACCTTATTTAAGAGGTGAAGAAATGGATTTATGTCTTGAGTGTGTCAGTTTTTTTATGGGATGACTTAAAGGCAGTTTACTACCAGATAATATTTCTTGATATTTAATATTTAAAGCTTTCTTGATTGTCGGCGACGGTTTGATCCGCAATGTAGAAGACGCCTTCAAATATTTATTTAAATGGTGATCACTAGAGCCCGGATTTTATGTAATTTCAATTTGAGAAATATGTGCATAACCATGTAGCTAAAATTTGTTAAATATACAGTTTTTGTAATAGCGTTTAACTCCCGCTTTTATTACTGACGCACCACAGGCAGTGGACACTAATGATAAACGATAAATTGGGAAAGATTTTATATAAATAAAGAAGAAAGTGTTCCAGGCCTAAGGTTAGGGCACCTTCCCGGCATTTGCCATTTATAAGGACTGAGAAAAATCTGGAAAAAACTTCACTCAGAGAGGGCAGTCCTGGGAAATCGAACCCCAAACCTCCCACTCACGAGTCCGCGCCTTAAGGACCCATGGCGGCAAATATGTACATAAACATGTAATGATGCAATTATATGTAAATAAAATATTCAATTTCTTTGCTAGAAAATATCATGTTTGAGCTAGTCAAGTTAAGTTTATATTAATAAGTTCACTTTTGTCACTAATGTTAAATTACAATTAATGTTATAATTTTAGAATGAAAGCAAAAGCACTGAAAGACAAGCGTCCCCTATTTAAGCTTTTAAGTGGCACCGGAATGGGGCCATCCTCTTCTTCTCATTTGGCACTACAGCCCGGGGTGAGCCTTGGCCTGCAGCGGCGGTCTCTGAGTCCACTACCTCCGTCTTACGACTTCACTGATAGAGGGCAGTATTGCACGGGGGCATGTGATCTGCATGCCGGCATCCCGGCATCTCGTCAATCACCCTAACTTTCCATCAGGTAGCTTCCCTATTGTTCTCACAAGGCTCGATGACCCCGTTCTAGAAAAATTGCTTAGAAAAATTCCTAAGTAGTTACCAGGAATCGGACCCGGGTCTCCCAGCAAGCAGTTAGCAGCTCTACAAGAGGTGGGGATGAACAATTAATTGTAATATACTTATACAAATGTTCTGTTGACATGCACAGTCAACAATATATTTTTATAAGCAGAGAAACTTCGCAAGAAGTCACCGGTGCGTATTTACATGGAGAAATTGTGCTAGCAATAATATTCTAAGGAGTTTCTACAGTTTCACCATTAAATAAACGAGACAAAGTAACCAAGTTGAGTACCCAGGGTTCTTATTCAATACAGATTGCAGTTTAGCAGAAATTTCACATGATACAGCACTGACCTTCTGAACTACATATTCCATTATTTCCATGGCTTCTTGGAGAGACATACCTGAAGTCTACAGAGTTTTGTGATACTGTCGAAAATCCAACTGAAGTGACTTGCGGTGTATGAAACTGAATCGAGCGCTTTAGAACTTGAATACTGGTTCACTCACAGACACTTCCAGATCAGAAGAAACGTTCTCTCGCTGATTTCAGAACTTCGAAGTGCTTACTATAGAAACTCACAGCTTTACTCCAAGTTGCTCACCTTGTGATCACAGCCTTCGGAGGCAGAAGCACGCTCAGGTAGTTGCTGCTTGTAGTACTGTACACAACAGGCACATATCAAGAAAACCATTTTCATCGCTGATATCAGTTTATTTACTTCCTGCAATTTATCTGTCTGTCTCTGTCACTCGTTGAAATGCACGAGCCATACAAGTAACATGCACTAAGTTTGGATAAAATACATTAAGCGATTTTCCTACTTTCAACATGTATGCAGCTGCATTTGTGTACAACAATAGGATTCTATCTTCTTTTACGCCAGCTGAACGAATCTTGCAATTATTAAACTGTTTGTAATCTTCAAAGGTTTTCCGGAAATTAAGTAGTGTTTAAATGCAGTCTCAGAGTCCAACTTGCAATAATTAGGTTCGTCATGAAATGGCCTACAGTATCTCTCTTATCATCAACAGAAATCCATATATACGAATTACCTATGTCAATCCTGATTTTTTCTAACTAGATATCGAAATAACAAGATTGAAGTGATTCTTCCTGAGGATTGACTTGTTCGGAATGTTGCGATTGCAGTTTTTCTGTATGAAATGTTTAAATTTAGTACCTGAAGTTTATTGCAGAGTATATTTCCTGCAAACATTGACATGCACATTTCTTAGTAAAAGTCACTATTATAACTGTGTAAGCAGTACCTGTTTCTTTGAAGAAACCAGTTGTTTGTTTCATTTATTCTTACACGGAGGATAGCGTTCCGTGCTGCAGCCGAAGATAGTGATGCACAACAATAGCTAGATAATAAGGACTATCAAACGCAACGGCATGATAGCTCAGACGGTTAGAGCGTCATTATAGTTATGGAGATAATGGTTTCGAATTCTCACCTTCACATGTTCTTTTCTTCTTCTTCTTCTGCCGGAATTAATGGAAATTTGCCACCATTAAAATTACTTACTCTCTAACATAGTACCACGCACACAATGCGCTATAAATTGAAATGCAATATTTTTTTCTGTTGAAATAAAAGGAGATTTGCCATCATATGCAGTAATTTACCCGCCCCTATCAATTTATATTTACGAAAAAGATGGGAGCACGGACATCAGTCCATAGCGAGCCGCAGCAATCCACTGGATTCACCCGAGGTTAGCGTTAGGGTTAGTATGCGTGTTTATGAATTAATTACGAATTCCAAAATGAGCAGATTTACCACCGTTACACAATTTCACCCGCCTAACAACCCCTTTTCAATATATACTTGAAAGCTCGGATGACAACGCATAGATTACATTGTGTTTAATAATAATAATAATAATAATAATAATAATAATAATAATAATAATAATAATAATAATAATAATACATTTACACTGTTACAAGCTGCCAAGCTAACAGTAGCTCTGCTCTGTCTGCTGTCGCTCGTCGCTAGCCAGCGATCAGCAGCAACAGCGAGAATTTTTCCTGGATGTATGGGCAAATCTTTATTTTTAATATGTAGATTGCCTCGTAAATATTGTTCAACTGGAGATTTCATCGTACACCGGATACGTTTATCACAAATTTGGCAAGAGACTGTGTTTTACCATCTGTTGTGAAAGCACTATCAATAGAAATGCATGTTTTCAGCTTGGACGATAACGAAGATGAGACTGGTGCCATGGTTGACAATTGACTGCTACAAATGCTGATGTGTTTAACGAGAAAGGAAATCATTTGAAACGAGTAAATGTTGGCGGCATCGAACTCGTGCAATTCAGATTTTAATATAACGATAATGTATCAATAACACTATGGCGTTTAATTTTTTTTTTTTTTTTCCTCTTTCATGCTACGGTTTTGGATAATTCAATTGAAACCCAAAATAAACCGAATAATTTATAATAATCCTGCAATAATGTTAAAATAAGTAAAAATATGTAGTGTGTTGCGAAATATGTAATATTATACCAAATATGTAAAAATATAAAATAAGCTTTATGTACAACACTCCAAAATGTGTATCTCGTCAAATTCTTCATTGATATGTAGCATTAAGATATGCAATTACATAAAATTGGGCTCTAGTGATCACCTATGCACAATTTTTAATTTTTATCATTTGAATAACAGTTTATTGATTTTAATTACCTACCGGTAATCAATCATTGTTTTTTGAAGCAATAACTTGTTTCTAAAAAGGAACTTTTTTCCATCATGCTATTTCATTTATGAGATTTTAAGTGAACGTCGAATCAACGTAATAAATCTTCCTGTTTTCTAGAAATTTTACTCTTTCCAGCATACCTGGATTATAAATATATGTTAGTATTTTAAAAAAAAGATTCCTTAAAATGTTACGGCATATATTTATTTATTTTGTCCATTCTGTATTTGGTCAAAATAAATAATGCTTCTGAATAGTTAGAGAAACTCAAGTGAGGAACATCTTGAAAGCTCTGTCAGTCTGCCTTCTAATTTTATATAACGATTCCAGTCTAAGGTTGTGAATACCACACAACTTGCTTAGTTGGTTGTTTTGTTTGTGTCTACAGATTTCAAACTTTCCTTTCCTTGTTCACCATGTAGGGGCAGCCCACATTCCAAGAAAGCAACTCCTACTCAGAGAGGTGTAAACGTTAAATTTAAAATGAGTACTGAGGAGAGCGAACTTTTGGTGTTAATGAGACGGCTCTGGAAGCGCTCCTCCCTCCGACCAAGTCTCATATTTATTCATAGATGCGCGACACCGAATTTTTGTTGCACACAAAACGCTAGATGCGGGGTTTCCTTGCGTTCTATGACACACATAACTTCATCTCTCACATAATATGGGCTAAATTAATGAAATTGTATACAATCAGACCCAATCATGGTCAGAATATTTCGTAATTTTAAAGTTTTGCCTGAGGTAACAGATACTTTTATTCGAGATTGTAGTTTAAATAATTGCTATCATTTTTGTGTTCCACGGCCACTTCTTATCCCAGCGTGGGTTGGTGGAGTATTCGAGGTGTTCAGTACTTGCCCTTGGTAACAGAGCTGTGCGTACAAACAGTTCCTCTCGTCTCCTGCGTCATAATCTTCAACGAAGGCCAACAGCTTGCCCAAATATTAGTTGAAACAGGATGCGTGAATGATAATTCTGGATCCAGGATCAGCTTAGCGCAACAGAGAAAGTAATAATTAAATAACGAACTGGTCAAAGTATTCCCCAATCCTACTTTAGCATTATAAATGATATTTTAGTTTCATGTGTCGCTATTTTATTAAACATATATTTAAAATAACACCCTTCGGCTCTCCTTGAAATCTTCAGTAACAGTTTCGTCTTCCCGCTCCTCACTGTACAGACGTGTACATACATGTTTTCGACTGAAGCAGAAACTACAATAAGATGAAAAATGTGGACACTTTGATTGAACTTTTGTGAGTATTTAAATTCAGAATCTATAATCTTTTGCTATGATTATGTCTCTTTATGTGAAATACTTCTTAGGCTTTCATGACCGATGTTATAATTAAAACAATTAAAATCTGCCTGGTCCATGATTTAATAGTTTCTAAAACCAGATAGAGACAGATCAATACTGTCGTCTTTTAGCAGTCAGGTGTTGTTCATCGTCCACTGATGATGCCAACCGCAGTAGTTGGTGAAAGCTAAGGTAGCACATTAAATCATGGACCAGGCAAAACGACCCGGAAAATTTTAACTATTTCAATTCATGTGAAATGTTTAAATGTGCAGAATTTATTGAACACCTCTCGTAAACTCTTGAAGCAAAAAGTATGATTTTCTATTATGTGTTCAAAACACGACTGTATTTTAAATAAGATAACGTAATTATAATCATTAAAATTTTTATTTTCCATTATATTTCTTTTGAAGTCGCTTTAACTACATCGACCTAATTGTGGCACGGTACAGTTACCATCGAGGTCATGGCGCAAACTCGTGAGTGGGAGGTCGGGGGTTCGAATCCCACCAGGATCGTCCTCCCTGACTGAGGTTTTTTTTTTTCCAGATTTTTCCTCAGTCCTCATAAATGACAAATGCCGGGAGGTATTCTAAACATGGGCCTGGAATGTTTCCTTCCTTAAAAAATATTTTCCCAATACGTCATTTCATCTCATGTATCATCAGTGTCCACAGTCTGTGGTGCTTCAGTAGCAAAATTAAACGTTAAACACCAGTAAAAAAGAAGAATATGAATAAGAAGGTATAGTTTTGGTAGTTCACTTTTTGTCGGACAAGTGGCTTTAATTATCTGGAATTTCTGTACAAAACATTTTGTTTTATTTATTTACGATAAGTGAGATTTGTAATTTTTGGTAAGGAAATATCATTACTTACTTTGGCTAGGAATCGAGTCCGAGTCCTGAGTGTGAATTCATTTTTAATATTAATTTTGTAATTTTACTATTTTCTTCCAAATTATTTAAATGTTGAACATATAGTACAAAGCAGTATAGAAAATGTTACTAGATCTTTATCGCCTCCGTGATCTAGTGGCAATGTTTGAGACTGCTGATCCGGAGGTCCTGGGATTCGATTTTTCGGTCAGGTTTTTTTCCCCCCTCGCAGAGTTTTTCCTTACTCTGAGAAGATGAATGCAAGTTAGCTTTAAGGTGCCAAGAACTCAGAGTTCATTTGCGTCATCATCAATTAATTCTATTCATTCATACTTACTATATTTAGTTACCCATAGGTTTAAGGTCCGGTATTGTTCATTTGTATACAGTATAAAATAACGTGAATTGTTTTATGTGCGATTTTGTACATCGCTTTAGCAGAACATTTTAAACGCGGGTTCGCACCCGGCCAGGACCGATTTGTCGGCCGTTTCACGCCTTGAGTTGAATGGGACGCTGATGACCTGAGATGTTAAAGAGCTTTCGTAAATAAACAAATAAAACAAGGGGGGGGGGCATCTTCATTAGCCAATGGCATAACGGTGCTTTAGAAACGTATAGCTTCGAAATTTGAACAGATAGGGCATACTTTATCTATCTCAAATTACCTGTGTACGACACCTCCACACTCTCTGAAATTGTTTCGGTGTAATTCATTAACATACTGTATATTTCAAAATTTGGTCTTTTAAAACACGTTAATATTCACAGAATAACAATTTCAATTGAAACTGTAGAAAACATTCTGCTTTTGGTTTAAAAACAATATACAGGAGTTTGGATTTAAATAAGAAACTTAATTTTAAGAATTAGTGTTTTCATTCTCTGAGAAACGAACATGCAGTTTAATAATTTAATCTGGCGCCCTGCAAACAAGTAACTGCCTTACTGAAATCGATGTACCATTCTTGATGGTAAGTGACCCTGAGGTTATGTTAAGATAGCTTAGGAGTATGCAGCAAAGCTATGGCTTGTTCAGAAAGCCAATGAGGACTAATTATCACACGAATGACTCACCAGACACACTCGCTAAGCAGACTTGTTGTGAGCTACTGAATAAGTGACATGCTTTATTACCGTACGGTTCAAACGGGCATGTGAAATGTATTAGAGCAAGTCTATTTATAGACCGCTTAAAGAACGGTTTTTTGTTTCATGGAGCTGTTCGCAACTACTATACCTACATGTTCCTGCAACAAAGGCGAGTGATATTATTAAAGAATGTTTCAGAATCCAAGAGAAATTTACGTGAAAAGGATCTTGTATCTCAATGAGCTGGAACTTTTGGAACAGATAGAAATGGAAAACTTGTGGATAAACAGAGAATACCAAAACAGAAGATTCTGAAAAGGGATAAACCTAAGATTGGAAGATATTAAAAGGCAAGAAATATTTGGTAGTATGAGAGAAAAAAGTTCATTGAGACTTTATAGGGAAATAAAATACTAAGGGGTAGGGAAAAATGTATAAAACAATGTGATAATGCAGGTTGGGGAGGGTTTGCGTGGGCTAGAACTGGAGTTATGAGTTTAAAAGCTTTTGGGTATGATAAAGCTGTAGAAAAATATCCAATGTGTGGAGAAACCGATACAGATTTTCATTGTTTATTATACTGTAGGCAAACAAAAGTATGAAGAAAACAGGCATGACAATCAAATTGAAAGAATTTAGATGGGGAAATATTAGTTATAAAGATTTTAGCTGTAAAAGGAGAGAAGAATACAAAAATAATAGGGAACTATTTGGGCAAAGTTAGAGAGAAAGGAATAAGAATGATTAAGAGGGAAACATAACCTTAGAAGTACAATAGGTCAGATAAGTATAAACAAGGATAGGATAATACAGCAATAAATATGATGGCCAGCAATACAATAATAAAGTGGAGTTCAGAATGTAAGAATGCTACTCGAGAAAAAAATATAGTGCAAATAAGTAATATTAGTATAATTTTTAGATTTAATTTTGTAATGAAATGATAACGTGTGTATATTTGAGTATAGTAAATTATGTAGCCTGTTGGGATATATTTTTAATAACTTTTTATTTCAATTGCAACAAAGGCAAACTCTGTATTAGTAAAAGTTTAATGCTTTTGTTCTGATGGAAATACCCTAAAACATATTTTATCGCTTTTATCATGGTAAATATGTAATAATATTCTTAATACAAAAGATGTTCCAGGTTCGTAATTAAAATATACGGGTCTTTGCTAATCATAGATAGTACTGATCGTATCGAATTTTCTTAAAGGTAGAGATATTAAAATTAAGATTCCCTAAATGTTTAAAGACTTACCTTAGCAAGGTCTTTAAACATGGATGGATGGATTAATGTCAGCTAAAGATTACCTGACATTAATACATCTAGGAGACTGAGGACGATGGCGCAAGAGAGAATACACAAGTTAAAGCATTGTAGAAGATGGTATTTAAGAGATTTAAGTCTGGCTCTTGAAGCAACAAATAGCGCAGTTGATACATTTATAACTTGTACGGCTCTCAAACGAAGAGATCTCACAAATTTAATATATTCACAAACTTAATGAAATAAGTACTTAATGTAATAAAATTAAAGAATTTACGTTACGTATCTGTAATAAAAATAATATAGGGTCATGTGGTGCATTTTCATACAAATAAGATTTTCGTCCAGTTTGCTAACAGATATAAAATGTCGGTACTTCTAGCATCTTCGACGGCCTCTTGTTTATTAGTCTTCCTGTGTTCACAGGTAAATTAAGTGGGAAAGAAGATTTTCAGCTAAGTAGAGACCTTCTAAAATAAAGCATCCTGTTAAACTCGTTTGCTGAATGCCTTGTGTTATTTCATTACTATCTGTTTAATTATTTAGCTATATTACAAAGCTAGAGATCAATACATTTCTAACTTTGTAATATTTGTTAGACTTACTATGCTATTTGTGTTTCATCTACATGTTATATCAATAGTATTAGACTTTCGAAAAGTATTTAGGTACAATTTTGAGCGCAATAATCCGAGTCATCCAATAATTTTATGACCGACGCCGGGGCGGAAACTGTATCGACCGATAAGCAATCGCTCACGGATAGAAAGAGTACATTAGAGTCGAAGCGAGTGGGCGGAGCAAGTCAGCAGTTGATGATGGAAACACTTGAGCAACAGTATCAACTTTCCAATGTACTTAAAATGTTATTGATCTAATAACGAATTTTATGCTTTAGTTTGTCTAATGTGTGTAGATTGTGCTAATTTATGAATCGCATTTATGTTGATCACCTTTGGGTTCGTTTCCTCTATCGGCCAATGATTTTAATCTTCATAATTTGAAAACACCTTTCTTAATATAATAAAATGTTACAGCATTTTTAGAAAGGACAACGCATAGGTTGCAATTTTACTTTTATTTCATGTACGTTGCAAATTTAGTTAACTTAGGTTTTAAAAAAAATTCAAAGCTCATACTGTTAACGCATAGGTTGGGACGTTAGGTTAGGTTAGCTTAGGTTAAAAAAAATTCCAAAACTTATGCCATTTCCTGTATCAATTATTTTCTTTACTTTTACATTGCTGCATTACAGTTTCGCATTTGCTTTCGCTGTATAATGAATGCAATTAACTTTAACAATATAACTTCTACGCATTGATGCAGTCATTCTTTGCAATTCGGCTCGGTTTTCTCCGCTGCCGTTTGTGAAAGGAAGCGTGACTGGTCTAGGATAATTTTGAATGTACGGGCAATGTCTCACTCAGCTCTTCAATAAGGAAGAAGAAAATGAAAACGAGAAGAGGAAAGCGGTGGTGCTGCTTGCGGAGACACATGCTCTCTTCCTACCCTAGCTTGATTATTAGTGGAAGGTGATCATACTAACTTTTTATAACACCGAGTTTCAGGGTTGGGCTTTTACGCGTAAAAATATTATTTACATTACAATAAAATATGTATAATAACGTGTAATTAACTTGATTAAAATATGTAAAAATGTCCAACAACTTTTAGCCTTTGTACAATTCAATTTTTACATTCAAGAACTAGTGTCTATCGATGTAAATTATGCTAGCATATTGTGGTGATCTTGAAATACTGTATCAGCTAACACCTTACGTAATACGTAGAGTTGTGTGTGAACTGTGATGTAAGAAAGTGTAATGAGTGATGATCATTGATGCATCATGCTGTAAACAGTAATTGAGTCACCAAATCATAGTCATTTGCACTGACGCTGGTCCTAGCATTTACTCCTTTTCAGAAATAAGAAAGAGAAGCCCAACTATTTTCGAAACAATGTAGAATCTTCTTAATAAGTTTTCCCCCCTAGAAACCTGCACAATTAAGCAGAAATTTAAAGTGTCAGAAAAGAGAACAGTCCTGAACCTTCAATCTGAGAAATGAGAAGTACAGGGTTGTTCTAAATAATTGTCGGGGTTACAAAAGTTCATAACTCACAGTGCAATTGACGTAGGAATATGAATCTTATTTCAATGTATGAGCGTCTTTTGTAGCTCTACACACATCTACTCGATAGTCCATCTCTTCCCACACACGAGTCAACATGGCAACGGTGATGGTTTGGAAGACGGCTCGTTTGCGCTGCTTCAGTTCCTGAATATCCACCGGTATAGGAGGAACAAATACCTGATCTTTAACATATCCCCCAGGAAGAAATCGCATAGTGTAAGATCTGGTGGAAAAGGTAAGCGCATCAGATAACCTTCCGTTCCGCGTTCCATTCATCGTTGTGAAGTTCTTGGTTTAAAAATGCTCTGACCTCACTGTGGAAATGAGGTGGCGCACCATCCTGTTGCAGCACGTAATCATCCCTGTCGTCACTTAACTGGGGTAGCAGCATCCTGTGAGCATGTCCAGGTAAGTCAGCCCTGTCATTGTCTGTACATTGAAGAAGAACGGGCCATACACCTTAGTGTTTGAAACCGCCGTTTTGTTAAATACTGCTATTACTGTCATCTGCTGGTAACTGATGTCACTACAGTTGATGCAAAACAAAGCTTTGATAGTTTGTCTAACCGTTACTGCAGCAGTAAAAATAGTATGGTTTCCATGTTTTCTAAAAAAATTCACCAACTCCCGACAATTATTTAGAATAAATCTGTATAAATACAAACTGCGTTAACCAATAAACTATTGCCTTAGCAGATCTTAAAAAGTATTAATATCACATTTTTCTTTGGTGACAAAATGTCTAACAATGAATTGAGGTGGCAGGCGAATTCACAATTTATACATAAAAGTTTAAAATGAAAACTATGCAAATGTCGCATCTATGAAGCGATTCTTAAAAACACAGTAAAAAAGCGACTTTAAGCTCAGAGAAGAAACTGCAGTAGAAGCAGCAACCAAGAGCGGATACTTTCAGCATGTTCCCATTCCACATCAGACACCTCAGTCGAAGATACTGTGGAGGTGGGCGAACCATTGGAGCAGGTGTCATAGAAGCCAGTTCAACGTCCCGTGCTGACTTGGACGCTTCTATTGCTAAGCACTCTGCAAAACGGCTCTTCAGTTCTTCATCTGGAGGTGCAATAAGCAATATCAGTGTTTCAGAAAAAAAGGCATTAGAATTAATACTATTTTTTTTAACATTCCATTTATTGTTGTGAAAAGCAAGGGTTTTAAGGACCTACTACAAAAATTTCTCCCATCCTACCATCCGTTTGGGCAAAAAATATTTCGAACATGCTGCTTGATGATTTTTACGAAGAAGAATTTCAACAGACAATTCTGATCGGGATCCTGAATCAGTTTTATTTATCGATGGATGCAAAAATGAATCAAATAATACAAAGAATGTTATCATGCAAGTACTGGAAAAGGATGAAGTATATTTCTGGAGGCTTTCAATCAGTCTAGTCAGAGACAGGAAATAAGTTATGTGGTATGATAAAGGAAGCATCTGAAATAGCAAAAACACTGTAAACACACTGTGTCCTATAATGCGAGCAACATGATAAACACGAGCAAGTGTAATAAATTATGGCATTCTGCTTGTAACTCCACACAGCAATTTGACTGGCTAAAGACTTGCAACCAACAAACATTTCGTTAAAAACACCAACTTTTATCTAATAGTTAGTCCTGCCGAGGACACCCGCTGGTGCTCTCAACAAGATGCTTGTGTTTCATCGAAAATTACAGCAGTACGTAAAGTGGCAGCTAATGTTGCATTCAATAAAGTTTAAACATCAATGAAATTATTCTTATTTGAATAAATTTTCTTTCATAAATAAATGAAATAATTGCATTCTTGGATCCTGTCAGCCAACTCATCAATGCCTGTCAGAGGTCAGAAGGTAGTGTCGCTGAAGCAGCAGAATTATGGAATCCTACAGCTATCTGATAGTCTTGCTGACAAGCTAGATCTAAGAACCGGAGAAAACAGTCTCTAAATATATGCAGTCTGGAAGCAAATGAACTTCAGGAACAGAATCTTAAAAAAGAACATCCTGACAAGTGGAAGGATTTGTATTGGAAACTTGAGTGCTGAAGATCTTGTCAACTTTCAACAATATCGAGAAAAAACAGGAATATTTTACGAACTTTTGGGCAAAGATGTTATATTCTCTAAAACGTTCTAGTTCTTTGCTAAAGTCACCCTTCGATACTAGCAGATATGACTAATAAATTACTGAACATTCCAGCTTCGTCCGCACAACTGGAGAGGGTATTTTCCAACTAATCTTTTGTCCATAATGCTAACAAATTTCTTTCATTTGAAAACTCAAAGAATGTAGTACATGTTTATTATTCACTTAAAATGAAAGATCAAGGTAATATGAATGTGTAATTTTCTGTTAATATATATATATATATATATTTAATTTACAACCATAGAATGCTGCAGGTGACATATATTGCGGCTGTCTCACCTAACTCTGCAACACCAAATATTTTCGAAATGAAACAAAATGTGAAAAATCTAGTTGCTCAGGAATATTCCCATGTCAGAGACTCACACGGTGGGAGAGTATGCAGAAATCATGAAATAAAAAAATTCCCTATCAACTCAAAGTTACATTTTTAAGAAACCAACCTCTTTCTGCTTAGTTTGAAACATATTAAGGAACTTATCTGAATGCGCAAATGTCAAAAAAAACAAAAAACATTTATAACAGGAAATTGAAATTAAATCATTTAGAAAAGGAGACCACGTGCTGAATTAATGGTTACCATTTTTTTGTGTTTCCAAATATAAAATTAACGTGGGATTTAATTCCATATTTATAAAGTTGCACAGTTTTTACAACAGTTGCACAGTTTATAAAACATGGTTTTGATTTTGTTAAGTTGTTGCTGGCACAGATGGAATTTTTCTGTCCAAATGGAAGTTTAAAGAGGTGGTTCATTTGGTTGATTTTTTAAAAAGAAAATTCCAAAATATGGCATAGAAAAGAAAAGGCTTTTACTTCCTTGATGAAGGGAGCAGACTGTGAAAGAAGCAAATTTAATTTGTGTACATAACAATGTGGGAATATAACTCACGAAATATTGTTTGGAGACCCTTATGTTGCCATACCAGCATAGCAGCATAATTGTGATCTGCAGCCAAACTCGTGTATTACCTCGATATCATGATGTTAGAATTAACTGAACGATCGGAACTTACTTATGTCTGACGTTCCGTTGAAAATCACGACAACAAACAGTCTTTAATTTTACTGAACCAAGAAATCAATTCGTTCTGAATGACGGGAGAAGAACAGTGGAAATCGGTGGCGGATGTCAAATAATGCTACAATTGCAAATCATTGCTACTGCTAGTCATCAGTTTTAGGAACTCGACACATTTTCCTCGATTTGTAGAAGACTCTTGAATGCAAGACCCTGTGACCCCAAGAAACAAGCTGTATTAATTAGATGACATATTTTTTTTTAATTTTCCCCCACTGTTGCATTGGCTAGCATGTATTGACTGCTCAAACCAAACTGTTTTTTTTTTTTTCCTTTTTATCAAAAACGGTTTATCTTTTTCGAAATGAAATCTGAGTAAGTGAAATTTTATGTTGTCTGTCAATTTTACACACCTTGTTTAAGCAGTCATTGTCAGAGATGTTAAAAATATGTTTTTTTAGAAAATAAAAGACAAAGTCAGGAAAATAAGTCTTAATTCTAGGGCATTCACACAACCAAGGAATAACTCCGTACATACGTAAATTAAAATATCTAGTGCATGTTTCAATCATCGTTTCTAAACTTGGATTCTGCCTGGGTGGGCCTACCGCTGTCACTTTTAAGTGTTTCGTTGTAGCTTAGCATACTAAACGGCAACTGTAAACGTTTCTCTATAGCACAGTGGTGAAACAGTCATAAAAACAAATCCAAGTCCTTTTTTGTTTCAAATGCCATTCAAACACTGTTTTAACTTTACATAAAACCGTTCCACTAACTTGTGTTCACTGACAAATATAACTAGCTACTGACTAAAGAGAGAATATTTCCTGCCTAGAATCACTGTAGGTTGTAAGAGAAAACCTTAGTTTCAGAGAAAGATTTATAGTTAAGTACTTCAAACAAACGGGGATCTTGGCCTAGACAGATTCCCTGCTTCTTTTCGGAAGTTCTGCTGGAAAGAGACAGCAATTTGCAAGTTAACAAACCGTTGATATGTTTGAGGTGAAGTAAAATCTAAACCTTTTGGTCTTATTTTATATTTTTATTTTATTTGTATTTTTTCCCCAATCCCTTACAGTGTCGAGAGTCATGCACTTGAAATGAAAGCTCTATGTGGCTTCCAAGTTCAAATTCCAATGCCTTGCAGTCTGGCAGAGGCTTGTACTATGTATGTATTCGTATGTACGTTTTAAATTCTGGAAATCTAAAAATAAATTAAACAAAATTATATGAAAATATAATATTATATATATTATATATATAATATAATATAATATAATAGTTTAAGCAAGATCTTTAAGTAAACACTTTAAGAAAATATGATAAAGTGATTTAAGCGAAGCATTGCTTCCACCTCATTCATTGAGGCTAAGCCCCTGTACATTTTAAGTTTCATTCTTCTCCATAGTGGACCCCATTTTAAAGTTTTAAATGACACTCTTACCTTATGATAAATAATTAAATAGGAATAAATTGTTATCACAGCTTTTGTTTTCTGTTGTTGCGTGCAATCTGGACTGTTGTTAATGTTGTTTGAATTTGCATAGAAAAAAAGATAACTCATTTTAGGATGAAAAAAATTATTTGAGTAAAAGTATAATTATTAATATTACAATACTATCTTGAAAAAAATTTAGTATTGCCAAAACACGTGGTTTCTCTAGTATTATTTTGTCCAAATTAAGACAACAATAATAGCAATCAAGATTGCCAGACAATGATAAAAGAATATATATTAACAATTATTGCTTCCTGTTTAAAATTTGAGCATCAAAAGGTGAGTGCATCATTTTAAATTTCAAAGTGGGAATGGCTGGGGGCAAAGGGTTTTTAATTTTCCTCTTAATATCTAAAGTGACCCGCTTTTTTAAAAATTAAATTTATACTAAATCGGTAGTTATTCAGGATGGCAAGCTTTAGATTACAATGTGCAAAGATTTCCAGAGAAAGAAAGAAAGAAAGAAAGAAAGAAAGAAAGAAAGAAAGAAAGAAAGAAAGGGATGGATGGATGGATGGATCGTAAAATAGCATAAGCAAATAAAAAATATCATTCTGGTTGAATGTGAATAGGGGTAACTAAAGTGTTTGCGGGAGTGAAATTGTCCGAAAGAAGGAAAGGAAATGAAAGGAAAGAAAGAAAGAAAGAAAGAAGGAAGGAAGGAAGGAAAGAAAGAAGGAAAGGAAGGAAAGAAAGCAAGAGAGAGAGAGAGAAAGAAAGAAAGAAAGAAAGAAAGAAAGAAAGAAAGAAAGAAAGAAAGAAAGAAAGAAAGAAAGAAAGAAAGAAAGAAAGAAAGAAAGAAAGAAAGAAAGAAAGACTACGGTTGGAAAAGATAGAAGAAGCACAATGAGCCGTTGGGCAGTTTTTCTGGTTACCGAATGGGAGGAGATGGGGGTGGGGAAAGGAAAATATTGCTTTTAGGTTTTCTTTACCTTTGAGATACTAAAAACTGCAGCTTGTGAACTAAAGTTAATGGGAATAAAAATTAATATGAGTTATTTTAGAAGATAGTTATGGGTATTATAGATACGTATATTATAATTATTCCACTTTTTTCTATGTTCTATTTACATATATTTCACTTAAGGTTATACAGGTGATGACGCCTTCATGAGGAAGGTAGTCGAAATAACAAATTCATGGTATCGTTTCAATGTGGGAATACCCGTCATTGTTAGCAGACAATAGGAGAAGCAGACACCCTGCCCTCCATACCCGTCAATTAAATCAACTCACTTCATTATTTTCATTTTCTTCGTATTGTATAGCGCCCCCTGCTCCTCTGTGGCGCTTGTTGGGTTATTATTAATTGGCGTGTTATCATTTTTTATTTTATTTCTTAGAAAGGAGAAAGGTTTGTTTGTTTAGGTCTATCAGATCTCTATTAATAAACAGTACATGGAACACGGTTTTTATAGACGATCATTATAGTTTACATTTTCACATTATCCTCTGTTTTGAGCTCTCAACACGTTGAAAATAGATAAATAAAGACAAATAGTGAAGAAATAAGGAGGCGTGGGTGCAATATTTGTAGCCGAATATGTGTAACCGTTTCCAGAGAAACATTTTTTAAATTAGTGCAGCATTAAACAAAGCCCAGGAAATGGATGTTTGTTTTATTTATTTACGGGCGCTCTTTAACATCTCAGGTCATCAGCATCCCAGGGCGTGAAACGATCGATAAATTTTGCTCAGAGGCCTGTTCTTTCAGACTTGAGATTCTTTTACATGCCGTAAATGTACGACACGGGACCCACGGCTTTACTTCCCTTCAGAAGGAAGCCATACTTAGGATTTTTACGCCCGAAAAAATCCATCGGTCCTGGCCGGGTTCCAACCCGCGATCTTGGGTTTAGAAGGCAAGTAGGGTAGTCACTACACCACCAGGACCAACAATTGCAAATCGAAACATATTTAATGCTATATACTGATTTTTGTTGCGAAAAAACAAATATTTTTGCCAGTGGAGCGATTTTAAATGTTGGTTAAATCCCCACTCATATTAGATACATTGGCTGAAAAGTGCTCGCGTGCAATTACCCACCTTTAATGATCCAATTTTGCTGGTTAACGAACTCGATGAATCGTTTGTTAATTGATCGGTATATGTCGAGTTTCGTTGAGAAAAAACGAAAATTGCGGCCGCAAATGTATAAACAGATACAACACACAAATTTGCAGATTTGAAGAAACTTTTCAAACATCTTTTCATGGGTAAAATTAGCTAAAATGTGTTTTAATGTCTTATATTACCTCTGAAGCTTTTTCAAAATGAACCCTACATGACAGGTGAATCTGATGTGCATATATACAAGTATAAGAAGAAAGAGATAGTGATTCTGGGAAAGTATATGCAAAATGTATGTATTATGTAACATTAAAAACAGCCTTATGGCAGAACTAACAAGAGAAACACTTAATACTTAATAAAATTGAGCACAACAGGCAACATTTCGGATACTTGTGTACCTTTCTTACAAATGAACAAACTTACAAGAAAGTTTGTTAAACGTAAACCATTCTAATTCTAATTTAAACATTTCTAGTTGGTATATATATATATATATATATATATATATATATATATATATATATATAATTTAATCTACATAGGCTGGATGAAAAGTATGACCGCAATGCTGTAATATCTAGAGAGTTTTATTATCAGAGGAAAGCGACGTACATTTCTTAAATATAATCCTCTACCATGTCTGCCACACATGTGGAAGGCGTCGTACTCCATCTGCACGTCCATCTCTGTTAACGTTCTGAAGTGACCGCTCTACCACAGAATTGATGATAGTTCTTTAATTTTTGCGAAGAAATAGTAGTCACACGGGCTCATATAGGGTGAGAGGTGGATGTTCTAGTATCACGTAGGAAGTCCGTGACTCGTAGGCAGTATGATACTTCGCATTGTCATGAAGGATGATAAGTTTGACCAGCATGTGTCGTCGCTCTCTCTCTCCTTATTGCTGCAGGAAGGTAGTGCTCTAAGAAATTACGCAGTACTCAGCCTTTATCCTTTGTCTTTCAGTACAACAGCAGAACGTCATACGCCACAATGATACGAAACTACAAATCCGCCAAGCATTGCGATGTGAGCGAAGACTGACCGTCTTGATGCAAGAGAAAAATCTGCTCGTTAAGAATTCCGCGTGAGGGGACCATTATCAGGTTGAACACGTAATTGCACACAATTTTATGAATATCAAAAAATCAGAGTATACACTTGTTTCATTTTTACGGTCTTGCTATTTCATTGCGGCGACCGGTGATTGGTTACGGGGTAATGGCGTAAAGTACATTCCTGTGATGGTCCTCACTGGTGATGCTCGACCTAACTGATAAAGATGACAGATCCTGAGAACAAACTTGGACGAGACGCATTTGTCAAAACTGCTACAATGGTACATTGATGGTGTCAGCAGTTTCCTTGACACATATGGAAATCGTTTTGTCCACAGTTCCAAGAATTGTGCTAATGAAAGTTCATCATGTGCTCTTATCCTCCAGAGATGCTGTGTCATTCTTGAACGGTGATGCAAGCTAGAACAACCTGCTGCACAACACACGCAGGTCCACTGAAATTTCTCGAGATACTATATTGATGATTGAAAAGAGAATGAGGCAGAATTTTATGTTGGAATCTGTCGTAAAATCGGAAATGCGAGTTTGTAGGTGGTCAACACAAATCTTGTAAATCGGATCTCAAATAACAGTGTCATGAAATTTGGCATGTCGATTCAGCACATGCATGTCTACGGCGCGCTCCATTTGTTCATTGCAATAAATTTAGTTAACACATTTATGTTCGTACGGATGATTGCGTTTCTTTATGCTAGGCAAATGGGGAATTCTCCAGAATGAGATGCCCTTTTTTCTATTGTTTAACGCTTGTTTTTAATGCCGAGGATTCATGGGCAGTGGACGCTGACGACTAAACCTCGGCAAATATTTAGGCAAATGTTATTTTAGTTCTTTTAGGAAAATGTGGAAAATAATTGCACATGTTTGCAATTTATGAAAAATGATGCTCACTGGGAGCGCTTTTATAGTACTTAAAATACCTAAAATGGGAACCAGTGCCTATTTCTGCATTTTATACCTAAAACTGCCTAAACAAATAATTTTAAGAATTAATTTAATTTACTTAGAAATTACTTTGTTTTAAAAAGTTGTCTACAAACGAATTCGTGTCAACAATGAATATTTACAGCTGGCCGTTTTACTTACCACCTATGTTCAATGCTTCAATGACGATGCACAATACGTAGTTTACATTTTATTTGTAGTCTTCTTCTCTATGTATATTGATTTAGTACTTATATCCTGTATTGTGTCAGTTGTATTGCATACCAGTGTGAAGAGAAATAATGTAAAAATACAAGTATTCGAAAGCTTCTTTAAGTTAGTTCCTGGCTGGTAGATTATAATGACCTTATTTACGACGGGAAATACTTATTTGTGTTTATGTATCAAACAGGTAAGAATTAGATATTTGCTTTGTTATGTAGGCAACCAGGTAACTAATTTTTAAGAAATGTAAAAGCATAGATATTTTCTTCCATGGATTATAAAATGTAGTAGTAGTAGTAGTAGTAGTAGTAGTAGTAGTAGTAGTAGTAGTAGTAGTAGTAGTAGTATTATTATTATTACTATTATTATTATTATTATTTAAGAAGCAAGGCTATACAGTTATTCGAACCTCAATTTGAAGGAAAAATTAAATCTATTAAAATTATTAATTCTGAATTATACAAAAGCCGCCATCCATTCTTTCATTATTCACACGCGATAAAATCTCACATTAAGCAGCGTGTAGATGGTGCAGGGCACAGGAAGAGCTAAAGAAAAGAATTTGCCAAAACAAACTTTACTGACTCAAACTTTCGCGAGTTTGGCAACAACTGATGATTTCATTTCAGATCTTTGCAGAGCATTGATAGCAGCTAATATTCCATGGAACATGCTTCAAAATCAGGTATTCCATAATTCTTTTGGAACAATACTGCCAAAAACCTATTTCATCTGAGTTCACCCTCAGGAAGACAAATATGTATATTGAGTATCAGAAAACGCTTGCTGCAATTATGGAAGACATAGGAGATACCTGCATCTGGGTAGGTGCTGACGAGACAACGGATGTTTTGAACAGATCTATTGCAAATATAATAGTTGGTAAACTCGATGATACGCCTTCCCCTCCACATCTTGTAGCAACCACAGAGCTCCAAAGCCAATGACTAGTCCATTGCCTTCATTGTAAACAAAAGATTGCAGTTGTTATTTCCTGGTGGTGTTGAAGAGAGTAGGGTTCTTCTCGGCACAGATGCTCCTTTCTTTATGATCTCATGCTCTTCTCTTCTGAAAACATTCTGCCTTAACCTTAAACACGTCACCTGTTTGGCCCATGCCATTCACTGGATCTCGGAAACCATAAGGAATGAATTTCCGCCAAGCCAATACCCTGATCTCCGATATGAAGAAACCTTTCTGCAAAGCTCATTCCGCATTGCATTCTTCAAGAAAAAACTTCCAAAAACTGCTCTTCCTCCGCAACCTAACACGTTGGGCACCTGGATAAAGGCACCTCTATATTATGCGGAACATTGGGATGACATTGACTATGATTAAAGAAAACCTTCCTACTGAGAGTACGGCTTGCTTTTTGTCTGCAAAGAAACTGTTCAAAAATTCAAGAAAGAAGCGAAATCTTTTTTACATAAAGGCAAATGTTTCATTTTTGACCTCAACAATACGCAAAGGAAACCTTTGTCAGATCAGACGTCAGTGCTACAAGATGCTGAAGGAAAAATTAAAAATTAATGCTGCTAAGGGAAAACTTGGGAACAAAGTAATTGTAAATGGGAGAGTGTATTAAGAATATATATCCAGTATATGCTGTAATCGTTCATGTGGTAAATGCTATGGGGGGGGGGGAGGAAGGTGGAAAAATTCCAGAAAAAGTAACCATGAAAAATGTAACTAAATATGTGTTTGTTCCTATAGCATCTGTGTCAGTGGAAATGTCATTTTCACCCATTAAAACGATTTTAACAGGCAAAATACATAGCAAAATGTTGAAAATTTGGAGAAAATATTGATAATATATCGGCTGCAAATTATAAAAACAAATAAAATGTGATGCTTATGGTCATAATTATCAAAATGTAAAGATATTTGCTTTTCTGCATAATTAAAAAAGTAGTACCTAATTTAATCATGTCGTATCCCATATTAGATGCCAAAACACAAATATTTTCTTGCCTAAAAGTATAAAATTGCGCATGATTAAATAATTTTGTAACCTATTTTAGGTGCCTAAAACAAACAAAACAAAACAAGAAAACAAAACAAAACAAAAACAAAAACAAAAAAAACTTGTCTAAAATTCCGAGGTGTACGATGGCACAAGAAAAATTAAGAAGCGTTACAGGTTAAAGTTTGGCATTTATGAGCACTGAGAAGTCATGCAAAAAATCCTCTCAGGGAAAATGGGCATGCTGAGAATCGAACGCTAGACCTTCCGCTCACGAATCAGTGTGTTAACGACCTTGGTCACCTATGCGAAATGTCTTAGAGAGCTAGGATATCATTATGAGAATTCAAATGAAAAAAAGTAAATCTCCATTAGGAGGAAAAACTGCTGAGTAGAATCACAATGTAGATAACCAATGCATTTCATTAACATTAACACAATTATTCACAAAGAGATCTCAAAGTAGGAGGAAAAGAAAGAAGCAAGAATGATATAGTCTGTAGCAATTATCAACAATTTCAAGGACAGTGCTGCACGGGCATTTAAATAACTTAAAATTCTCTACCCGAACCACTCATGCATACATACGTTTACTTCTGTAATTACTACAATTTAGGTTATGTATTCCAGTGGATGTTTTCTTCACGTTTCCCCACCCTTCTGCAATTCAAGGACATGATCTCATCTTGCCATATCTTCAAGTGACACAAACTCAGAAAAGCTATTGGAAGTTCCTCTAGGGAAACATAATACTTCTAAACAAGTCTGCCAGCAGAAAATGTTTTAAGATCGTGATCGGGAGGAAGGAAGAAAACTCAACATGCTCTCACAGTTTTTAGTCGTAGATAATTATAATTCGGCACCTCACCTACATAAGATTCCTTAGATGGTCTAGATGGTTTCATATTAATTAATGTTTTACAACCCGAACTTGGGGACTATAATTTATTATTTATAATTAGTTCACATGTTCCCAAAACCTAATTAAATTGGTTTATATTTTATGCATTAGATACTTTCTTCTTCCTAAATTGTGTATAACCTTAATGTATATTTGATAAAATATGGATTTTGAATTGAACAATAAAAAATGAAAATAATGTATCATGAACTGTAATAAATTAAGAACACACTAAGATTTTTGGCGGTTTTGTATCTAATAGTTTGTAATAATAATAATAATAATAATAATAATAATAATAATAATAATAATACAATGGTGCTAAAAAGTATACACACTTTCACAGTAGATATATATACACAGACACATATATATATATATATATTATATTTCAAAATTGGAGCGAAAAACAACAATAAAGTGTAGTATGATGTTCTGTAAACAGATGTGACTCACATACATTATAATAGCGTTGCTACGTGACAGGTAAATCAACAATGAACACATGAAACCAAAATTATCATATGATGCTATGTAAAGAATTGTGACTCACATTACGTTATGTTAGCGTTGCTACAACAAAATGGAGACAATATAATCGTCCGAACAGCAGAAAGTAATTTTGAAGTGGTATTGGAAAACCGAGAACGTTGTTGAAGTTCAAAGGCAATAGAGACGTGTGTACAGAACAGAACCATTCTCCGGATCTAACTCCATTGGACTTCTACCTATGGGGAGCTCCTAAGGATGTTGTATACCGTAGAAAACCAGTTACACTGGCAGCACTTCGGGAAGAAATTGAAACGGCATGTGCTGCAATCGCTGAGGACACTTTCGCAAACTAGCTCAATCAGTAGTTCAACGTACTCAGAAGTGTACCGACGCCGATGGTGGGCATTTTGAGCAACTGTTGTAACTGTAAAAGTCTAATTAGTGATAATAATTTTATGTGAATTCAGTTTTGTTAAATTTACACATTTTTTTTTAGTTTGAAGTGTGTATACATTTTTGGCACCCTCCATATATATCATTAAGCAGTATATATATGATGATGTTTTTAATTTGTTTGTAAATAAAGTACTTTCATAAAGTACATTTGTTAACATTAATGGAACTTATTACATTGCTTTTTTAATTTCTTTGTGTGAAAGGGATTTAGGTGCTGGACAAGTAGCTTTTTCTGAAAATAAAATATCAATAACAAAATATAAACATTTTTTAAAATTATTTTTACACATCCAATACGTTAGCTTATTAAAATCATAAGGTGATTTAAGTATTTACTTACAATAATAACTAATTAAATTGAAATGAACAATAAAATGTGTAATATATTTATGAATATCGGTGTGTGCTCTTAAAATAGTGCTATTCACAAGCATCAGCCATTGCAAATTTGATGCTTTCGCTTGTAAATTGTTCTATAAATGCGCTTAACTAAAAGAGCCAAATAAAAATAGTGAAACGCTACTTTCTTGCAGATTGGTAGCGAATAAGAGGGAGTGAGAGCCAATGCCCTCAAGTTCCAGCAATATACGTTATTGATAAATGGTTGGGGAATTGGCAATAGCAGTTGAGACATTTATATTTACTTTCCCAGCTCTTGCTAAGTTGGGGTGATACACTCTTCCACGTGTTCTGAAATTTCACCTTAATTAATTAGACATTAACTACGTTTTTCTTTCTATGATCGATGGATACCGAACTTATATTATAAGATATATAAATATATTATTATTAAACAAAAAGAAATAAGTATGTAACGATGTAGTGGTCCTTATTAAGTGTGTAGTCAGTCGACAAAAGTTGGAAATCATTGACCTAAAAATTCTCCCAAACATGGGAGTTATGAATGACGGCATTACTCAGCAGAATTTGTGACATTCATGAGTTCCTTACTCAAACAGTGCATGAATGAGAAAGCATACGAACTGACGACAGACTTAATTTGCATATGCCCACAAACACAAAGGTAAAACAACGTTAGTATCCTGATAGATGCTCAAAAGTATGCAGAAGTTTTATTTCTTATTACTAAAGCTGGTTATAAAATGTATTCAAAGGGGATTGGTAAGTGACTGTTTATTTGCACACATCAATGCATATTTTTTTTTATTAGCAGGCATTGTTTCTAACCATAGGTTGTTGCTGATTAATTATTACTACTTTTAAATTTTTATTGCTATTAACATTAATATTTATACTGTTATCTATACTTTCCATTTCTCTGAAATATTTTAACAAAGGAAATATGAAAAAAAAAATCGCTATTTGTTAAAAGGGCGAAGTTGCATTTTTTCGAATGCCATTATGTATAGTTCAAGTGTGACTGTCTTAATTGTTTTATCCTTTTAAAGATTCTATAATTATTGTTAATTTGTTACATTGCTAATAGTGTTACTTTAATTTTTCTTTTTCTTTTATATATATATATATATATATATAAAGTAGATAAAGATAAAACACAGAGAAAGAGTCATACTTGAAATTGCTATATTTCGAACTACTGCGAGTACTACTACTACTAGTACTAGTACTACTCGCAGTAGTTCGAAATATAGCAATTTCAAGTATGACTCTTTCTCTGTGTTTTATCTTTATCTACTTTTATTATTAGTGTTAATTTGTTACATTGTTAATAGTGTTTCTTTATTTTTATTTTTCATTAATATTATATATATATATTCCACCATAGACACATCGTTTCATGATAAAATAACTAACCATTTCATAACAAATGGTTAAACTTATCTCTAAAATTTAATAATTTATGTTGGAAGTGTGGACATCCTCGACTTCTGGCATTTTAACAAAAAATGGTATTCCTAATTATATTCAAAGTTAACATGCTAAAACAAAGTGAGTAAATCGTGCACAATAATTCATTACTGTTCATTGTTGACTTGTTCACATAACACATTATTAGCTTTTGTTCAAAATGAGTGCTTCTTAAGATAAAGAAGAGCTAATCCTAGTGGATATAAAAGAAATATAATTAAGATGGCAAGCTTAATGGGTAAAGAATGTAGTGATCATGCTGGGAAAGTTGTTACAGCTAAAAGTGTTGGGAATGATTGTCGGTAAGTACAAGATATAAATAATATTCAATTTGCAGACACTATATCCAAATAATCATAAAACCCTATTCTGGTTCTAACTGCAAGAAGAAATGCTTTGATTGTGTTATCTCTGAAGAGAATCGGCTGGATATCTTCAATAAATTTTAACAACTATTGTTCAAAGGATGAACAGGACATATTTCTACAAAGCGTAATAGACACTAAGGATGTGAAGAAAAGAAGACCACTAAATGATCCGGATGTCGGTCCTGGTGGTATTGTGGTTACCATACCTGCCTCCTACACCCAAGATCGCGGGTTCGAACCCGGCCAGGACCGATGGATTTTTTTCGGGCGTAAAAATCCTAAATATGACTTCCTTCGAAAGGGAAGTAAAGCGTGGGTCCCATGTCATACATTTACGGCACGAAAAAGAACCTCAAGCCTGAAAGAGAGGCCTCTGAGCAAAATTTGTCGGCCGTTTCACGCCCTGAGTTGAATGGGACGCTGATGACCTGAGATGTTAAAGAGCGTCCATAAATCAATCAATCAATAAAAAAAAGAAAAAGAAAAAGAAATGATCCAGGAAAGCAAAGTAGAAAGAATTAATTCAAGAATTACTTAATGGTAGGAACACAATTAACAGAGATGTGCTTAACTGTACTTATTTCTATTCTAGCCGTTAGTGAGAAGCGCATTAGAAGACTGATAGTACCCAAACATCAAGGGGAAAAGTGGGAAACATACCAGTTTCACACTACCTCCTGACACTAACATATCCAATCATTTCCAGTTCAGGAGAGTCATTACAGTGACAAGACAATTAAATATCTTACCCTCATTTCAAGAACTGATGGCAGCAATACTATAGGAAAAATCCTCTGTCTGTTAAAACTACAAATATGGATCGAGATAAGAAATTTTAGTTCGGAATTAGTAACTTTAACATTTGCTATACGATAATCAGCACCCAGGGACAATTGTTGGTGCAAGGAATTTCATCATTGGGTTAACTGAAAACACATTCACCCTTCGTCACAATTCTCAGCATCCAAATTCATGGGCATACCCTGAAGAGAAACTATCATTCCAGAAGGAAAAAGTCAACAACTTGAAAAAAAGTATTGCATGCAATGTAGTTACAGGCGAAGAAATAATAAATTAATTTTCTGAGCTTGTGAACATAAAAGGATTTACATTTTTCTCACATAACTATATTAATATTAACTTCACAATGTATTTTTTGTAAAAGTTCATAAAATTTTCTGTGTGTGATCATTTTCTTACAGAAAATATGTTAGTTTCCAAATTGCCTTAATAATTATTTGTGTTTTCATTCAGTAATATTTTTTTTAATTTTATAATTTTTATCAATAAAATGTGGCTTATGTACCTTTCACCATGCATACATAATTTATCCAATTTATTTAGTCTTCTTTTTATGTTGTTCCATATCCAGTTTCTCCGTTCCCTTTTTCGTTCAGGATACTCTCTTGGCGAGATCTTCCTTCATCCTTTATTCTTACTCGTCTACAAAGCGCTCTATCGGCCTCGTTGCAGGTATTTAAGAATTGTGTTTCTCATTCTTTACTCTCTAGTATATTTGACAATACTGGCTTTCTCGATAATTTGGAAGTTATCTTGTATATTTTGAAGGCAGGCATGAATTTTATACTCCATTTTCAATATTTTGACCGGACTGATTTTTTTTTTTTTTTTTTTTTTTTGGATTGCTTTTATTTGTGGACGCTCTTTAACATCTCAGGTCATCAGCGTCCCATTCAAATCAGGGCGTGAAACGGCCGACAAATTTTGCTCAGAGGCCTCTCTTTCAGGCTTGAGGTTCTTTATCGTGCCGTAAATGTGCGACACGAGACCCACGGCTTTACTTCCCTTCCGAAGGAAGCCATACTTAGGATTTTTACGCCGGAAAAAATCTATCGGTTGACAGGACTGAACAATCATATTTGGACAAAAGCTAATATTTTAGTATAATTTTTAAATTAGTTTTTTCGCGTTCCTAATCTTATAAATCTTGTGGTGTAACTTAAAAAAGGTAAACTATATGCTGAAGTCAACAGTGATTGATAATATTCGATCCGCTAACATGTTTCATCCGATAAAATCAAGTTAACTAAAGTACATGCTTGGAGTAGGCAAAGGGTACAAGTTAATCCATTCCAAAGCATAGAAAACTATCCACCTTCTGTAAAAAACTTCTTTCTTTAAAGATGACTTTATACGGATTCTGCAGAAATGAAAGTGCTGTTTTTTCACCACAATTTACAATTTTTTCTTCCTACTTATTGTGTAACATTCCCGAAACTGCTATCCCTTCCGCAAATCAACATACGAATGTATTGTGACATCATTACAAAATAACATATAGGATAACAATGCCATGTCGTAGCATTGACGAACAAATGAGCGCTGCTAATAATGCAATGCACTAAACAACAGCAGCTTGATTGAAACAATAATACGTAAGAACAAAATCAGAATTCATAGATCACACCTTTAAACGAGATCAAGACCATAGTAAAGGGAGTATTACATGAAAATATGTTATAAATTAACTTTTAGTTACTATCATTAAAAATATCTCCATACTTTTCTAAATTAAAAGATATATGCCTTATTAATCTTCAGAGTACCCAAACTTGAAATATTTAAGCAATTAAAACCGGCGGCAGGCTATTATAAATATTAAGTTTTAATTTCAGAATATCAAAAGTTAATTTTTTATATTCAAGTATACATAACTCCAAAAGTATTATTTGAGCTTGAAGGCTGACATTTTGTGTAATGGTTTAAAACATAAATAACTAAATTTTTCTTACTTTACTATTGCTATAATTGTTCATGTATTTTTGGAAAAACTGTGAATTTTAAATATTTTAATCACGAAAAAATAATCGTAGGAACACTATTATAATAGTCTGCTTTATAGATTTTCGATCATGAAAGCCGCATGATAGCGATCTGCGGGGTGTCGGCATGCGTGCGCCCCTGCATTACTGCCCTCTATCAATGAAGTCGTAAGACGGAGGGAGAGGAAGCAGAGTTCACCCCGGCAGGCCAAGGTTCATCCTGGGCTGTAGTGTCAAATGAGAAGTAAAAGACTTTATAACATTATTACATTAAGAACTAACAGTAAAAAACCCAATCTCCTAACAAAAATTTTTTAGACATGTGCATCTTAACACACATATATGAATTAAATCTTATTTTGCTTAGTATGCAATAGAGAATAAAGGAAAAACCATGAGCCTAAAACTTATTTCTTACACCTTAAAACACTTAAAAGCTATAAATTACTTCTTACCCCTTAAAACACTTAAAAGCTATAAATTACATGAAATTACACCTGCAGTTTTTCGAGTCACAGTGCTTTAAAAGAAATGTAAAAAAATATTCCATGCCCTCACATACGAGCGCTTAAAAGGACGATGTTGACCACTCATTAATTTCCTAACAAAGCGGGACACATTTATTCGTTGTCTTGGAAAGTCAGCAAAGATATGGTCAAGAAGGTAACTGTCAGATATATTTCATTTCGTCCGGAATATAATGGATTTGCATTACCATATGTAAGATTTTCACCCAAAAATAAATTTTCATCACTATTAACGGGGTGTTTGCGTGTAAAGATCAAGTAATTTTCAGGACGTAAAAATCCAGAACTTAGGTCCTTCAGGAAGAACTTTAAACTCGTGGGTACTCTGATGCAGATTCAAGGAACGTTATACCACAAAAAAGGATCCTTGGACAAATTTACAAATCGTCTCACGTCCAAGTAATATCATAGTTTCCTATAACGATGTTGGGATGAGCTTAGCATAAAATGACTGTATTTTGACTCGAATTCCCTAAACATGTAGTTTTTCGTGTCTAAATAGATCAGCAAATTTTATGATATAGATATTCTTATTGTTTTGAAGTAAGCACAATTAAATTTATGGAATGTGAATTAAGAAATTTAAGTATTAATAAAAGTTTAGTTTTTATATTTTATCATGAAATAGATGACTGTTATTTAATGTTCATTAGTGTAATGCGAAAAGAACAAACAATTTTAATGCGCATATTTTAAAAGTGACAAATAGCTGTTCGTCACATCACGAAAATTAACAAGTCACATTCTCACTGTTATTTGATTCGTAATTTTTTGCGCAATACATCACTAACAACATTATATGTTGTGGTATAATTTTGTTTGTATTGCTAGACATAATTAGTTGCAATGCCGACAATGAATACTCTTTCAATAACTAACAGCCTGAGTGGAGTGTCTATAACATCATTAAATCAAGTAGTTACATCATATCCCTTTAGAACGTCGCATAATTTTCTTCACAGCATACTCCAAATTTCTGTCAGGCAGCATTTGCAGATTCTTAAAAGCCATTTCCCAAATTTATTTCTTTATTTTTTCGGTGACCACTTTGCTGTCAGCGAGACTGAGTTTTGAGGATTGTTTAATTGATTTATAGTTTTCCAAGAATGTGAAATTAGCGCTAATATACCCCACACCCCTCCTTAATTTCTTCTCTCGCAGTGCAATCTAGGCAACTGAAATAATATTCCAAGAAACTATTCTCAATATTTTCTGTAATGTCAATGTTCGCGCGGCTTGTAGTCATATGGTCCATATCAAAAATGTTGTTTGTGTTGGGGCAGATTTTGACACCATTATTTCAAATCTGTTACTCCAGTACTTTATTTTAAAAGCATCCTTTCTTACTAGAGAGGTTTAATCGTTCACTTTTGGGAATTAGTTTATGACTTCTTCTGCTACTTTTGGGAGACAAGTGGCATGCATTAGTTCTGGAAAAATAACTCAGCAGCTATCATACATGTCACTGCAGTTCTGTAAAACAGGTAACACCCTTTTATCTCTTATGCCACTTAAATACAATAGTTTTTCATGTGTCTGCAAATTATAAATTCGGCACCCACCCGTTAATGCCCAAACAAGATTTTCATCTTGGAAGTATGCTGAAAGGAAAACTTCCCAGGATGTGGTCCAATAAAGATAACTGTGATTATAAATGTAATCTATTTTACTTAACAATATAACAATGTGTAATTTACACATTAAACGAATTTCAGCTTTAAAATAAGGATCATGTGCAAAAGTTTAATAATGGAATATGCACAACAAAGCATTTTAATGCCATATTTGAGACAAAATCATTTATTAAATTCTTGGTAAATAGTTAATAGGGCACAAATATTTTATAAACTTTCCTACTGAGACAATTAATAAAGTAAGACCTAACCAGATTTGAAAAAGTAGACTCGGGCTCGGGATTGAAACCATGGATCTTCGGCCTTCCGTGCCGTCGCTCTAACCAACTGAACTACCGTGTCCTCCAAACGTGGAATCATGAACCTCTCTCATCTGATCCTATACATTCCGAAGACCTCTCTAAGGCTTTCTCTTCAGCGAGAGATTTATTCCTCAAGATGCGGTCCGTTCTGATAGTCTAGTGATGTATATTTACTTCGTAGACCGCACATCGCCGGTTAAACCCGGCATGGTCAATGGATTTTTTCGGGCGTAATAATCCTAAATATGGCTTCCTTGGGAAGGCAAGCAAAGTCGTGAGTCCCGTGTCGTAGATTTACGATACGAAAAATAATCTCAAGCCTGAAAGAAGAAGCCTCTGACCTTTTTACGCCCTGAAATTAATTGGACCTGATGACCTGAGATGTTAAAGTACTGTCGTAAATAAACTAATTCACTTAACAGGCGACTTGGCCCAGTTCACAAGTGCTCGTAGCGTTTGCAGTAGCCTCTTAAGGACAACTCTCTCACAGTAGAGAAAACCTTAGAGGTCCGCGAGATGTATGAATTAGATGAGTATAGCTCGTGGTTTCATGCTTGGAGGACACGGTTCTTAGAGCTTCGGCATGGAAGATCCATGGTTCGAATTACGGTTGTAACCCAATATTTTCAGTCTGATTCTTCCTTTTGCAATTAATGTCCTACACACGACTAGTGTGGAAGTACTATTTCTATATACCGATTGGAAGAGGTATAGCACCAGAAATAGATCTCGATGAGGACAATGAAAAAGATTATGAACACTTTTCTTCTGTTTTTCATAGATTTGTAGAAAAGGGGACAGAAAGTAGATCTCCATCGGGCACTAGAGCTTTCACAAAGTGCAGCTCAGCCTGTAGGAAACGTCAGCAGTTTACCACTAAGACGCGGCAGCACCGGAAAGTCGAGATTATGAGTTGCTATGGACAGAGCCACAGAAGCTTATGTAGCCACATAACATCTCCTTATTAGTAAATTTTTTGGCCTGCAGTATTGGGCGACAGTGTCCCAACAATAACATCGCGATTTATCGCCTAGCAGCACTCTGTGGACAGTTAGATTTTGTTTTTAGCAACTGAACTTCTTATACATTAAGGACACTTTGTGACAGGTCTTCACGCCCACGCGTGCCTGAGAATAAATGTCTATACATAATTTAAATAGTAATAATTATTAAATATCTAATATAGCCTGTTGTAACAAGCAAAACACATTCCATCTATCAGAAAAATGTATTTAGGTTATCTGGACACATACCTTTTCGACGTAGAGAAAGGCGTATTGTAATCTCTTGTATTCTAACTTACTGAAAATGGCCCGAGCAATTAGACTTTCTAATGTAACAAAGTTAAGTGTATGCAGGTGTGTGACATGAGTCGAAGGGTCTTTTGTATTCTTAGTTGCTGGAGATGCTCGGAAGTTCGTTAAAGATATCAAGGGGGCGATGTGTCATTACATGTGATGATCATGAACTCTCCAATGTGAAATCAAAGAGTTGAAGAGTTTCAAGTGGGGGTGCAAGTGAGCACAAGAGCTCACTAATAATATTTGAATATTTTGAACGCTCAGTAATCCGTGGGCGCTATTCTGTGAATCCCATGAGCTTCACGGACACGTGAGGACACTTGAAGGGGAAATAACTTTGCAAAAGAAGGCATTTACAGAAGGCCTTTCCAGTACGCATTTTCAGATCACAGTTGCGACCTTCAATTTACGCTTTTTTATAACGTCAGCGCAGTTCCTGATACAGTAGATGCATTTTCTAGACTTCAAGGCAGCGGTGTAGACAAGGTGGGTGAAATACAAGACAGAGTAGTTTTAGAGCGGTAGATGCAATGCTAGTTCTTGGAACAGAAGAGACGCTTTTTGATAACTTCAGTGCAGATACAGTTTAATCAATTCTTCGGGAGCGAGGCACGCAGTGATGTGAAACACTTCCAGATTTCAGGCAGCGTAAATAATTCGTGGTGTTAATGTCAAACAGGTAACTAATCAGGTCGCCGTCAACAAGTTATCGTGTGAATAAACATTTTTAGGCGTTGAATGAAGCACTGTCGTGTGATTTGGACCTTTCTCTTTGATCTCTCTTCTCCCGTGACTACTAGGGCACAAAAGGCAATTTTGGGCCCTTGAAAGACCCAGGGTACGAATTGGGAACCTCGTCGAAACATTCTATTAAAAACCCTTCAACTTTCATAACACCTCAGCAAGTACATTTTGCGCAATGTTGACCTTCTTGGCAATGTTATTTATGTATTTTTCCATGAAGTCTTTAATTTTTTTTTTTTTTTTTTTTTTTTTTTGGAATTTGAGTATTGCTATGCATCATCTAACACAAATCTCTGAAAAATTCGGACTTTCTACTTGAGCTGCTGAATTAGAAATCGAAGGTTGCTTGGTATATTTTAATTTCTGTGACACTGGTATTTTTGGAATTGCACGTGTTTTTGTGTTACTTCTTATATGCATCTTAAATTAAATGTGAACGACTTTGGGTTTATGTAGAAATAATATCGTTCCCAAATTCTTTCACAAGCTGATTTATTTTCAGAAGTTTAGAGCTTTAGGCTAAATATGGATATCTGCACTGTATCACATGCACATTTACCATTACCGTCTATATTATAGCGACAGGGAAAACTGCCAAGATTAACGCCAGTAATGCAGCCGGATGTACATAATATATGTATTGTGTGCAGCTGCTTGTGCTCAAGGACAGACACGGGTTCGATGTTTACACGCTTAATTTGTACCGCGCTACTTCCACGTTTTAGAAGTAAATATTCAGACTCTAATCACCAGTGTCCAACGTCTAGTGAAAGCGGGCGTTAAACACTATTTTAAAAACTCACAGCCTTACAGAAAATTATTCAGAATGAACGAACTAGTTGTAGTTGATTTGGTTTATTTACGGCCGCTGTTTAACATCTCAGGTCATCAGCGTCCCATTCAATTCAGAGCATGAAACGGCCGATATATTTTGCTCGGAGGCCTCTTCTTTTACATGTAAATCTACATGAGATCCAAGACTTCACTTCCCTTCTGAATGCTATGTTACTGTTTTAGGGTATTCCACAAGAGAAAGAATGAGAAAACATTATAAAACGTGAAAATTCGGGAGTAGTTATTGATTAAAACAATAAAATAAATGCAAAATTCAGTAATATGTACTTCATTTTCATCTTATTATTCAATCATTAAGAAAAACTAAAAAAAATCTCTCCTACTCGTATATGTCTAACTGCGACAAATGTGTGAGCTGATCTTTTCGTTAATGTTATGACAATTAGATCAGAAGCAGTCAATCCCCTAGTCACTTAGACTCAACCCGCTTATCAGCATTGAACGAAGGGAGTGGACGGTTTCTCAGGTGTACACGTCGTCCGTACAGTGAGGGACTGTTCATTTTATCGATACAAATGTTGCGTCAATGGATAAACATTGCATGTTAAATAATGTGATAGAATTAAGTACGTACTTACATTTAATTCAGCCCACAAATGTATCCACTCATAATTCCAGGATGTTATTGTGTCATGTTTAATATTAACTTCTGAACGATAATCAATAATAAGCAAATTATATCACTCGAGGGTTTGAAATTACCGGTAAATTCACGAACGAACGTAGTGAGTGAAGTTATCTGGAAAGCTGAGACCCTCGAGTGATATTTATTAGAAATATTTCACGAGTAAAAAAGAATTTAAACATAGTTTCTCTAAACTTGCATACAAAATTGCAATAATTGTATATTTAGACTTAACCCTTTCAAGCAATCTTGCTTCAGAAGAATGCACATTGTCAGTAATGCCAATATAGAAGAGCAAAATATGGTTTTAGGACTATTTCATGAACAGAATAAAGTGATATATATTTGAAAATTGCACACAGTATATTAACACTTGTATAAAACATTATACTTATGAATATGTATTCTATTCAGAAACCGTGAGACTGAAATGAACAAAAGTTGACTATTATAATCGCTACCGTTCGATTTTCTAATACCAACTGAGAGAAAAAAGATAACACGCAGTGTCTCTATTTGTATTCTGTGATTGGGAATTCTTAATGATAATATCAATTTGCACATTTGACGCATCAACAAAACGCTTTGAAGAACCCTCCATTTTATGTTATGATTGTCGATTGTCCCAACTTTTGTTGCTATCAATAGCTCCTTACTGCTTCTAGCAGTGATGTATGTCCAGGAATTGTGTAGTGGAGGTATAAAGTTGGCTACACTGACCACAAGACAAATGCACGTCCCGGTTTTGATATTTTTTTTTTCAATAATTTCACTCCGTAATCCGTCTGTGATTGATCAAAATTCAAAATTCTGTTCGCTCCATTCATTGGTCGATTTTAAGATGGCGTCACATGAGTGAAAGTCATCTTAAATTTTATATGTGTTAGTATAAATCAGTATTCAGTAAAGTCATATTTTGTTTATCCTTTTTTGTTAATGACTGAAAACCGGGTGTTATGTCTAAGCCAACTTTAGTTGATCAAAGAGACGACAGTCAATCCAAACCTACTTTTAAACTTTAAATTTTTCATAAGACTGAACGGTTGATTGCTCACAAACATAGGCTGTAGCAAACATCGTTTCCATTTAATGCCAAGTTCTGAAAATGTAGCTTGATGTAATCGTTTGAAGAATCAGGACATATCAATTCCTTACAGTTGGCTTAGATGCAATGTCGGAATGCAGATCTTCGATTTCTGATACCATTCCAAACCATCGTACTCTCAGAGACTCGTAAAGCCTGAAAGAAACTTCCTTGACCTTATAAAAATATCAAATTTAGCACATCTTCCTTTAATTTCAACGTTTTGTGATACTTTATGCTGTATTATTGGTGTCAGTACTTTTGCCCATGGCAAGTAAAACATTTTATAAATGTTTTTAGTTTGTGTATTACATCAGCAGACATGTGGATATCAATGTTCTTGACAACAGTTTGGCGAGACAGATGTAACTGTTAGCAAACATTATTATAAACACATATTATTATAAACTCTGGTTTAAGTGGAATGGTAATCTCCCATGCTACAATTTGACTAGAATACCACCTTCTTTCTGCCACAGTTTGTGTAATGGTGAGAAATTCACATGCACCTGTAAGCTCCAGTAATTTTTTATTCTTTTTGTCCTGTATTTAATGAATATGCTACCTTGTAGGAGGTAATTAAATTAGGAGTCATAATCAAATTACAAGATTTACTACCACATATTAATGATAATGCAGCGTGACCTGAATGACATACAATAGTCCTAATCACACTTTCGAACAAGTAAGGCACTAAATGTATTCATGATGCTGAAGAAATGTTCTTCCTCTCATGTAACACTAAACTTACTAATTTTCGAGGGGAATGGTTTTGACGACAGCTCAATCTTTCGCCTGCAATCACTTATTTGACTGAAATCGAACGACGGCGCGACCGTATGCCAGCAGGAGAAGAAAGTCGACGTACAGTCACGAATACTCATGTGTCAAACTTTAGCCATGCCTGATCTATGTTAGTCCATCCGTTTTCTTTAATTAATTATAAGTAGTTAGTAATAAAATTTATTGTAAAAACAAAATTGTATTGAAAGAAAAAATAAAGGGAAAATAAGACTCAGTTTAAAAAATAAGGTACTGAGTTAAAAGATATAAGAAGCCGTGGCTTTGTCGTAGGACGCAGTCACGGCTTTTTTTTTTTTTTTTTTAAAGTCCATCCGTTATGGTATCGATGGCAACGTGTCTCTACTTACGCCCAAAGATTACTTACACTTAGAGCTACAGTCGTCCTTGTATTAGTCACTCCTCCATTCATCAACGGCAGCGGAGAAAGCCGAGCCCAATTCCAATGAATGTTGCAGTGTGACTTCAACAAATACAGGCGGATATAACAGCCGTAACACACAGAAACAAGCAATGGAATGTAAAAGAGCAACTTTTTAGGATGTATGTTAATAGTCAATCACTTTCATAATAAAGCGAAATTAAATAGAATACTGTAATGTAGCAATGTACCATGTAAAGAAAAGAATTGATACGGGAAAAAGGCACGCGCTTTTAATAGTATAAGTTTTAATTTTTTAACATAACACAAGCAAAGATAATCTAATCTAACCTAACCTACCGTAACCTAAATTTGCAACCTAGGCGTTAACAGTACACCTTTTGCAATTATTTTTTAACCTAAGATAACCTAACCTAGCCTAACAAATCTCGAATTTGCAACCTATGCGTTAACAAAATAACTTTTGCGTTTTTTTTAAATCTAACCTAACCTAAATTTGCGATGTATATAAAATAAAAGGGAAATTGCAATTTATGCGTTGTCCCCCTAAAAAGGTAACATTTATTATAGTATGAAAAGTGTAGACAAATTATGAAGATTCAAATAAAATAAATTAAAAGTAAACCGCGAACCCACTACCTTCTCATTGGAAGCATTACGCTCTAACTACCAGAGCCACCAGGCCGATATGGACAATTTGATAATTATCCGCCTATATTAGTTGACTGGAAATGGGCTCGGTTTTCCCCGCTGCCCTACGCTGCCATTCGCGAAAGATGTGACGGGTGCAAGGACGACTCTAGTTGTACGGGTTAGTGAAGATTCCATCTGAGACGGAGTGAGAGACGCATATCCGAGACGAACATTGACTTTGGACTTACGCTATATTAGGCTTGCTCTGTTTACATTTTGATTTTCGTTATAAGAAGAGAGGACTTGTTCTGCTGTTCACAATAGATCAGAAAGAACGCTAAATTTAGATTAGCGAATCCGAAAAAGATTATAATAATTCAGACCATGATTTTCGATCTATTGTACGATTGGTGTGTTGTTCAATTTGGCAACTGATTTGTTAAATTACTTTGAAGTGTACCAAATCTTGCTAGTTTTTCTGCTAGATACTATCGCTCTTATTTTTGAGTTTAGATGCAGAATGGGGAGATTATGAAATGAGTGCGCTATGATAGTTTTTCATAGGGATGAAACCCCCCCCCCACATGCTCTTAAAAAGCTACAAATCAGAAGAGTGTTTGTGTAGCACAACATCCAACGATACACTGAGACTGTACCGTTGATGCCGTTAGAAACCCGGACGCCCGATCTTTTCAAGCTGAGTCAAGCACGTACGCTATAGTACTTTGGCCAGGATTACAAAATAGCCATAATTTTGAAAGTTTAACATTTGGGCAGCCAGTTTTTAAGGTAGGAATAGGTTAGTTTTTATACCAGTAGAATGAATTTCCCTTTTTTAACTTCATTACTCGTGTATAATTTGCAAAACATCTACAATTAAAGAAACAAACGCAACACTTTGACAACCTCTTTTTCCAAATAACATTTAAAAATAGTGCATGGTTTAAGAGATGCGAGTTAAATTTTGGTTTATATCTCCCTCCATATGCATTAAATAGCAAAAATTTCTAAATACAGGCTAATCAAAATATCTCCGGAAATTTACCTTGTAACTGCTTAACCATTAATGAAGTTGTTCTGACAAAGTCCATTGACACAGAAATGGTGATTGGTTTTATTTGTATATAAGATGTTTAATGTGGATTTTGTTGACATCAAAATCATATGTAGAACAGTATGACATTTTGTTTCATATACATTTGCGCCACACAAAACAAATGAAGCGTGTTTACATTTGGAACATTTGTATAAGACATTATTGCAAATCAGTTTCAACATGGAGGAAACTTTCTTGCTCTGTACAGCTTTTGCTTGTGCTTTCGTTGTGGAAGAAAATGAGAGTAATAAAGAAAAATGCATGTGGTGGACAGGTAAAGGAATTCTTATATCTCGTTCCTGCCTGATCCTGAAATTGTGCACTTATTTATTTTCGTCAATTCCCTGTTTGTTGTACTGGGGTTTTAAGATAGGTATCTATTTTTTCTATCCTCAACTGTGAGGACAGAAGTAATTTTACCCAAAGAATCTTTGCGTGCATTCCTGTCTATGAAATTCTTATTTTGAGGATCCCAAATACATTTTCTCACTTCCATTTATTCGATTAAATATAATATTTTAAAGACTGACCACTTCATGTTTGTTGTTTATGAAATTAAAGAATGCCCTTAATTGATTCAATGTGCTCATGATCAGATTGCAGAACAAGAATTGTTTTCGCCCGTTTAGCGATACATGGAACTTTGTCCTAAACATGTGTAGAAAGCATTTATTTGTATGAAACACGAAGGAACTTGTTCCATACCGACCAGAACATGTGCGGACACAAAGTTCTGTACAAAAAGTTCCTGGTATGAACCCACGCTTAGGGTTATGTTGGAAGAATGGTCGCTCGTGCTGTACAACGACTGCAGGTGTAGAGGAACGCTCGGTTAATTTCCTCCTGCACAGACAACTAGAATCTCTATATGGACATATTTATCAGTCAGTAGATCCTTCCCGTATTCTGCTCGAAAGTCACGTTAAACTGTGTTTATGGACTTGGTCGCAGCAATTCCAGCACACAAAATGTTTTTTCTGCCGCTATTGCCAACATTTTCACAAAAGACCATCTGGTGGTCAACGGATCAAGCTGTATTCTTTAAGAACAATATAAATATAAATTAGCACAGTTTTTTCCCCCGTTTACTGCGTAAAATGCAGCAAGATGAAGTTTATATATAGAAAGTATTGATTTTTTAAAAGATACGGTTTTTTAACTAGCCCCGGGTACTTTTTAGCGTCCGCTTTATGGACGGTTTTCGGTGCATCCTGTTTTATAAAGAAGTGAAGGTACAAACAGGGCTGCATCCTGCCACAAAACGATACGCCCAATGCGTGGGAAGAAGGGTGTCGCCGGCGCGTGCTGAAGGGTTATGTGAAGTAAACAAACATTAGAAAAGACAACACAATACAATGTGGCCAGCTTCTGAAAAATTTAGTTTTAGATATAATTATGGTTGATTGCTTTGGCCTAGAAATGGTTCAGTTTTATTTTCAGTAACACTAATTTTATTTTTAAATCGACAGCCTACTTTAAATAAATGACATGTGCTTATCTATTTTGTTTTATTTGTGAATTTCCTTTAAATAATATTTTTTCTTCAAACCATGCAATTTGTATTTTCATGTAAAAATGTTCCAGCTTCGGAAGACTTATTTCATTTAGCTTAAATTACACCATCGTAGAAATTCGTTTTCCAAAATAATAGAAATGACTACACCTTGTAGCGTTATATGAAATAAAACAGGAGAAAACCATTCGTCCCCAATTCTTTTTCTGAAAGCCCATCTACCATTTGATAATTTTTTTGAACTTAAGTGTATAGTAATCCGAACTCTACATTACAAACTAGAGATCATCACTCTCATCCTATCATTGGCAGTGACTAACTTCGCTCCCGTAGTGCCCCCACCATAGTTCACTGCCTGCGAAATGACGTGTCATATAGGGCAAGTTAAAATGTTCTTTCTTATTTCACTTTTTTAGCAAATTTCAAACTTTGAGGTTAAGAAAGGCGGTTGAAAGAACTGCAAATCGCAACGAAATGTGCAGACGTGTGGTTTTTTCTCCAAGACTCATCAGCTCCAAAAGAAAGATTAACTGCTTAATATGTCACGTTTTTTTAATCTCCAGGCAATTAACACTTTATTCGATCAAATCTCATTAAGTCAATACATAAGAAATATTGTTACAGATCCTCTTTCGTAAATAAATTCTCTACTAAAATCATTCATCTTTACCATAATTCCGTTCAAGGAACCGCATTGTACAAATTACTGTCACAAAAACTCAGAAGTCATACATATTCTTGTTCTTGTTTATGTATAAAGAGTTTCTACAACGAATTTTAGTGAACATAGAACAAAAATAACTTATTTTATCATTAAATTCTAATGGCGCTTAGAACGCTTCTCTCAGGCACTGAAATTGGGAAAGAAAGAAATAAATAATGAAAGAAAGAGAAAAAATATTGCTTGCTAGAGATTCTTGAGAGTACACAAGTAATAACTTTGCTTCAAATATTACCGCTATGGAAATAAGAACTTAAATTGCCAATATAGCTCAATTATAATCATGGTTAAAAATGTATTACACAGGGTGTTCGAAAAGTTTCAGAACTCAAACTTGGCGAAATATATATAATATTATATATAATATTATAATTGTATATATAATTTCACAAAATGTGCTGAAAATGGCCTTCATTTTCTTATACAGACGATTTTCACGTCAATGCATGTCTCGCGACAATCTTTTCGATGTCGCTGGTGCTATTTCTGCAATACCGTTAGAAATTGCTTGTTTGAGTTCACATAGTGAGGAAGCCTCTTTATAAAAAGCCTCTTTATAAACACTTTATTTAAAATAATCCTAAAGAAAGAAATATGGAGAAGTCAGATGGGGAGAACGTGAGATAAAAAAAAACATATATCAAGTGGCACTACCTCGTTGGATCCAATAGCGACGCTCATTCGTTTCCAATAAAGTCACAAATTGCTGCATAGAACGCGACACTATCAACTGGCCTGTTAAAAATAATCCTTCGCGATATGGCACATATTACACGGATTTTTGTATGAAAGAAGCGGTAATTGCGGATTTTGAGTTGCTGAGCTTTTGGAATCTGGAAGTTCGTGTAGGCACCTGGGGAAAGGTTTTATCCAGAACAGTTATATCGTCGCATGGAACATAAGCAGCGACTTTATCTGGATCTGGCGACTTCAGTACTTGAACTACTCAGGTAAGTAGGTTTGCTACCTTTACTGCTTAATATGTGGATCCAATTGGTGCTGCAAATTGTTGTGGCAAACATCACACCGATTTTCGTCGAGATCTATCCATTCGCTGCTGAACCACATGAACCTCATCACTTTGCGTCTATCATTTGTGGAGCCCATATTACGAAATTACACTTTTAATCCGAGTCGGATCATAAGATTTGTACTCGAAATGCTTCCAACAAGACGATTCGTTTAAAACTATACGTCTCACTGAAAAGGCCGCACTGTTCTTGAAATAGCACAAAGAGGTTGTAAATGCTACTGCAAAGTTTGCCAAAAATACATTAATATCACAGTAGCGATTTTTCAAAGTATGATTCCCGTGACTATTCGAACACTATCATGAGCACGTTTAGGTTTCCAGTCCTTAATTATTGTTACCTTTCGGTCTATAACTATGTTATGTCGTTGTTAATTTGGTTTATTTACTGATTCCCTTTAACATCTCAGGTCATCAGTGTCCCATTCTATTTAGGGCGTAAAAGGGCCGATAAATTTTGCTCAGAGGCCTCTTCGTTCATGCTTGGGGTTCTTTTGCATGCCCTAAATTTACGACACACAAGGCTTTACTTCACTTCCGAAGGAAGTCATACTTAGGATTTTTATGCCCGAAGTAATCCATCGATCCTGGCCGGGTTCGAACTTGCGACCTTGGGTTTGGGGGGCAAGTATGGTTAACACTAGACCACATGGCTTTCGATACTATCTACACTTCGATACATACTACGCATGTAAAATTGTGGCGATATGTCGTATTTTCTTCTGCTATCCCTTTAATTTCTAAAGAAATAAAAAAGCAATTTAATGCTACCAACATCACTTTGAATTATATATATATATATATATATATATATATATATATATTCTACAACGTTCTATATACAAAAAAAAAGTAATCTCTTGAAAGCAAAATTCTTTTCTATTCGTTGCAGCGCGCGTTTCACAAAATAACCAGCAAGGCTGAGTAACCACTACAGCAGTTGTGTTGTATGGCATGCACTAAAGATGCTGTTTAAGCATGTGTTCTGTTAGCTCTGTGGCAGAGTGCAGTCCAGTGATGCAGGGCAGGTTTGCCCCCCGGCATGAAACACTTTTTTTTAATAAACCTTTATAACTATTATGACAAATTAGTTCATAATATTATTTCCCATACATAGCAATCTTTAACATTAACATAATATACATATGTATGTATATAATGAATATTATAATATTTCTTTCATTGTATGTTTTATCTAAATGCATATGCTGCAGACACATTCTCTGATCATGCACGAACAACAAAAGATGCTTACGGGCACAAATTCAAGAAGCCTGGAATTCGTGTAGGCACCTGGGGAAAGGTTTTATCCAGAACGGTTATATCGTCGCGTGGAACATAAGCAGCGACTCACCCACACTATTGTAGAAATATGACATCATCTATGCTCTAAAGATCGAGGGCAGTTATACATGCACATGGCTCATATACGATATCAATGTGTGTTTATTTCTATATGTTTTTATTTTAGAAGATAATTTTTTTCCGTTCATATTTATTTAGTTATTTGTAAAGAATTTCTTAGTTTGATTACGTTCTTGTATGTGCATAAGTCATGTCATAGCTAAAAATGACATTAAGCAACATAATCTTCTACATATACAATTATAAAACCAATAATAAAAAGAATAAAAATGGTGTGTGGGATTTTAACCCAGGAGTTTGCGCAGAAGAACAAAGCCTTCTAAATCGCTCGTCCACCGCTACTATATTCTAATACTTTCTTTCTAGATGCTTATAATTATTGAGACAATTACGTTTACAAGCAAAGCTCCCACTGCAGTGTGCACTCGCTGCATGCTCTTGTGAATACAGAGTTTACGAGCGTTCCCTAAGTTCTCCGACGGGCACAGTCTGTCGATACTTATTATTTATTTATTTTTTTTGTCAAAGTTTACAAAGTTGAAATTATCTTTCCTATCAATGTGTTCATTTCATTTTTCTAATTTGTTGTTTACTTTCCATTTACTCTTATTTTATAGATAACTTGTTCGTATAAACCACAAATTCCGTATACTTTAACTATTATTATGGTCCTAGTCATTGATTTCAGTTCTTTGCCTTTCAGTAATTGCATCTGTGATTATCATCCATTTTGCAAAAATTATGAATTACCATTTTTAATATTCTGTGCCAGAATAACAAAACATTTTTTTTTAACACACACTTCTCTAATTTTGAAACCAGAATCTTCTATGTTTCAATTGCTAATGTAGTTCCGATGTTACCCAATATGGAAATATTACGCCTATGAATGTAGAAGAACGAAATTGATAAAAATATTTAACTGATTAAGGTGCTTAAACCTATTTAATATATATGTAATCATAATACAGATAATACAGATTTATATTGTGTACATTAGCTGTCAAACATTGGAACACTTCCTAATCCAGTCATCTCAAAGTGTTTTAGTTGACATCAGCTATCTAACGATAAATCTGTGCTCCCTTGTTCAGTATACTAAAAGAGTGAGAGACATGTATATGCTCAGCTTCTAATTCAATGACTGTTTAAGCTCTAGACGTCATTTACAAATTAATTTAGTTATGTTTATAGCGCAGTGTTTCCTTTGCCAGGGCGCAGCACATATGTATAGGTTGTAGGATTAAACAAATCACGAACGGTGTCTGCGTCATGAATAAGACTGCAGAAGGTCACACGATGCTGAATGCAGCTTAAGTCAAGGTTTTAGCCTCTCCTCCATTTTCTCTATTAGATGGCATAAGTAACATCTGAAGAACGCTTCCAACACAGAGATATTACAGCAGTAAACCTTACTTTGAGAACTGATCATTTCTAAAGATCTTTAGACCACTGCTACTTTTGTCATTTATATTATTTAAAGTGTATAATTAAGCTTTAAACAGAGCAAAAATGTTTTATTAAGAAAACTGTAACAAAATGTTTTGGCAGTTTGTACTACTTTAAGTTTCTATTGTAAATGTTCGTCTTATCTAACTCTTAAAAGTGTTTTTGGAAGCGTGCTTTAAGTGGTCCCTCTACTGTTACCAAATATAGTCTACAAAATTGATTATTGCAGTAAGTTAAATCTGACACATGCTTAATTATAGTAGAGGAAAAATAGTTTTCGATTGATACTTGAACCGTGTTTATAATGGCGACTCAGTCGGCGAGAGGCTCGTCCATGCAGGCAACAAAAACACGGAGGCATGACATCATCGACGTTGCAACAGTTATGGAGTTAGAAAGTTTAAAATTACCCAGTAACAACGTGTGTTCAAATGTGTGCACTGATCTAATTATTTATATTCAAGTATTTTATTAAGAGTAATGATCATGCTTTGTATCATTCATCAAGCAAAAGTGATTCAGAGTTTTTTTAATCAAAGTGCACATTTTCCTTCTCGTACCCGTCGTTTTCATACTCCTTCGCGCCAATGCATCCAATGCAGCTAATGGTTTCTTCCGCTAAATGTCATTAAGTAGGTTCTGCTGTGGTTAAAACAAATGTGCTAACCGTTACAATAATTTTGAAAATATAACCGTGGAAAATATTTAAAATAATGTTCAATTATGCAAAGATATATGAGTTTTATCATGCTTGTAAAAATATGTACTATACCAAGGATAAATATGAATATATGTTTTAAACCATAGAGGAGTAGGAAGAAGAAATTGATTATGATCTTGGAGTGCAGCCGCTGAAGACTAATAGCGAGTGACAGGATGTGGCAACAGCGGTCACGTGGCAGTAGAAACGCCAATCACAAAATAATTTCTCCCCAGTATAGCAAAAAAATATACTTTGACGGAATGACTGAACCACTGATTACTTTATTTTTAGCATCTCACTGGAACTTCAATGTCAGTTTTTGTCTTATCTTTACAAATGTATAATCACGATCAACACATCATTTGTGCAGAAAAACATTATTTCCTAATACTGTTTGAGGTTTTAATTTTATCTATATACTTACTAGCTACAAGCAGGCAAATAAATATAATTATAAAAATAATAAAAAGTTCGTTGGTATTCACTTTGAATATTTCGGAATTTGATATATGTATGTTTTATATACATGTATTTTAGAGCCTTCAATAGTGTTACAAACTCAAATATGGAACATTCTTACAAAAAAATAATAAGACATTTCAGAACATTTAATACGGGCTATTAAAAGCCTTTACTTAATGCTAACATTAACAATGGCAAAGTATAACAGTCGGTAGAAATACAGTAAGTACAAACCAAAGAGCTAAACAAAGATGTCCCTTGTCTTTTACACTTTTTAAAAGTTACGTTGACAATGTCTTTTGGAAATGGCAAAATCGTTTAACCAAACCATTTAAAATAGGAAGTGTTATTTTAAACACTGTTTTATTTGCAGACGATCAGGTCTTGTTTCTGGAGACCGAAGACCAACTGCAAATGGCAGTCAACAAATTAAATGAAAACTTTGCTCAACATAATCTGAAAATTAACACAACAAAAACAAATGACGTTTTTAAGAAAACGCCGCTTAAGATGCAAAATTGTTATAAATGAATAGATTATAGGACAAGTTGAACATTTTAATTGTTTAGGACATGAAAGGTAAAACAAGAAGATACATGCAAATAAAAATTCACTAAATTACTACAGTCCATGCTCACTTATGGTAGTGAAAATAAGGAGGACACTGATAATAGAGAATCAAAGCGGCGGGGATGAGCTTTCTACATTCCGTAGCGGGATTGACTAATTTAGATCAACAAAGAATTGTAAATATCAGAGAGACTTTAGGTTAACTTGACTGATTATTATTATTATTATTATTATTATTATTATTATTATTATTATTATTATTATTCGTTTTGTTATAAACAGAGATTATGAACTTACTGCCATTAAGTAGTTTGCTAAATTCCAATGCTGTGGATTGTATGTTTGTTCGTCAGTTCTATAATAAATAGCCTAAAATGAACAAGGAGCCATAAATTCTAGTAATAAAATTAAAATTGCAAATTCTTAAAAGCAGGTGGCTGTGAACGATTATTATTATTATTATTATTATTATTATTATTATTATTATTGGTGGAAAGTAAAATGACGCCGCAAAAGTGAAATGGTCATAGAAATACAGCTATATTATTGTTAGAGTTAGTACTTATTTTAGCACAGAGGGCAAGTTAATTTGTTCAGTCATTTTATTTTCCATGTTATTTATATTAACGCATATATGGAACAGTAAGCGATTCTTCATATCTGTCGCAACCATCCATATTTATAAGTGCAATCTAACTACAGTATTAGTATAGGCAAATTCTTGGTAAGATTTTTCACTCAAATATACAGGCTAAGTTCCCAGTGTTAACGCTTAATGTTCTACTAAAACGATAAATCACCACTCAAAATATTTTTGTGGTATTTATCATGTTTAAAGGTATTAGTAAGATAGAGTAATCGGCAAGTACACACCATACTGCAATTTCACTCCCCAGAAGATAGGCATTTTTACTGGTCTAACACAGCGATTAGGCGAGCAGGAAGGAACATTAACGTCAGTTGTTTGCTGAAAAGATAACATTAAGTTAATTTACGGTTGAGACCTGTTTAGACATGCTTAAATTTTATATTTCTGTTCCATAAATCTATAAGAACTAAATTTTCAGTATGAAAAAAAAAATTATGATTTCCGAAAGATAAGTAGTTACTGCATTTGAATATTTTAAATAAAAAGCGAATATAACCCAAAATTAATCAAAAAATTTTATTAAGTAATGTTATGAAAAATATAAAAATACTGTAACGTAACATTTACCTGTCTCTGTATATTTTGAAATAGAAAATTCAAAACATTCCAAGGAAGGTTTATTTAAATGATGCAGGTTTCAAAAACCTTGGAAAAAGGCTACATAAACTGCATTGTTTGATTTGGATTCAACTTTATACTGAAAAATATTTGAACAACTGTATATAATGAATGAGTAGTCGGAAGTTTTCACGACCGGAGTCAGACTTATAACTAGAAGTTTCTTCCGGGCTTAGGAGCCGTGGTCTGTTGGACTCCTTAGCTCCAACAGACCACGGCTCCTATACCCTGAAGAAACTTCTAGTTATAACTGCATATAATATTAAAAACACTTCTTTTCGGTCTGAAAACATTGTTTTTTTAAGTGAGGCATTTTGCAATCCAAGTTGCGAGTGTGATGTATTTCAAAGCGTCGGATGACAGCGAACATGTAATTAGAGCTGATATTACCAGGCAGAAACGAACAGACAATTTGTTGTTATCTAGGGGCACAACAAAGAGTGATACGGTATCTATGACTGCTTCAAAGGACATGTTTCATAATTACTCCAACACGTTAATGTGTCCACCAAATTAAAAATTATTATGTTAATTTTTCAAGGATAGAAGCCATTTGAATGAATATGATTACGGTAAAACTTCGTTAAACGAATTCGAAGGATTGAAAAATCAATGGTTATTGTTAATACGTTCTTACTAAACGAGGATTCAAATATTAAAATTACAGTATCAAATATAAACATGCATATTATATTACATGCTAGTATAGTACTGTGCAAGAGACTGAAATTTTTTGGAAATCTATTCACAGTATTTACGAGGACTTCGGATTTTGCAGCAATTGTTTTAACATGTCCAAGATAGTTAACTCTTCTTAGCGGGTAATGGAATGCTATTGTCGTATATTACTTTCTTCTGATGACTGTTCTTGCATCACATCGCATCTACTGTCACATCATTAACCCACAGCAACACATACTGCAATATCATCATCTACACTAATGAACTCCTCAAAGCGTGTAACTTGAGGGTCGGCAGCGTCATCGCCATTATCATCATTAGCAACAGCATTCAAACTTTTGTTTTGTCCCGTTCTCCGTTAAATTGTTTAAGTTTGAAACTTATATCTTAATTATTTCTTTGAGTCTTCCAACTTCTCCTCTTCCTCTGGGTCTATACGTCCGGGTAGCGTCTTTTATCTATCCTATTTAAATTTGTATCCATTCATTGTGGTACTGGTTGTTATTTACTAAAATACTAAAAATGCAACTCGTGTATTTCATCGTTTGTTTTCTTATTCTTTAAAAACACGTTTTAAAAATCTCATTTCGGAAATTTCAATTAGTTATCTTTTATATTTTGTTAGGGTCCAAGGGAATATCTGGTATAGGCGTGACTTTATAAAAATGTAGGGGTGTTCATTTGCATTGTTTAGAAAACGTTTTATAGTATCACATATTTGCGTTGTCTGTATTTATGTTTCTATCATATACAAGGCTGTATCCAATACAATTTACGTTATTAACCTGATATACAAATTTTGTCTAATGGGCAAGCTCCCCTAAAAACCATGCCTTTACTCTTCGTTATGAATATTAATTCTTATATTTGGTTTAGCTTATGTGGGCCAATTTGTAGAATGTCCTGGAATTTGCTATAATAACAACCTGAGTGTGTCTAAAATACAATGATTAATAATAAAGTGTGTTTTCATATATATTTTAAATAAGGTTGGAAACAATGGGTACTTCACAATTAATCTTATCGGCCTATACTTGCATTTGGCATAATGTACATGATCTGAATCTAATCAATGGAAATGTTCAATGTCAGAAGAATGTCTATTATGAAAGATGTCACTTGTGGAGTAATGAACTGTGGAGAAGATATAGGGTTGGTGTGATTTATTACACTTACTAATTACACACGAATGTATTTTATCAGTGCTCCTGCAGTAAGAAGTTGTTTTCCATCACATTTATCACCATTCATTTCTGATTTGTGACTTGTAAAATATTATAAAAAATTATAATGTGTCATCTGCATTAAAAAAGAGACATGATTTTCTCTCACTTGGTAAAATTCTTGTAACCAGTTTTATGCATCAAACTTTGTTTGCCTCACTATAAATAACTAATTCAGAGTTATAGTATGGCAGTGAAAACAGAACAGCAGTTTTCAATTATATGCATCTGTATGCTGCAAAAGTTTCATTTCATTAGCTTTAATAGTCCTTGAGAAAGTGGGAACTGAATTTGGTAAATTTAACACTAAAAGGATAGACCTTTCATACTCTCTTTAATATGAAGATACGAGTGTAGGTCCATAAGTTTCCGGCCTAACCATTTTCTAGGTATGATAAAGACAAAAAACTGTATTTCACTTTTCAATATAATTACCCGTTATTGCAATACACTTCCCACATCTTTGATTCAACATTTCGACCCCCCTAAATAGTCAGAAGTCTCGTTTGCAAAATGGGCATAATCGGCATCCATCACTTCTTCGTCACACTTAAATTTCCTTTTTCTCAGGTCTTTTTTAAGTTTTGCGAAGAGGAAATAGTCATGGGAAGCTAGATATGGGCTGTAGGGTGTATAGTCGATCTCCTTAAAGCCACATTTCTTCACAGCTTCCTTTGCAACAAGAGCTGTGTACACAGGCGCGTTGTCGTGAAGAAGGCGCACACCACCACTCAGTTTTCCTCGCCTTTTCTCTTTGATGGAAGCACGTAGTCTGTACAGTAGGCCAGCATAGGACTGTGGTGTTCACCTCCTTGAAGTCAATGAAAAGCATTCCTTCACAGTCTCAAAAGATTGTGACCATGATCTTCTTGGTTGCTGAGTGACATTGGCCGGCGGTGCTTCGCCAGGTTTACGCCACTCCATTGATTCTTTTTGGACAAGAGATCATAGTAGTGGACCATAGTTTCATCTCCTGTAACAATGGTTTGCAGAACCTCTCTCTTGTTACCACAGCAGAACTCCAAAAATGCCTGACTACAGATGACTCGTTGCTGACTTTGGACTGAGGATAAAGTCTAGGCATCCATCTTGCACTAATCTTATTCATGTTTAAATGTTCATGAATAATTCTAGAGACTGTTGTTTTATAAAGGCCCAACCTTGCTGCTATTTCTGTAACTTTGAGCTGCCAGTCTTCCAAAATTTCAGGAGTTTTCAGGAATGAGCACCTCCAGCGGCCGATCTGGACGCTCTTCGTCTTCACTGCTTTTTCGACCCATTGGAATAAGTTTGGTTCATTCTTTTACGGTAGAATATGAGGAATTTTTTGAAACGGTGTTTAACGCCCGTTTTTACGACTGAGGCACCACAGGCGGTGAACACTGGTGATACATGAAATGAAATGATATACTAGGAAGGATTTCTTTTTAAAGGAAGGAAACGTTCCAGGCCTAAGTTTAGGGTACTTCCCCGGCATTTTCCAGTTATGAGGACTGAGGAAACCTGGAAAAAACCTCAGTCAGGGAGGATGGTTCTGGAGGGATTCGAAACCCAGACCTCCCGCTCACGAATCCGCGCCTTAACGACCTCGGCCGAGGATGCTTCCCCACATACACCGTTCAATCGTTGTTTAATTTCATTTGGAGTTAAGTCCTTCTTTTGTGAGGAACTTAATAACAGCTCGATACTCCATTTTGAACATGTTACAATCTTGTAAACATAGCCTTATTTATGCAACTTTATCGGAACAACTGAACACAAAGGAGCGGAAGTTACAGCTGCAATTATTTACTTAATAGACAATGTATGACACCATATAAAGATTTTGCGAAGGCGTTAATCCTTATCGGAGAGGCCGGAAACTTGTAGACCTGCCCTCGTAGCTATTGATATTACATGCTTTGTCGAAAGTGAAGAAATAACAACGATACGTTGCTCGTACCCACTTGGAGGGTTCCGAGTGCCAAGGACAGCTATTATGTAAGATGAATTAGATATGAGCTGGATTGTTATAGACCTTTTTCCTCAGTCCAAAAGCAGCAATGAGTCATCTGTAGTCAGGCATTTTTGGATCTCTACCGTGGTAACAAGAGAGAAGTTCTGCATTGTTATAGATGAGACAGAAATAAAATCCCAATTGAACAAATGTCACTTCGGGTCAGCAGAAAAATAAAAAGTTTATCAGAATCCCAGCAAATGAAAGCTGTGATGATTTCACGCACGATTGTTATGGCATTATCCGTACACATGGCTTGTTAAGCTATTTTCTGACCATTGGCTGAAACTTTGGGGACTGGTGGAGCTTGTCCATAAAATCACAAAAAATACCGTTTGACGTGTACTCCAGAATTGGTTGACCAGGCTGCGCCAATGCGTAATACAAAGTGACGGATATATCGAGCACATTCTATAGACGTCCATTTTCCTTGTGCTCCCAGATGCTGGGACAACCTGTACATTGATTATGTTGAACTAGATTATGGGAGCTGGTGCATGCATGAACTGGCATTGCGAAAGAAGTGTGTAAGAATTACGATTTTGAGATCGATGCTACAATGGAGAAATCTTCAAATTATGAGGCACATATTAGAATAATCCAGTATTTAAATATATAATAATTAACTTATTATAACAAAAATCTCTTATTTAAACTTTTCGAAATGGTTTAGATGCACATAATAAACACATCTTTATTTATTTATTTATTTATTCATTTATACTGAGGTATAGTAGGAAATATGCGTTAAGAGTATCAGGAAATGTTGTACAACAAACTACAAAACTTGTTATAACAACCTAAACCTCAGAAAGAACTGAGGGAGTGCTAAATCAGTAAAAATATGTGCTTAGTAATATTGCTAGATTTGCACAAGATTTTATATGTAACACTTACTTTTAATTAAGTTTTAAGGAGTTAAAACTTAATTAATTAGGAGTTGGAGGGAGTTTTAAGCAAATATTAAGACAAGCCAACAAAACGTTTTTGAGGCCATTGTGAATGTATGCCGCATTGTCATCGATAACAGTTTTAACTTGTTTCCCAACGGAACGATTATCAAAAGCCGTGTATTTATCAATGCACATGCTTATTAAAAACAATTTTAAAATAAATGTTTTCAGAAATGCTTTAATATGTTTTAAAAAAAATATATCTTAGTATATTAAGCAAATTGTATGAAAAAATTTAATTAAACCAGACTTGCGAGGCACGAAGAGAAAGGCAGTTCTTGAACCTTAAAGCTGCTCTCAACGAATTTCTGAGAATAGAGCCATTTATTTGTAGAATTGATGCCAAAGTCATAGAACTGCTAAATTCAGGATCGATGTTTTCATACGGTTCTATGTTCGCCTCGTTGATTTTCACTGCCATCGTCTGGAACCTCTGGCCTCGGCCATAATGTGATGCGCCATGTTATGACTACATGCAGAGCTGGGCGACGGCCAAGAATGTGATCCAGGTCATACTGCCCATCCTGTTGACTGGCTTTGTCTAAGAGAGACGTGAAAAGCGAGAGCAAGCTTTCAAAAGCCAAGCCACTCAAATTATTATCATACAACCTTATGCTTGGGAGTACAAAGTCTTCTAAAACCTTTAAAATATCATTGACACTGGTTGGAATTACGTGACCGTTAGCGAAAAATCCCAATCCATGTTTCCATACTACAGTGATGTTATTTAAGTTACGGCCGGCAGAGCGCGGTTGCGTGCGGGGAGAAGTCAGTGGGCAAGACCATATAATACATGTACGGGTAGTAGCTTGTAGTGTGCTTGAGGGAAGCTTTATCAGTTAGCGGTTGTACATTAGGAGCTATCATTGAGTGTAAATTGTGAGCGTATTGTTCTTCGTTAGTTGTACCACTGTATAAAAATATTCTTGAAGAACCGGTTTTGATTTGTACATCTTCCAGCGATTAGACATGATAATATCCTGGCAATCGGGTTCCAGATATAGAAAATGTTCGTCAGTTTGTTAAAAGTTATGAGAAACAACATCTCTGAGTAACAAGAAACGGTTCTTAAGGAGATAAAGTTAATTGAAAGACAAGAATCTCCTACGCAGATGCCAGCAATGTATTGCTGCTGAGGAGCATTTATAACAAAGGTTAATGTTTTATTATTATTATTATTATTATTATTATTATTATTATTATTATCATCATCATCATCATTTAATAAAATGAAAATTCTTATGCGCAATCATCAAAGAACAGGAAGTAGCCGTGCTCCGGCGGCCTGTAATCCAAATAACCTCACTGTATATGCCCCAAAAAGGTCTTTGTGCAGATTCTCTTTCTCTGGCAACGTTTGTATAACGGTTGCAGAGTGATTATGGGGATCGTATCTATTACTCCGTAAACGGCACAGATAATTACATAAAAACAGCCATAATCAAAAACAACATAAAAGCTAAATAATCAACAGCCTCAAATTCAGATTAAAAAACCTACCAATAAGTAAGAGAGAATATAAATCGAGTACCATAAAGTACTAAAACACTTTATTTGGTAAGGAATTTGTTTACACAAGGCAACTCAGCTTGAAGATGTAGCGGATATGATAACATATATTCAATAAATATATTTACGCCAGGGTGGACTGATGTAACGGCAACGGGAAGTCTGGGGTTCGATTCCTGTCAAGACACTTCTCCTTAACTGGTTTTTTTTTTTTTTTTTTTTTGTAAGGCTTTCATAAGTTCCTTAGTTCTGAAACCCTTCAGTGTTTTAATAAAAAAAAAAGAAATGTCCTAACTTCGTGTACAACCAGTGCCTCAGAGAAAAAACGGACATTAATCACTATTAAAAATGCATGTTTATTTAACCGTGAAATTATATACTTGTATTATTGATTCAGTGTGTATGAATCTTTTTCAAACACTAACTGCATAAATTACTGACAGAATCGATGTTTGCACTTGCATCAGTCGTCACCTGTTCTTCAGACATTCTGTTTGTTGACTGAGTGCCGCTACTCATAGGTATTCTGAAAAACTTCACGCACATCTGAGTGCATTCTGCTGTAGTTTATTTCAGCAAAACCTTTATAATTATGCACATGGTCCGTTTAAAGAGGTAAACATTCTTCAGGACCGAGAAGACAGTAATATAAACATTTACAAAAATTTGGGCTATTGCTTTTCTCTTTTAATATTTGTAAAAATATTAAAAGGAAACTAAAACTTCTTAATTAAATTAAATTAAGAAATCATACGATGAAGGAATTGTACATTCCATTTTTTGCCATCAATGCTTCATCTACTTCTGCCAGTCTATCATAATTTTCCCGATAAGTAGCAGCTTTTATCGCAAGAAATATTGACTTTAGGTTGAAAAGATCCCATCCCCTAAATATGTGGATAAACGCGTTACCAAATGTTTAAAGCTCTTGTTGCATTTTTCTTTCGCACACGCACATCACATATATCAACTTAATGATATGACTCAGTTACAAACGATGGGAATTTTTTTAGTTTTCCAATTTTTGAGGGAACTGTCAACAATTATCAATTGCCTTTGGTGAAAGTTGGTATCATCGAATTTGTTAGTTTATATCTTCTTTCGCTGAGCGACGTTGTTTCGCTAGTATCTGTGCAAGAGAACAGCCGACTAGAAAAGTATTTATGTGATTTTAGTTAGATGTTTGTTTTTACAATTTATTCGTCAATAATGATGTGTCTAAGAATCTGCTGTCTTAGTTACCAACTTACGATTGAGTTTGTTTCGTTGCAAAATGTGTTTGAATAGCATAATAGTGTGATTAAATTAAATAAATACATGAAATAACGCTACGAAACTCTGTTGGATATCTTAAAATGAATTTTTATTTTATTTTAATAATACTTTCTTTGTGTTTTCAAAAATAATTAACTGACAGTCTTCTTGAGTTGAACAAAATTAATTTGGAAGTCCGCATAAATGTGTGTACCATGCTGCCATAACCTAGATAGTGTAAGTCAAAATGTATGCCAATTAAATATCCTCCCAAGGCCCATAAAATGTTTTACCAATCCAAAGAACGTTTGCATAAACAAAAGAGACATAGAAGTTAACATTTGGAGGGAAAATATTCAATTAGGTCTAATTACATTTACCAAACTGTCATGATAAGTACCACAATTTATGCCAATAGTGTTGCCAACATTTACCAAACAATAAGGCAAATGTTTACAATAAACGGTAATAAAGAACATTTACTGCATTTCCCTTTGTGGTAGTAACATATATAACTGGGTCACTTAACAGATTTCGAAGTTAGATATAATTAAGATTGCAAAGGACATTCAGCAAAGCTTTAATTTCCCTGGAGTGAGGCATAACTTTCTCAAATTTATTTTGAAAAAAAATATATTATTATTACTGATAGATTATAGTAAATTACGGATAACACCTTTGAAGTATCAACTTATGATAGTAAAGAGGTACTTTCAACTAATAAAATGAACAACGAGGAATTCATTAAAAAAAAAAAAAATCTAAACGTGGTTCTCGAAGAGAAATTTTCCTTATTGACGCGTCCATTTTATTTGTTGGAATAAAACTTATCTGTAATATTCTATAATGATATAATAATAAGCAATTATGAACGATATCTGAACATATATTTAAGAAAACAGAATTGTTCCTTACTGGACGATGCACACCAGAAAATGTACTCATTGCACTCTACGCATTAGGAATGGGAGAAGAGTCAGGGTTTAGCTTTAAACTCGTCCCTGATCTCCTTGACTTCTATAATGCATCAGAGGAAATGAAAAAATATGAAGCCGTTAGCAATTAAATTTAATTATTCGGGCTGCTACATATTTTGTTTCAAGATTGTATACATTTCAGGTGATCTATAAAACCATTTATAGGGGGTTAAAAATAAAACAAAATCACTAATATTTCAACGTTGACTATGATGATTTCTATAAATCTACGAAACTATGTGCCAACAAGGAAAACGTAAACGAAATCCAAACAGAATTTAGGAAGATCTAAGGCCTGCATGAGATTGGCCCATATTAAAGTGGCAAAATCCAATCAGGATTTAAATATACATGGAATAAATTCGAGAGTACCGCAACAACTTTAAACATATTAAGAGTGGGTTTCACAAGCCACTCAGAACATTAATAGGAAAAAGCAATAGAAGGACGTACCACGAAGCCGGAAGTTCCTTACTTGTCTAGGGAAACTCACAGCGCAGTTGTAGCGAATTTTGTTAAAAAAAAAAAAAGAAAGAAAAAGAAAGAAAGAAAAAAAAAAAAAGAAACATCACGTCATAAGAGAATACCGTGTCACGAGAGGTCATTACAATTTCATACATTAAAGCCACAAATTGAATTTCATTAACTACGAATATAATAATTAAGGGGGGAATTTTATATAGAGACGAGATAACAGCATTCTTGTGTAAAGTCTGGTTTGTCGTAGTTATAAATTTATTAAATATTCACATAAAGCACTTATTCATGTCTGCAGGGCCCTATTTCACAAAAGTATGGTCTAATAAATGCAAGTGTATTAGTACAAGTCCTTGTAAAGTATGATCTTGTAACTTTCCATTCCACGAAAGAAGTGCAACACTTAGAGGTTTTAATATACAGTGCGGATTATTATCATTCCTGGTAATGGGTGTTGTATTTTTTCTTAGATATAATGCTAATTTAAATACTTTATTAAATATTAATCGATATTCTAGCGTAATACTCCACTTTGAGAAGGCGGTTCCTTACAGTTACATTTAGGAGCATCAATTTCAGTCGTCGAGAGATGGCAAAACAATCGATTCCAGATTGCTTTCGGTCATTTATTTTACTAGCGCATTTGATCATTTATATTTATTTATTTGTTATATTGCTTGACAACCACTTTCTCATTATAAACAATAATTAAATAAATAAAAGGGGAAATTGTGTCAAAAGGAATTGTTTTTAAAAGAGAATGCACAATGAAAATAAATTATTTTCGTGGTCTGTGGCAAGGCTCTTAAAAATACATTAAATAAGATGCTGGTCTGAAATATGCATCTGAAATAAGAAACGTCAATATAAAGTCATAAACAGTACTTTAATTTATAACTAGAAGTTTCTTTGGGGATTGGAAGCCGTGGTCTGTTGGAGCTAAGGAGTCCAAACGTTTCATCCCCACCTGCGGAGGACATCTTCAGTGGCACGTCCTTCGTGCCAGGACCTTCGCCTAGAAAACTCAGACCGCGCCACTGAAGATGTCCTCCGCAGGTGGGGATGAAACGTTTGGACTCCTTAGCTCCAACAGACCACGGCTTCCAAGCCCGGCAGAAACTTCTAGTTATAAGTCTGACTTCGGCCGTGAAAGCTTCCGACTACTTTAATTGCACTTAACAACTTTATCATTGTACACAAATTTATTCTTCCTTTGTACATATTCCTACTCATCATTATCGTCATTTTCGCTAATACTTGGCGCATTTGGGTTAACTGACTTCCAAAATTATTAAAAAGATAATAAATTTGAAGTATTTGAAGCTACCAATATACACTTGTAGAGAAAGTTACATAAATTACTAATGCTAATACTTCTGTGGAACAGAGCAACGAAAATCACTTGTACACTTGTAAATATGCAGTTGTAAAATACAAGCGTAGCAGAAACCTTTGTGGAGAGGTTTACTAATAACTACAAGCTACCAGTCCGTACACTTGTAATGTATTAGACCATACTTTTGTGTAGCAGGGCCCTGGACGTTCTTTCTGAGTAAAATGTAACCATGCGATATCATTCGAAATCTAGCACCATCGCTGAGCATTTACCCATTTTTTGCTTCTTGGCCTGAAGCCAGCGAATAAAGCATACAACATCACCTGTGCATTAAACACAATAGGTTTATGTAATATGGCGCCAGGTTTCGAGTCAGCTTGTCACCTGATCTATAATTAAGACCACAGCATGCGAAGTTGATGATGAAAATAAATTAAATAAAACACGATTGCCTACATGAGTTGCTAGACAGCAGAGGACGTCATGAAGGTCATTAAAATTAGCAGTTTTTATTTTTTATTTATTTGATTATTTTCAGAATTAGACAAACCTTACACACTTGTGCAATGTTTAACCATCACACATTTTAACACATCTAATGTCACATTTTCAACAAAATTTGTCTCTGCCTACTGATTGTTATTTTTTCTTCATCCTTTTTGCCTTTTTATAGAGTTTTTTCGTTACGTCTCGTAGGCTTCAATTTTCAATTATTTTTTCATGGTGTATTTGTGAAGCAATCAAAGTTCTGTTTAATGTAACGCTTCGTGTACCATTTTGTTATCCCGTTTACGTTTAACATTATGAATATTTTAATAATAAAGACAAAATTACATATATCTGGTAAAGATATGACTATCAGGACATTTCACCTATCTTAGCGTGATAAAATAGCTGCATAAAACATTTTCTTAAAACTGCCTTAATACTTACGTTGTCATCTGTAATATCTGTGAATGTGTACCTTTTAAAAGTAATTTTAAAATCGCTTTGTTAAGTACTTCAAAAGGATACAAGAATTCAAAATATAAATTAACCTAGTTGAATAATAATTCATAAAATAGACAATTTTTAATAAAACAAATGAAGATAGAAAGAGTATTTCAGAAAATTAAAGTAACAAGAGAAAATTCCCTTAGGTCAATCACACAAAAGAACTAATAATGGACTACCGTCACCGTGAAAAAGAAAAAGCATCATTTTAAACTATGAAAAAGAAACTAAATATGAGCTAAAAAGGGAAAAAATTAAACAAATCTTGAAAGTGGTTTAATTTCTTCGATCCTGCAAGAATTTTTATTGTATTAAAGCATTCATTCTTATAGATTATCTTAATTCCACACTTTAGGTCTAATTATACATATATCCCAATCAGCTTTTTGCCGGCCACGCGCGCGATCAGATTTCCGATATTACTGATCTGTAATATCGCCACTCAAGGTCATATTTCACGCGCCAAGTGAACTCCCTTATGCACTCAGAAATAATAATAATAATAATAATAATAATAATAATAATAATAATAATAATAATAATAATTCCGATGTCCCTAAGAAGGGCAAATGCTTCCTACAAAGGATAGCTCTTATTCGCTAATACGATAAGCTAATTCGCATTAGGGTTGTATACAATAGTATTACCTGTATGCTACACTTTGTTACACTTTTGTTCATCAGATTTGTTTCGAAGTAACGTTCGATGGTTTTCGATGTATTCCTGCTTCTTGCTAATCTGAACCATTTTGGACCTACCTGTGCCCCGCAGGTCTTCCCATCTCAGTGTTCGCTTGCCTCTATGTCGTTTGCCTAAGCGCGTGTCTCACATGGTGGTCTTATACGTCCATCTGTCGTCCTGCATCCTCGCTATGTGGCCTCCCCACTTGAGTCTGGAGGCTCTTTCTGCGATGTCTGTTGTTCATGTTATTTGAACTAACACTTCGATGGAGATTTTGACCCTTATGTTATTCCTAATATCCAGCGTTCCATTTTCCTTTGACTTATTTGTAGTGCATTATCTGTTTGCTTGTAACGAATCACGTCTGACACCCGTATAACATTTACTGGGTAGATGCAGGTTTTTATTGCTTCGAATTTAAGCCTTTTGCTTATTTTCCTGCTGGGGAATATAAAAGGAACTAGAAAGTCTTCTATGCAAAGGATGTCCTTATGTTTATCTCTTTTTCCCTCTTGTGCTTGAAGGAGATTAACTGTTCTGTGTGTACATGTTACTTTACATATGGCTGAGTTACTCCATCTACTGTGACTGGAGTTTCCATTCTATTTGTCATTAGGCGTGTTTTTATCTTGTCCACTGATACCCTGCCGCTTTGCTATGTGTGTTGAGTTGTTGCAGCATCGTTTGTAATTCCCCCGGTGTTTCAGCGCATAGAATCGCGTCGCCTACAAATCTTAGGTTCGTTAATCTACTGTCATTTATGTTTATTCCGTAATGCCTGTTTCATTGCATTTTCCGGAATATGTCTTCCATAACACAGGTAAAAAGTTTCGGAGAGATTCGGTCTCGCCGCCTTACTTCTCTTTCCAGTCGGAATGTTGATCCTTCTCTATCTGCTGTATTCACCTTTGCGACACTGAGTTAGTATATGCTATTCAGTATGCGCATAAGTTTGTCTTCTACATTTTGTATGGACAAGGCTTGTAGCATATTTTGCGTGTTCGTGATTTAATTACTGTGTGTGAATTAAATTTAGTGTATTGCAATGTAGCCTATAAGCTAACACGAGAACAGAAAAGATTTGCATACGATGCTCATGTGATAGCAGCTCTTTTAAAGTAAGATGTAGGCAATTTTTAGAGAAATTTCCTCGTTTTCGGATTCCACATAGACACATGTACTGTAAGAAAAGTCTTATATTTAAGAAATATGTAAGTTAATATCACAAGAAATAGACATTCATAAAGTACAGCCCACAGAACTACTAAATTTCTAAAATTGAATTACCAAGTGGTTGTAGTGCAAGAATTATGACCAGGTAAGTCTCGAATTTCTGTTTTGGGGTAATGCAGAGTATTTTTTTCTGCCCTACTGAGGACGAGTCCGCTATGGGCCTATTGTACAAATCTGGGAGGAAGGATGAGATAGATAATGCACGGGAGTATGCGGGGTCCCTAACATTTCCAAGATGACAAGCCCCAGATGCCGACGAGCCAGAGAACCAACTCGGTTCCATCAACGTGTCACTTGCGATCTCCAGATGGATCTCACCAAACACTAAGACAGAAACTTTTTTCTTAGCGCAAGCCACCGTCACACATCCGGCACCAACCCGCTACACCTGGCGCATTCGACCTTGTAACTGTTGCTATGGATTGTTGCTGTAACTGTTGAAATGAAAGGAAACGGGACAGTGGAAAATACGTGGAATAAAAATATTCATCCCAGTAATCGCCTAAGTGACCTAGGGAAAACACGAAAAAAAGTCCCCAGGAGAATAATGCCCGGGACTCCCCGAATGCGAGTTTCAAGCGATATTTGCTGAGCCACTCCGCTCGTGTGCAGAGTGTTTACTGATTCGCAGTAAATTACTTTCTCTATGAGACTTAACTTTATTAAATAGTTGTTTGTTAGCAAAACTACGGGTTCTGTAGCACAAAATATCCGCGATTTGCCAAGAGTTGTCTTTCTTGATGGAAAAAGCAGCTGTATGGTGTACTCGTAACTGCAGTGTATATACAGGGTGTCCCTGAAGTCCGATAGCAGCGTTCTTAATTTATTACACAAAAACTGCAAATGATACAGCTGATGATATATGATATATATCATATTAAAGAGGAACTCAAATTGTTTGGATTTTACCACCAATTCTTGTAGTTCCCGCATTCGCCGCAGTTGGCGTTTTGTAAAGAAAAGTTCGTAGAGCATCCTGCCAACTGCAAGTACCACGTACTACAGTTTGGAAGACACTATGTAAGAGACTGTGTATACATTACAGTTCTTGCAACGGTTGAACCGAAATGACAAACTATAGCGTTAGACTTTGTATTAGAGTACAATAATGAATAGAAAAAGACGACTTCGTGAATCGCATAATCTTTAGTTTTTTTTTTTTTTTTTGAATGATTTATTTATGGACGCTCTTTAACAGCTCAGGTCATCAGCGTCCCATTCAACTCAGGGCGTGAAACGGCCGACAAATTTTGCTCAGAGGCCTCTCTTTCAGGCTTGAGGTTCTTTTTCGTGCCGTAAATGTACGACACGGGACCACAGCTTTATCTACACTTAGGATTTTTACGCCCCGAAAAAATCCATCGGTTCTGGCCGGGTTCGAACCCGCGATCTTGGGTTTAGGAGGCAAGTATGGTAAGTACTACACCACCAGGACCGACATAATCTTTAGTGACGAAGCCACATATACAAATGGCAAAGTTAACAGACCTAACCGTCTAGTGTGTGGTACCCACAATCCTCATGAATTGGTCGAATATGAACAGTTTTTTTTAGTAGTGTTTAACGACCGTTTTACTACTGAGGCACCACATGCGGTGGACACTGATGATATATGATACGAAATGATAAATTGGGAAAGAATATTTTTTAAGCAAGGAAACGTTCCAGGTCTTTGTTTAGGGTATCTCCCCGGCATTTGTCATTTATGAGGACTGAGGAAAACCTGGAAAAAACCCAGTCAGGGAGGACGGTCTTGGCGGCATTGGTGCCCCGGACCTACGCTCACCAGTCCGCACCTTGATCTCGGCCACCCGTGGCGGTGGAATATGAACGTGATTCATCTAAAGTGAACGTTTCCTGCGCAATTTCATCGGAGAAATTTTAGGGACCATTCTTCTTCACAAAAACCACTGTAACTGGATATACGTACCTGGATATGATACAGCAATGGCTGTGCCCACAAATGCTAGAATATTTAGAAAATGTCATGTTCCAGTAGGACGGGGCCACACCCCATTACCATAACGACATTCGTAATTTTCTGAACAACACACTGGATAGGACGATAGGATGATAACTTCGAAAATGGCCTTCCAGATCCCGGACCTAACTCTCTGTGACTTCTTTCTATGTGGATACATCAAAGATTGTGTGTATGTGTCACCTTTACCACAAAGTCTAGAGCTCAAAGGATTGTAGCCGGTTAGTCAGGAGTTCCGTTATAGACTGTTACTACTCGTACATAGCGAATGTAGCAATATCCAACAATGTAGCAAAATTTCAACATTTTGTTTAGTAAAATCAAAATGAATTGTACTCTATCCCGCTGTTAAATGACTAGGGCATACCGAATAAAAGTTTAAAATGAAGCTGACAAGGTTTTTTTAATAATGATTAACGCTCGTTTTAACTACTGAGGCATCACAGGCGGTGGACACTGATGATACATGAGATGATAAATTGGGAGTTTTTTTTTAAGGAAGGAAGCGTATCAGGGCTAAGTTTAGGGTAGCTCACCGGCATTTTCCTTTATGAATGCTGAGGAAAGCCTGAAACCCCTCAATCAAGGAGGACGGTCCTGGCGGGAATGGAACCCCAGACCGACCTCCCGCCGTCGAGTCCGCGTCTTAACGACCTCAATCGTCCATGGGGGAGAAACCTAAAAAGTAATCAGCAATGGTTTTAAATTTCTGCTCAATATCTAAAATGATGCGTTATTGTTTAAATTAATTTAAATTAAATTTATTTTACATGCAAACGAAGTGTTCATGTAAAAAGATTATCGTTTGTATTAAATTATCAAATTATTTTATTATTCTGGTCAGCCTTGAGCACGTTAATCAAACAGAGTGCTTAGTCGCTAAGCGGTTGCCAGTTCTACTCTCGCCTGGGTTAGGGGACATTTTTTGCATTTTAACTTTTTTCTCGTATCTTCTGTAACATATTTAGCCATGGAGCCTGATCATGGTATAGAAACCTGAAAACGATAACGTGGCTGAATGAGTTCATAGGAATTTGTGGCCCAAATTTCCTAGTAATTCATTTAAAGAACTGAGGGAAAACCCCGAGATAACCCAAGTTGGGAAAAATCGAGCCGGAAATCAAATCCGGGCCCCTCACGTGGAAAGCAGACGCTATCGCTAGATTAATGTTCAAGCGGTGGTATAAGTTAGAGTGGAGTATGACAAAACAGTTTATAGTCTGAACAATAACAAAAGCAATACTTGTGATGGTGGTATAATTTTAATTCACAGTCTCTTTTTTGGAAGTATTTTTGGCTCACCAAATTTGTAATTATTCCTTCACTTGCACTTCCTAAAACCCAGGGTGACAAATCTGACATTTCCAGCTAGTGGGTGCGACAGCGATTTATGTAGGGCGTCAATCAGAACGCGCCAGTTCAGTGTGAAATTATGTTAAGCAGCAACATCTTCTCCGGAAACCCCACCCATCACAATAGTCATTATACATTCATAAACGATCATATTCATTCGCTCTTAAATTTGTTATGTATTTTTTATTATAGCGCACAGATCGATTCTTTCGTAAATTACCATCATACTTTTTTATTTTATAATTTTTTGAAAAGCGTTAGTTCATTGTTTTGGGGGAATTTTGAAGTGTATATTATCTTATTATAAGCGTACTCAAAGATACCCTCTAGTGACCGTAAAAGAGGATTACATGTGTAATGCATGATGTTAAAATACAGAGCGTTCCTCGTATTGCCGGGCCGCGGATCGCGTGGTTCGCGTACTATTACACTAGGAGTTATCCGTTCTAAAATTCATGGCATTATAAAGAAGCTTGGAGTAAATACTTTTAATAAATATAAAATGCAGAGAAAGAAACAGAAATTCCATAGCATTTATGCAGATTATATTATTGCCATAGTTCTGCAAATGAGTAATATATAATTTTCGCGCCCTTCCTTTAATGTCTGGACAAAATTATGAACTTGGATGTTGAAAGGGCAAACCCTCCAGGAAAGATGACGTTTCAACATAAGGGAGAAATGTAGTCTATTTTATTCAACAATATAATAATGTCTAATTGGATAGTCTTTCTTGTGTAGTGATAGCGTTTACAACTACCTGCTAATCTGGAGGTCCTAGGTTCAATTTCTGGTCAGGTCTAGCTGTCTGGGTAAGGTTTGTTTCGAAGTTTTTTCTTACCCTGAGAAGATGAATGGCAGATAAATTTAAGGCGTTAAGGATTCCAAGTTCATTTCCCCATCATTAAATTCATTTCATCCATCCATGGATTTAAGAATCCCCTGGTGCATCATAACCACATCACCTTTACCATTACCTAGATCCTATGGGATTTCCGGCCTCGGAAGTCCACTACAATTCCAATGCCAGGGTTAATGTCCACTAGTTCATGAAAACACTTTTTGGGGGAGGGGTGCATGATTTGCATGTTAAACGAAGGTAGCTTTTGAAGTAAGGAGATCGTGTGCAGCTTAATACAGTACTTAGTTGAGCGTGCAAACAATAAACCATTGAAAACAATGCCAAACTTTATATAAAATAATTCATTAAGTTCTTGGAAAATAATTAACAGAATGCAAAACATTTTTATACTTTACGTTAAGGCAATTAATAAAGAAGTTTAATCCTACCCTTAAAGTATAGGAAATTTAGTTTACTTACTACGAGGCAATTCGGAAAGCAAGTTCCGGCCTTGTTATTCACGTGCAAGAGAGGCGGTAGCAGCGTTATCCTTGATTTGCTGTGAAGCCTTGATTGAGTACCCTCCTAGCAGTGTCTGTGTGAAGTATTCGACAGTTTCTTTCACCAAGACAGGCGTCAAAATGTGTGCTGAATTTAAGCTCCTGCCAAGTGTGAGGTATGTGCAGTGATAGTTTCCGTTATCAATTACAAGATGGACGCACTGGGCAACAGTCTGTTGTGAAAGATGTGGATGATGTGATTAGACAAAATCGCCGTTTCAAAATATTAAAACTCTATGAGCAACTAAGCCTTTTCAACAAATCAGAGAACTGTTCTGTATGAAGTGGTGACACAAAGGTTAGGTTATCGCAAGGTTTGTGCTAGGTGGGTGCGAAAAATTCAAGGAGAGCATCACAGAGTGGCAAAGTTCTACGCAGAGGGGATTTCAAAGCTTGTGAAGCGTTACGACAAATGCCTGGATGTAAATGGAAATTATATTGAAAAATAATTTTCACTTGCGCATAATAAAAGCTCCAAAAATTAAACAGCATTCCTTAAAAAAATTAAGGGAACTTACTTTTTGAATTGCCCTCTGGGTACTGGGTATTAGTTGATGGAGAAGACTTTGAACTTAACAAATTTTTAATGGATTATGAGGCAGGATTGAAAAGCATAAAACCCCATACTAATATTAATTTATATTAGTATAATCAATTACGAATATTATAAATATTATTGCAATCAATTTGTGCAATTTATTTCTAATCATATCGACAGTTAAATCCTTTTGCGTATCTAATGTGAAGGAGAAAAACTTGCTGACAAAACCTTTAGAAATAAACCAGGAAGTGTTGGGTTTTGGAGCTGAACAAAGGAGCCAGATGGACCTGAACACCTTTTGTATATGTTTTGTAAGAGGCTTTGAAGAAGGGTCGCAGCTAAGATTTTTTAAATTACTAGGGGAAAGGGGACCGGTCAGATACTCTTCTATTGTGCGAACAGGCAGCAGGTTTAGCCTTTGTTAGAATCGAGGACGGACCAGGTAATAAACATTTGTTGATGCAACAGAACCTTGTGGATGTAATGACATAACGAACCCAACGTAAGGAATACAGAGGAAAACAGATCGAATAAAGCCCTAAAGGAACACCCAATCGGAGAACTTAGGAAAATTATATGCACGCGCCACGGCCAATAGAAAGTCGTGGAAAAAGAGAGACCCCAAATTATTCAACAGTTAAATTTTGAAAGTCTGGGGACGATATTACAACCGAAAGAAGGCATTCTTTATAAAAGATGGTAATTTCGAGGCCCCAGGAAGACACACAGTAAACAGTGGAACAGAGGAAATAGTGAAACAGTGAGAGAGTTGGTACAATCACCGCTCAGTGTAGAGATGCAGGACAGTTTTCAGGCAATTACCAGACATTCGTTTCAGAGATAGAATCCGTTGGTTTAGTTATCAACATGCATTTTGCGATCAGTTTAGCTCAGTTGTAGACAGTAGTTCAGTAAATAAAACAGTTGGTTTTATTAACATATCAGCTAGTCATTAAGTCAGTTTAAATAAGGCAAGAGTAATCTAAGAATCAATTTTCAGAACTTAAAGGCGACCCTTGGAAGAAAAAAATAATTGCAAATGAATAAATTGTGTTGTATGCAATTCTATGATTCTTGTTCATCTTTTCTCGGTCCTTTCCAATTGACCCAAAAAGGTCATACAATTCCAGCTTTCGACCGATATTTTATCAGCAGCTGGAGAAGAGGAAGTCGACACCAATCAGTCAACAATAAATTATATCAACACATTCCTCCTCCATTTATCCGCCAATTTCACAACTATCGAAAATGACACCCAACTTGGGGCAATTAAAATAACAATCAATCTCCACTCCAATCTAATTTCCAATAACACAAAATTAATAATGACGATCACAATTAGATCAATATTCAGGCAAATCGATTCTCTAAAACGGAGACATAGCACGGCAAATTAAAACACTTGCATCGATACGAAACATTCGATTAAATTCGGGCTGTTTTGCTAAGGCTTGTTCAATCTATCCAGGAGGGAGGTATTGCTGGATTAAGGATATATCTATTATTGCGTTCCTTGTTCATTAAAGGAATGTATTTCCTAATAGTTTCAATACGTACCTGATCTCGGAGAGAGTGTGATGGAGACAGAGGACATACGCTGCCTAATTACTGCAGTTGACAATGTGATACATGAAGAGTGTTAAGCTTTTTAAATTATAAACTGAAAAAAAAAATTTAGGCCCTTATTTATATAATTGCATTAACTTTCAAAATAAACATATATACAGAATGTTTCAGCATTAGCGAGCTAAAATTTAACAGGAAATATGAAATACTCTACTGAGATAGGAAACCAAGCTGATTTTGTTTATTTATGGACGCTCTTTAACATCTCAGGTCATCAGCGTCCCATTCAATTCAGGGCTTTAAACAGTCGATAAATTTTTCTCAGAGGGCTCTTCTTTCAAACTTGAGGTTCTTTTACATGTCGCAGATCTACGACAGGGGACCCACGGCTTTACTTCACTTCCGAAGGAAGTCATACTTAGGATTTTTACGCCCGAAAAAATCCATCGATCCTGGCCGGAATTGAACCCGCGATCTTGGGTTTAGGAGGCAAGTGTGGTTACCTCTTCACCACCAGAACCGACTTACAAAAATCCAAGAGCTGAAAAGCACATGTATGCGTGCGTATGTAAGATCGGAATAAAATAGATAAAAGGGAAAAATCTTACTTATAGATTTGGTACTATTTATTTATTATTTACCTTTGAAAATGTCGTATTGTTTTTATTTTGTTATTGTAAAGTAATTTCCTTATTATAAGGTCACCGGATAATATACTACTACTACCAACTTGATCTCAAAAACATGTGTAAAACAAAATTATGTTTTACAGATATAATAAATTATTATTATTATTATTATTATTATTATTATTATTATTATTATTATTATTATTATTATTATTATTATTATTATTATTATTATAGAGTTAAATACAGGATGATGTAAAATGAATGAACGAATTACTTTAGTCTTCAAGCAACACGGAATGAGGCATATACCATTGCAAAGACGGGTTTCTAAGTTTTGAACAGTAGCCACCAGAGCGATTTCCTCCTCTCTGCAGATGTCAACGGTTGCCAGTAGAGTGATACCCTCAGTTGCTTGTAATGCTCAGAATGATAACCTCAGCAGAAGGCGTCCTGCGTTATCCAGTTCGCAAAAATCAATTCTGTTGTCATAGTGCAGCGTACTTTTAGAAGGAAGTTTAACAAAGGACCCCGAAGTTTTTTATACCTCAGCGACGGATTTTTCGGAAAGGGCTCAGGACCTTGGTCTCCACGCGTGACCTCTGAGATCCCCAGACCTAACTCCCTCTTACTTCTTTCTATGGGGATAAGTCAAGGACATTGTTTTTGTTCTGCCACTACCCACTAACCTGGATGACCTTAAACATCGAATAACAACAATCGATCAACTCAGTGGGTCGTGATGTGCTGCAACGCGTTTGGGAATCAGGCGGCTCGTGGATCTATAGAGGGTCAGGAGCATATCCAAATGGTGTGGGGGAAGGTCTCTTTTATCAAGAGAATTAATTAAATTCCTCCTCGACATTCTCCCATAACTGCAGCGTCATCATACGTTTAAGCTGTAAATTTCTGGTTTATATGAAACTCTTCCAATTCAGCTGTTAAAACATGTCTTAAGAAACCTTCTGCAGTAAATTCAAAAATAGCAATGAATTTTATATCCTCTAACCGGATAACTCCCACTGATGTATCGTAATATCACAAAAATTGTGACATGCATGGAATATCTGTCGTTTCGTAGGCCTGTACAGAAACGAAATTTGTTCTTTCTATTTCTTTTCTGATCTCATTCCTATAGATAAGATTAGTTTTTCACTTCACACTTTGTCAGCATACATAGCCACAAAAATAACGCTGACTTGACACTGAAAGCAACATGTTATTTACATTATCAGAAGTGAACCATAAATTACTAGAGTCACTATGAAAAACATAATTGGTTTATCAAACAAATATAGACCGAACTTATAGATGCAGCAAAAACTTATCCAGGAATCTCTCAGAAGCAGTTTTTGAACCTGCGAAAAGTAAATCCGGAAGAAACAGAGAGGGACTGCAAAATCCAACATGATGTTAAATCTTGAAGGCTGTAAAATTTCAGTTAATTATGATTGAAGTTATTAAATTTCAAAATTTTGCATTTGATATGAATTAATTTTTTAAATATTAAATTAAACCCCTGAAACAAATATGTCAGTCTACAAAATAAACAAAATTACTACGAAAATTGTATGCTATATTGAATCTAATATAATTGTTCTTACAAAATAATATTTGTTTTGACCATCATTCCATCGAGCATAGGTGTTTCAGATTGAAACATGACAGATAACACGTCATAACAGATAAAAATGAAAAGACCATAATATTTACGTCCAGTAGGGAAATAACTAGACATTACTAAAAGAATAGCATACATAGATAACAAAATAAAGAAGTATATAAGAATGGGATAAAGATTTTTCAGTTAAGAAAAGGTGAAAAAAGAGTTTATAAATAAGCCGGGATGTGTGCGATATATTCGTAGAAAAGATAGATTCTAAAATGAGAAACCTTTTTTGTTAAATGACTTATGTTTCTGACATATGCATAAATCATTGAAAGAAACATGGGTATTAGGGACATTTAACAATTACAACAGATTATCATTATTATTATTATGTAAATACTCTTGAAACAGGTTAAAGAATGTGTTCAATAGTCTGTATGCTAGCATTCCTTGTGATAAGACCGTTATCTCAATGTACCAGCACATGCGCAGCATCCACAGGCAGATAGGATGGAGTGCCTCCACATTTTCAAAAGGGTTCGTAGTATTTAACCGCAATCAAATGTTCTTGCATCTTATTTTTGTGCAGGTGCAATAAAGACACAGATTTTATACCAGCCTCTCCCTTTCACATCAAATAAATGAAAACTCATACCATTAACGTCGAGCAGTGAAGTCAGGTCTCAACAAATGGGGAGGGGGACTAGAATACAGCCATGGTATTCGTGGTGCTACATTGAACAACTTAAGAAGATCAATGAATTTAATATTAGTTATTTCTATTGCTACCGACTGCATCATGGAAGGCTCAATATGCTTATTTTTAACAAGTGATAATGTAAAGCCACTATGTTAAAAATAAGCCCAAATCCTTTAAGCGATTTGAGTTACTATACTTCATGTAAAACAATAATAATCAAGTGTGCTAACGTCAGTAGCAACATTTTAAGAACAAAGAAATATATAACACTTTCTAAATACATTATTGGCAACTTACTTGGTTGCAATATCTTAAAAACATGTAACAGGTGCTAGCCCCATGTGTTGGAACAAGTGGAAAGGAAAGCTGTGTGTTAAACTAATATATGGAGCTTACGCATACCGGACCTGAGCTGTTATACGTGAAGTTGTGTAATTTTGTTTTCTTTGCTTTCTCCTCCCGTTTCTTTCCTCTTTAGTATGACGCCGCTCATTGGTTAGAACATGTATCGGCGTTCGTTAATGATTGGCTGCGACATGGGCTACATCCATTTCTGGCTGTCTTTCAAGCTCCGTTTCGAGGCCTTGAGAATTGCTCTCCTGGTGAGAACTTTTCGGCTTCTGCCTTGGATACCGGGGTGAGCCACCATTCCGTGTATTGAGGTGATTTTAATGCGTTTCATATGGATGACCTATACTTGGTATTTTTACCTTTTGGGGGGCGGGGAGCAACTGTTGATTCCTGCACTTACAACTAGTGATCCACATATTTGTTTGCTTAGGGATTTTTTTTTTGTCAAATGGAGTAATTATTGTAAATCATTTTAATTCAAATATCGTATTTACGCAAACCTAATGTGCACCTTTTTGTCTAAATGCAGAATTCGAAATTGTGATGTGTATTTATTAGATTCAATGGCCTATTATATTCGAGTGCAAATCCGTTCCGTAGATCACCGGTAACTTAATTGCTTAAGAGTAAAGTAATTCTATATGCTGGACAAAATGGTGACAGAAAGGCAGAAAGGCAGAAACAGATTTTAATGTAGCTCAGAGCAACGTTCGCTTGTGGCGGCAACAGAAATGACATTATTTGTAATTAAAGCTGGAAGAAAGAAATTCACTGGTCCTTGCAAAGGAAGAAGGAGCAACCTATGACTAGTGACACCATAAGAAATAACTTTTCCTTCTTTGACCCAGGCTATCTGTCCTGGCAACAAGCACGAGTGATGGATTTTGTCCTACGTGCTCCAAGACGTTAACAATAGTGCACTTAAAAATATTATGTTCTGATCGTTTTATGAAGCGGACGAGCTTATCTCTAAGACGTCGTGCAACAAGATACAAAAATCTTTTTTGATGATTTTAAATTTTAAATTTGGGATGCACATTACATTTGATGGCGCATTAGATTCGCGTAAATGTGGCATTTAAAAAGTAAAAGAGGAATTCTTTTCGTTGTAAGCAAAATTATGTCATTTCCACTAGAATGTTTTTTATAAATTTGCATATTATTTTGGGTTGTTTTGAAGAGAGTAAAATAAGGACTTGTCCTTTTCATTCTGGTTCAATCCATGAAAAATTACTTTGGCTTACTCCATGTTGAGAAATGATTTGGCCAGTCATTTTGGTTTTGTGGCGAAAATCCTAGGGAAGTTCCTTTGGTATACTTTTTAAGTTGAGACATTATTATTATTATTATTATTATTATTATTATTATTATTATTATTATTATTATATTATTATTATTATTATTATTGCTTTTGTTATTATTTATTAACAGTCGAAAATAAATTCATTGTATTTTATCGGGTTTTAGGGTAAATGTCTTGCGCTTGTGCATTTTGTCTCGTTCTCTTTTATACCAAACTTATTTTGCTTTGGTTTTAATGCGCTACATTTAAATTGTGTAAAGGAAAATATTTCAGTACTCCTCCTTCTGTAATCTACCTTTTATAATGTGCATCTCCTTGTTTTATACTTGAGTTATAATTAATCATTGAATGGCTGCATTTATAAAGTTGTTAAAATATTGAAACTTACTAAAAAATGCAAAAGCACTGTGTTAGAAATTGGTTCTTCTTCTAGCATGAATTGGTGAAGGTGTGCGCATAACGCTCAAGTGATCCAAATCTATGAACGTGCGAGTGGACTGTTGGCTCTTGTTAAACACAGATAAGGTTCTATAAGATGAGATACGAGACAAGTTGTGTATGTCAGTGAGATAAACAGCAGATCGCCAGACAGATAAGGCAGAACATCTGCAGCTTGTTTTTTTTTTCTCCGCATGTACATAACACACCATAACTTTTTTATTGACCCCGAACTGCATTCGTAATGGGAAGAAACAAGGCGCTCTAAGGAAAAAAAAAAAAAAAACAAAAACAAAAACAAGGAAAAAACTTCTAGCAGTCTTCAGCACATTTCTGCAGCTGTTACGGACCCCAAGCACTTTGGAATCCAGCAAATTAAGATAAGTGACTGTAAATTGGTTGACATCGACTTATCACCCAGAACTCTCAAGTATACAAAACATTTTTTTTCTAAATTCCAGTCAATAGGAAGATCTCCGGATTACAAAAATAAGTACTCCAATTGAGATTTTCACATGATTTAAAACACTCAAACAAAATGAGCATGAGAGAAACAGGAAGATAATTAAAAAGTTAGATCAATAAATGAACAAATAAAGAAGAGGTGCGGAAACAAATGAGGTATGAAGTTACAATAGTTTCGCTTGGCAGAGCAGAGATTATCGTTAAGAATTATTAATTAAGACTAAATTTTGCTAAATAAAAAAAATTCTTCTTTAAAAACTAAATAGATTAAAATAAAATATAAAAATTAAATTAGGATAATGAATTATTCAAATAGTACATTATTCAATGCGATTCTTAGCGGATGAGTAAATAAATAAATAGATATACAAATAAAATAAAATAAGCACTTTATATACATTGTTGCATTACCAAAATAACACAGTTGTTAACATAACATTTTAGAGAACCACGTAGTGTTTTAGTAAAATTTAAAATTATCAAGAAATTTCTTAAATCTTAAAAATAGACACAGAAGGAGAAAAAAGGGGGCTGATATTCCTGAATAATTCTGTTAAAAAGAAGAAATGAAAGGAAATGATTTAGCGATGTTTAATACTTTGGAATATAAGCCTTGCAAATATAAATGACTGCTAACTAAGACAGATTCAGAAAAACCAAAGACATTGGACCTATAAACAGAAATGAATACCAAGACTACATATGAAAACAACCTATTGAAGAATAGAATGTTCACTGAAACAGCTTTCTTTCAGAGGATGGAGCTACTAATCTGTAATAGACGAATATTTTATATACAAAAAGGCGAATAGGCTGTAATAAATGTATTGCTATGTACGCACGTTTTTCAATTTACTCAGAATGCAGCGATTTAAAATATGGGAATTCCGTCGGTATTCGCCGGGAGTCGATATTCAGCATCAGTAAGCAGATCTACATCTCAGCTACATAACGAATCGCCCGACCAAAACTAGTACCATTGTCTCTTTAGGAATAGAGAAATTTTTTTTGTCTAATGATTCTAGAATTTTACTACAGGATGCCAATCTAATGAATGCGTAGACTACGACGGAGAAACAGCGCTATCCATCAATGGAGAAGCGACGACATCAAGCTTAGCAATGTATAAGCAAATACCAAATCGAAACCAAGCAGTTACAGCAGGCGGGATTCAGCACTAGCCGGGCATTTTTAGGTACGGTCTATGTTTGTTATTTTACTTTCGTGATTTAAATTTACATTCATTATATTATTTTATTAATGCTTACTTACATATCGTCAACAAAGATACACTTTTAAAACCTTGCAACAACTCAGTCAGAACTTACTGTCAGCATTAGTGATCAGTTCGTCCTTTAATACATAATTATGTCGCATGAGATAGCTCAGAAGTAATATGAGACGAGAAGAATCAAAATATAGCAATATCTCCCTTTTTAAGAAACATGGGGAAAATATTCATCTCCCAACGTTAGTCCAAAAAGGTAAAATGTTGAAGAAAGATGACGATGACGATGACGAGACAACTATGGTGATGATGAAGTGTTGGCAAACATTACATTAATACTCTATGGGGCGACCCAAGAGACAATATCTTAATAATAATGTGGACGCTGTCAGCGGAACTATTCCTGCATCCTTTTCGCTTTATTACACAGTGCATAGGCAGCCAGTCTGCTGGAATTCAGTAAACGAATGGTTTTGTCTGTAGGTGTTTGCTTTTTAGTAGAAATCTCCGTTCCACGTCACTGCCGGCTCATACTTTTGTGAATTCTAATAAGCAGCAAGCTCTCTTTTCAGCGAAGAAATCAAATTTGCCACGATTGCCCTCCCCCACGACTAAATTTTAAACTATGCAATCTTAGAGAGGTTCTTCACCTATTGAAGAAAGTGTTTCTATTCTCTGAGTTGTGGTTTTTGCGCTATTGAATCCATGGAGAACATTATAAATAACCCTGTATATCCCTTTGTTTTTCTATATAGCAGAAAATAATGCATTAAGAAAGAGATCGGGTAGAAATAAGGAAACTTAAGCCAAGAAACAGTATTTGACTGCATTATTTGGGCGTGAAACGACCGGAAAATTTTGCTCAGAGGCCTCATCTTTCACGGTTAAGGTTCTTTATCGTGCCGTAAATCTACGAAACGGGACCTACGGCTTTACTTCCCTTTCGAAGGAAGCCATACTTAGGATTTTTACCCCCGAAAAAATCCACCAATCCTGGTTGGGATTGAACCCGCGATCTTGGGTTTAGAAGGCAAGTATGATTACCACTACACCATCAGGACCGATTCTCTAAGCTCGAGCAGCGCTAGACCGGTGGGTAAGAAGTTCCGATGGGGAAAACTTTTTGCGCATAATAATTAGAAAGTTGAAATGGAGCTTCTTCCGTGCTAAGGTGACCCCAGATTTGGTGTTATTTAATTTATATTTGGTGTATTTTTCTTAATTTTCTTTGCTCAAAATGTAAATTGTATATAAGGTTGTTGCCTGATTTCGAGTAAATGCTCTACAAGGTTGTAAGAGTAATCACGAACTGTGTTGGGACAAAGATTGCCACTAAAGCCACTTAATAATACTAGATATGTGTTGTCTTTTATTGTGGAAAGTTTTATAGTACATGCTCTGTGCATAAGAAAAACGTTTAAAATGTATTAAAAGGGTTTAAAGTTTATTGTTAATAATTATTATTCTTTTAATATTTATCTTTCATGCAATTAATTATTTTCACAAGCTTAAATTGCTCAGTTTGTCATAATATACAGCATCTGTTTTCTATTTTTCACAACTGTTCAATAAATAATGTTAAAATGGTTAAATCCGTATTTACTTCTAATATATACGCAATATTTTTTAACCCCACCCCCTGCCTGGATACTCTGGGGCGTTTTACATTTCTGAAAACAACCTCGCTTGTAATTGAATGTTTAGAACATACTATATTGAACTTTGCACATGAAATTGTTTAAAAACAGACATTAATGTACATTCATGATGCGTGCAAATTCTGCCTGTTGCGTTGGTTTCAACTTGCTTTCCTGCGTGATTTGTAAATTCCGTATTTTTGTCCTTTACAGCGTTAGTTTTTCTTGTCTCGTTTTCCTGTTCCTGAACATGTTCATTTTATAATTATTTACTGTGTGAAGAAATGCCATAGTTCATGCATAAAAAGAATAAAAGGTTATGCAAGTTATGAGTTTAAAATATATAAATATGTTCCTTCGGAGAGGATGTATTGCATTATCATCAACCAAATGCTTAGAGAAATGCTAAGAAATTGTCCCATATTTAACAGTCACTAAAATAAACATCAAAAAGTCTCTTTTAAAAGTTTATAAAATAATAATCCGTTAAGTTGTGTTTGGTTAAAGTAAATTGGAAATAGTCCCCTCCAAAAACTGGCACATAGAGCAGTGCAGTGATAAGCTATGATAATATACGTTTTAATTTAAAACGTACCGGGAGTTCGAATTATATTCCCGCCGCAGACAGCAGTAACATAACTATCGGAGCACGCGCTCTCACGTTCTGGTAACGGAAGTAGCACAGTATCAGTAACACGACGAACCACATATTGATATAAAATATTACTGGTTATAAATAGTTAAAACGACATTTGTTCATCAATATTAATAAAGCAGACGCTCAAAAATTTACCTTCTTGTTCCAAACTAATTTTGGAAAATATTTACAAATCATAATAAAGTTGCAGCAGCTCCCCTTTGAGTATGGGAGACCGTATTTTCCCGGATGTTATTTTGCAGTATTTTTCAATTTATGAAGATAATTTTTCGAATCTTTCAACGATTTCACAATAAACTATCGATTTGTTCAAAGCAAAGAGTATATTTCCATAACGTTTACATCTATTTTTCACACACACACACACACAAAATATCTACCGACATTACAGGCGAAATTTGTCAATACAAGTTTGAGCAGTAAGGTTATCTATTATTTTCTAAGCTATGACAGAAATACATAGACATTTAAAGAGAAATTACTAACATCTGAGTGTGCATTGAAACTGAAAGCGTATCTGACGCAAATGTTTTCGAGCGATAAATTTACTGGGTGGCGGAGAGAGGACTTGTCGGTTTGCGGCGGGAATTTTATCTAACATTCCTGTGCAATATCTGTAAGGTTATTTTTATTATACACAAACATTTGCTTATTGTGGATAAACATTACTATTTTTGTTAATTGTTCAATATATATATATATATATATATATATATATATATATATGCAAGCCTATATAAGGCTTGCACTTATTTTTATTTAAAAATAACTATATGCTCAGTGAATTTCAGTTAACAAATGATTTCACTTCTTTTTATATTCAAACCTTTCCCCTTCTGCATTAATGCACCTTTGGACTCCATCTGGAACACACTGACGCACACGCAAACGCAGCTGAATGTTGTTGTCCAGTTGGGGAAAGTGCCCTCAATGTAAACAGCCAGCTCTTCAACAGCTTTTGGTTTCCTTCCATGCAGTTCGTCTTCAACCATACTCCAAAGGAAGAACCCTATTGGGGTAAGAATTCAATTGCTGCACGACGTCAGAACACTCTTATATTGGAAAAATGATCAACATACGTTCGAACAAATATAGGATAATGTGCAGGAACTCCATCGTGTTGGAAGTAGAGTTGATCAGTTGTCCAAATGCATGATGGTTCCCGGTGTAAACTCTTGAAGTAGGGCAGGGACGAGTACTTGTTACCATTGAGATTTCCGTCAATAAAATATGGCCCAAATACACCACGTGCCGATATTGCACCCCACACATTTACTCCGCGATGATTTATCGCTTGCTCCAGAAAAATATCATGGTTTTCTGTGTACCAATAAGTACAGTTATGTCAGTTTACATATCCCAATAACTTAAAGGCGACCTCATCCGACCACGCAATATTTTGAAAGAAATTGGGGTCATGTCGATATCGATAGAGCATAGTCTCATAAAATTGTAGCCGCCTGTCTGAATCATCTCCCTCCCCTCCCCCCCAAAAAAACACGTGTTAGACATGGAATGCATACTTGAACTTCTGCTGATGCAATATCCTTTGGATTGGCTGACGTGACATTGCTGGAAATTCTACCGCTAATCGCCTTGTGGACTTATTTGAACTAGTCGTGACAGTCAGACACATTGTTAAGTTCATTTCCCTCCGTCCGTGATGTTCTAGGTCGCCCATTCAAAACAGAACCTTCAATTTCAAATGTTTGAATTATATTGTTAACAGCCTTACGTGATGGTGGATCTGATTGGAAATATTCCAATCTATTCCCTCAGTACAACACTTAAGACATCATTGGTAACCTAACAGCAAAAATTATTTCCTCTTTCGTTAACGTTTTCAACTGTTATTGACGATTCATTTCCTGTTTCCTGCTCTTTCTGTTGACATCATTACCAACATAGAAACATACGTACAGTACAGTTAAAAACAAACGAAGAAGGAAAACGTTTTGAACACAACATACAAAGAAGGGAAAGCATATGTTACCTGAAATTCACTAAGTATGTATTTACTTTTTCGCCACTTTCTATATATATTCATGCTTGAGTGTATTATGGTATTAGGCTATTTATAATACAAAATAACACTCAAGCATTAAACAACAGTCGGATCTACCAACATTGCCAGATATCTGAAGTGTTTTAGCTTAATGGCCTCACTCTGGGCGCTAAATTTGAAGCGGTTTTGTTGGATGTTGCGGGCTCCGAGTTGGACGCCAAATATGGAAACGGTCTTGTTGATACTGATGATTGCCCGGTTGTTATTTACGCCCTAACGATGTCGGTCCTGGCGGTATAGTGGTAACCATACTTGCCTCCTAAACCCAAGATCGCGGGTTCGATCCCGGCCAGGATCGATGGATTTTTTTCGGATGTAAAAATCCCAAGTATAGCTTTCTTCGGAAGGAAGTAAAGCCGTGGGTCCCGTGTCGTACATTTACGGCATGATAAAGAACCTCAAACCTGAAAGAAGAGGCCTTTGAACAAATATCGTCGGCCGTTTCACGCCCAGAATTGAATGGGAAATTGATGACCTGAGATGTTAAAGAGCATCCATAAATAATATTATAAAAAAAAAAAAAAAAAAAAAAAACCAAATTGACAACTTCTCCAGGTATTTTTGGTTATTTTGTTGAGCCCCTGCTTAACAGAACTGGAGAGGATATTAATTTGTTTAATAATCACACGACTTAACATAATATATTCTATCATTTGTTGTTCGTAATGTTGTTTTACAGCATCTAGTGTTTTTAGAATATTTGAATTCGGTATTATAAACTTGGCCTACTTTCAATTTGAGTAATTTTACTGCGCCGCGGAGATTGTAGTTGGAATCTAATGAGCGTTAAGATCGCCAGCCTCTGTGTGTGTGTGTGTGAGTGTGAGTGTGTGTGTGTGTGTGTGAGTGTGAGTGTGAGTGTGAGTGTGAGTGTGTGTGTGTGTGTGTGTGTGTGTGTGTGTGAGTGTGAGTGTGTGTGTGTGAGTGTGTGTGTGAGTGTGAGTGTGAGTGTGAGTGAGTGTGTGTGTGTGAGTGTGAGTGTGAGTGTGAGTGTGTGTGTGTGTGTGTGTGAGTGTGAGTGTGAGTGTGAGTGTGTGTGTGTGTGTGAGTGTGAGTGTGAGTGTGAGTGTGTGTGTGTGTGTGAGTGTGTGTGTGAGTGTGAGTGTGAGTGTGAGTGTGTGTGTGTGTGTGTGTGTGTGTGTGTGTGAGTGTGAGTGTGTGTGTGTGAGTGTGTGTGTGAGTGTGAGTGTGAGTGTGAGTGTGTGTGTGTGTGAGTGTGAGTGTGAGTGTGTGTGTCTGTGTCTGTGTGTGTGAGTGTGAGTGTGAGTGTGTGTGTGTGTGAGTGTGAGTGTGAGTGTGAGTGTGAGTGTGAGTGTGAGTGTGAGTGTGTGTGTGTGTGTGAGTGTGAGTGTGAGTGTGAGTGTGTGTGTGTGTGTGTGAGTGTGAGTGTGAGTGTGAGTGTGAGTGTGTGAGTGTGAGTGTGAGTGTGTGAGTGTGAGTGTGAGTGTGAGTGTGTGTGTGTGAGTGTGTGTGTGTGTGTGTGTGTGTGTGTGTGTTTTTCCGCGACCAACATGTTACTTGAAGTGCAAACTTTCTTCAAGCGCGCCATCGACATATTAACTTAAGAAAATGAATCTCGTACACCCATGAACTAAGGACTTAGGATAAAGACCCTTGTATTCCCGTATGCAATGACTTGAAAAGTGAGCCTAACACCCGTACGTAATAACTTAGAAGAATGAGCCTCGTATATCCGTGCATGATAATAAGGAAAAAATGAGCCTTGAGCAGTACAAATTCCTCTTTATACATATATATCCTTTTAAATCTCTTAAGCGCTTGGCTTTACCATGCCAACGGGTTCTACAAGTGTAAGCGCACGTTCTCGCTACATTTAAAAAAAAAGTCATAATATTTATTTGTAATTCGGTAGTTTAAAACAACTGTGATAACGGCGGAAGAATTCGGCACCCTAGAGGATTTCAAGGTCAGGTCTCAACTGTCATCTTCCCAGCTGTTTGGTCGTTAAGACATAAAACTTGTCTCTCGTGGTTAAAACAGTGATTTAAGTATTTTTGTCATTTCGCTTCTAGCTTTGGACGGTCAACTCCAGAGAAATTCTTACCGCCACGGTCGTTAAAGCGCGGACTCGTGAGGGGGAAGTCTGGGGTTCGATCCCCACCAGAACCGTCCTCCCTGACTCGAGGTTTTTTCCAGGTTTTCCTCAGTCCTCATAAATGGCAAATTCCGGGGAGGTACCCTAAACTTAGGCCTGGAACGTTTCCTTCCTTAAAAACTATCCTTTTCCACTATATCATTTCATCTCATATATCATCAGTGTTCACCGCCTGTTGTGCCTCAGTAGTAAAAACGGGATTAAATACTATTAAAGAGAAAGAGATATTCTTAAAAAGTATATAATTCTTATTCTAAAATGATACATTAGAATATATATATATATATACTTAATATACCATTGATTAAAATATATAAAATGTTTTCATGTATTTACATTAGTATTTTAATGGAGACCGTTACAAATACTGTTTCACATCGAGTTACAAATGACATCCCGCCATCAAATTTGGAATCATCAGGTAATTTATTTCTACAGAGTTACCAAAAAAAATGTTTCTCTTGTTACAGCATCCTATACAATACATTTTAGTATAGCTGTTATGAAAGTGCTGCAATTATAGTTGTCAATGCTAATATATAACTTATTTCAATACAACAAGAGATGTGCTGTTAAACTTAATTTCGTTTATTTCAACCCTGCGTAACTGTTTTTTAATTGAGCGCGAAACTTAAGTGGTGTGGCGTCTAGCTAGTATTGTTTTATTTAAACAAGTGAAGGCATGCCGGGGCACGCCCTTGTGGGAAATCTTAGCCGTCCAGTGCCAATACGCAACAACATCACATGTTCGTCGGAGAATGACGAGGTCATTTTGATTGGTTAGTGTGTTTATCTACATCACCTTATGGAAAGTACGCTAACCTCTCCTTGGAAACTGACGTCATTAACTACGTACATAAGGAACTGTGTGACTAAGTGAATGAAACGTTCTTGTCATTCCGTTATTTAAAAATTAATGTTAAAGAGAATCGCAAACTGGAGCAAAAGATAAGACTTTCCAGTAAGCAATTATTTACAGAAAATTAATCTTGTAAAACTTACATAAATAAACGTACATATATCACTCATTCGTTCCTCATTTTGAATATTATATACATATTTAGATTATGAGAACATGAAAAACAAGTTAACCGTTAAAATTGTTTGTGAACTACATACTTCTGAATAGACGAAAAAACGCGTATTTCATAAACGAGGTAAACATTTAAAAAGTAATAGCGAAAAATACAGCACAACACACCAAGAGAAGTAATGTGGGAGGTTTTAAGTTCAAAAATTCACATTCATCTATACTTTTGTTGATAGAGGTGAAATTTTGGCAAACTAAGATTATCACACTGTGGAATAAATAAATGCATATATACACATATTAAAGTACTAAATCGCAATTTGGTAAAATCTCCCAATATGAGAAATGGAATTCATCTTTAGAAAAACATGAATTGCTCAGCAAATAAAAGCCATAAATGTTTTAAAACAAGATGTCATTATAGGTACAAGCATCAAACTTCTATTAACGCCCTATTTTGGAATGCACTTTTGAAAAAAATTAAAATAAAATGTTAGTTTCAAAAACGTTTCTGTTAATAAGAAACCTCTACTTATTTAGGTTTTTTTTTTTTTTTTTTTTTTTTTTTTTTTTTTTTTTTTTTTTTTACACATGTTGGAGACAAAAACATTTGTTCAAGAGTCCAGAGATAGCATCCCGTACATTAGATCCACTCTTCTTCATGATTGATAAATGAAAATAAGCAGAAACAAAAGAGACATTCATTCGTCATCAGAGCTGCTGGATGTAACTTCTGGATCCGAAGTTTCACTGCTGGACTCTTACAATTGTCGCTTTCTTTGGATTTTCTGTTTCAATCCATTTCGTTTTATCTGCAGGTTTTGTAATGTGCTTACCACCTTCTCAATTTCCCTTTTCCTCACTTTAACGATTTAAACTTTTCTCAAGCTACCTTTAATAAGGAAATGATTGTATGAACATGCTTTTCCACTGCTGAAAGAACGCTAATGGCTGATGAGTGTATGAGAAGGCCATGCTATTGATTCTGTACCTGGAGAAGCGAGGTCTTCTGCAGTTCTTTTTTTATTTGATTTATTTACGGACGTTCTTTAACATCACATCTTTCAGGTTGAGATTCTTTTTCGTACCGTAAATGTACGACACGGGACCTGCGGCTTTCCTTCCCTTACGAAGGAAGCTATACTTAGGATGTCATCTGCAGTGTTTTCACTCTCGACATGAATGAAAAAATGATAGTCACAAAAGATTTCATTACTGAGTGGAAGGGAAATTCTGCGGAAAGTATTTACTGATATTTACATGCGCTGTTGTAAGAGGTAATAAATAATCTAGCAATCACAAACGGCGATACAATACAGCTGGATAATTCCTCAGCCCATTTTCAATTTCAGTCGAGTTGATTTTTAAGAGCTTCAGGGCTTAAAGGCTACATCTTGGAGTAGAAAACATATTTCCACAGTGCTGTCTGTGGCGATTTGTCGATATTCCTATTATGCGAGTACTCTCCGATCAGTACAAGAAATACTGGATTAACAGCACATGGTTTTGTAAATTGAATGAATGATCGAGGTACGTTGTGAATAAATCGGCTTGAATCCACCCTAATGTATGACACCCCCATATAGCACCAGATGGAGTCCATCCATTCATCCATTAGTTCCAGTTTCGTGTTTTTTTTTGGGGGGGGGAGAGAAAAATTATCATTGGAGGGGTATAGTGTTTAACGCCCGTTTTACTGCTGAGGCACCACAGGCGATGGACCTGATGATATGTAAGATGAAATGATAAATTGGGAAAGGATTTTTTTTAAGAAAGGAAATGTTCCAGGTTTAAGCTTAGGGTATCTCCGTACCTCCCCGGCATTTGGCACTTTTGAGAACTAAGGAAAAACCCCAGTCAGGGGGAAAATCCTATCGGGAATCGAACTCTAGACTTCCCGCTCACGAGTCCTGCCTTGGCGACCTTAAGTACAGCATTTCACGTGATATGATCTTAAAGACGAGGTTCCTCTTTCAGCTGATGTTAGCAACTTCCTTCTTATCCTTTACGAATATTACTTGTTCAGTTTTTGTTAAACTATTGTACAGTCTATTCGGTCATATGAAATACTAGTTCACATAATTAAAAAAATGTGTTTTAACACTTTCTTGGTTGAATTTTTTCACCATGGGAAACTTTTGTGGAGTCTTGAAAGATAACTGACGGCGACATTTAAAAAAACAAGCTAACCACTTTTTATTAGCCATTTTATTTTCTGTAGAAAAGAGATGGCGAATCCATTACGTAAAGCAAGCTGGTCTTTTCAACCCATAAAAACCGCATACCCATTTCAATGCAGTATTGCGCCAGCTCTTTCTCAATACAACTTTCCTTCCAAGTGGTACTGGACATTTCTCACTTTTTACACGCCTCTTGAGTGTTTCTTTCGGAACACCGAATTATTTGGCAGCCAATTTATAGCCCCATCCCCTGCTCAAACGCCATGCACTGCTATAATCATATGTTGTTTACCTCAAGTCTGGGCACCAGTCATTGGAATATAAGAGAAATTATGTTATAAATTTTCGTCCTTCAACCTAAGAAACCTAGAGACACCCATTAGGAGAATCTACCTCTTATTATGCGACAACTAAGTTCTCATTTCATGGTATCCCCCCCCCCCCCGATGCCAGCCCGTTGTCTGGTGAACTTGTGGTCATTTCCCTTGGCATGGTGGCATTGTAGCGGTCTTCTGAGACCGGGCGCTCCTACGTTGTTCCAGTGTAGACGATAGTGAAATTGATACGATTATAGTGCATCGGGGAGGGGGTTGCTCTTTAAATAGATGGATATCTAAACCTAGAATATAGGAATGAATGTGATGAATTAATAATGGCGGAAATGAGCTCGGAGTCTTTGGTGCCTTAAAGGTATCTAGGTTAACTTCCCAGGGTAAGGAAAACCTCCGAAAAATCCTAGATCTGACTGGGAATCGAGCACAGGACCTCAGCATTAGCAGTCTCAAAAACTACAACGGCACCACAGAGGCGTTCTATTTTATGGTAACTTCAACATAGGAAAAAGAAAATCAGTTTATTTTATAAAATATAATGTAAACGAATTGGAAATTTATTCAAAAGTTACTCCACCTATCAAGTAATAATATCACTGTCATTATTTATAATCTTCAACATACTTCAGTTGTACTTTAACGTGTTGATGAGAGCTCCTTCAAAAACTACAAAGGAAGAGAATGCAACTGCAATCGACCACGAAGCAATAACCGCTCAGTCAGTGCAGCCAACTTCATTGATACTCTCGACTGTCAATTGTTACAGCTTCATCGCCGACAGTGTTCTTTACTTACTCTATGAGGAAGATCGGGGTCTCTTTCTGGGGGAGGGTCTTATATTTCTATGTTTTACTCTAATTTCAGAGTATGCAGAGAGGTCTTGAACAAATTATTTGAGATAGAGAGAAAATCTAGGTCTGGCTGTTCAAATTTCAGAATCGTGGCATTAAGTTCCTAAAAGGATAAGTACGTCATTGACAATAAGGCTTTAATTCGAAATGATACACACAATAACGGAAGAAAGTTATGAAGTCTGTCTCTTTGGTAGCATATTGTTAGCGTGAAGGCGGATGACTTATCGAGTTCCAGTCTCATTGACAACTGTTCTGTCGTTTTATTTTTTCCTTCTTCATTTTCTTTGTATTTTTACTTCTTACATATGAGCATACTTCATCGTAACAGTGTATACTTAAAGGATATATAGAGTGGTGCAAAAGTAACTACACACTTAGTGCATTGCAGGTAACATATGATTTTCGTTCTTTGTATGTTATGTTCAAACGTTTTCCTTCTTCATTTGTTTTTGACTGTGCTGTACTTGCGTTTCTAGGTTGATAATACTACCAGCAAGAAGAGTAGGAACCTGGAAATGAATGGTTAGTAAATGTTCATGAAATATAAAGGATTTTCATTGTAACGAGGTAACTGAGGGAATGGAGAGAACATTTCGAGTCAGATCTACCATCACGTAAGACTCTTTACAATGTAAATCATAAATTTGAAATTGAAGTTCTACTTTGAACGCATCTCGCAGTGGACGACCTAGGACAACATGGACTGAGGAAAATGAGCTCATGTTTTTCTGGCTGTCACGACTAATCCAAGAAAATCCGCAATGACTGTTGATATTGTGGTACACCTTCCACAACCTGGACAGCAACATTCACCTGTGTTTGTGTCAGAGTGTTCCATGTAGACTCCAATGGCATTAATGCGGAGGAGAAACCGTTTGAACATATAAAGAATTACAATCCTTTGTTAATTGAAATTCCGTAAGTTTGTAGTTACTTTGCGTCACTCTGTATATTAGTATGCAGATAAAATAAAATTAAATAGACTATTTCACTCATTGACGTCATCATAAAATCGACCAATGAAATGAAACAACATTTTTAATTTTGACCAATGACAGCCCGATATAGCAGTGAAATTATCGTAAACTTTTATCAAATTCCTTTACCATGCGAAACGCAATTGTCTTCTGGTCAGTGTAGCCAACTCCAACCCCTCCGCTATAATTCATGAAAATCATACAGATTAATCAAGAAAATAACTCATCAATACTAAATAAAGCAAGGAATTCTGTTTTCATATCTTCATCAACTAATTCCCAAATATCCTTTGTATCCAATGAAACTGCAGCCCCTTCATTCAAAGCTGATAATCGTGTTTTCCATAATTGTATGTTTAACTAATATACATGTTTTAATAGTAAAACATTGGTCTTGCATCCCACAAATAATAAACATTTAAAACTTCAAAGGAAATAAATTTAAACCTTATATTTCCAAATTAATGTGTACTCACTTAAACACTTGTTTTTTCGTATTCACCAAACAGTCTGAAATAATTTTATAGCTTATGTAACAATACCTGCCTAAGCAACCATAAATTTTTATTAAACACATTGTTTAGAACGATAAAATATTTTCTCTGTTTTGTTTTTCTCAGTTGGTATTAGTAAATCAAGCAGTAGCTATTGTAACAATGTACTTTGGTCTATTTTAGTCTCATGATTTCTGAATAGGTAGGTATTCGTAAGTAAGTATAACATTTTATATAATTCTTAATATTTGATGGGCGAATTTCAAATATCTATTATTTTTATTCGTATTCTATTCATGTAATAGAATACGAATAAGCCCGTATTTAGCTCTTCTCTATTGGCATTACTGACACTCGACATTCGTCTGTTGCAAGATGACTTGAAAAGCTAAGTATTCATAATCCTATATACAGTTATTACAATAGGGAAATTATATTTAAATTTTTATTTTATTCGTAAATAGTCATAATAAATACCATTCGAAGGTCTGAGCTTTCCTATGTTCGTGAATTTATCGGCAATCTGAGGACCTCTTGTGGTATTACTTGTGATAAACTTTGAGTTACAGGGACCCAAACAAACATTTTTTTCTAATGCCATGTTTTTCCATGATGCTTTTTCAAACCACTAGACGGCGTGTGCATTCTTCAGATGTAATGACTGCACAAAATTCGCATTGTATTGCGTGTCTTGACTGGATACAGTATTTTTCTTACTAACACTTGGAATGAGATAACGGATTGGTTGTATGTACTTTTACAGTTTTCAAGTATATCCTTTACTCCAAATGGTCCAATTTCCCAAATTTTCAGAAACTGTTCTTCTTATTTAACTTAAATCGTATATACGGAATTTTTGAAGAAACAAATATAGGTGTCCTTTAAATGGACTTTAATTAAATTTTTAAATGCTAGGTTTCAGATAAACCCTCACTCCTAATGGCCCAATTTCCCCGATTTTCAGGAACTATTTTTCTTATTTTAATTAAATGGTGTAGGTATATGGAGTTTCATAGCGAAAAAGCAAATATTGGTACCGCTAGAGTAAATTTTAAATTTTGAGTTTCAGGTAAACCCTCACTGCTAATAATATTATTTCACTGATTATCAAAAACTACTTTTCTTATTTAAATAAAATGGTATATGCCGAGTTTTGTTGTGAAAAATAAATATTGACTAGAGCGATTTTTAAAATCTTGCGTTTCCTCTCCTAATATTCTTATTTCACTGATTTTCGAAAAATGTATTTCTATTTTATCTCAATTTTTTTTTGATTTGTTTGTTTAAGGACGCTCTTTAACATCTCAGGTCATCAGTGCCCCATTCTATTCAGGGCGTGAAACGGTCGACAAATTTTGCTCAGAGGTCTCTTTTTTCAGGCTTGAGGTTCTTTTTCGTGCCGTAAATGTACGACACGGGACCCACGGCTTTACTTCCCTTCCGAAGGAAGCCACACTTACGATTTTTACGCCCGAAAAAATCCATCGATCCTGGCCGGGTTCGAACCCGCGACCTTGGGTTTAGAAGGCAAGTATGGTTACCACTACACCACCAGGACCGACATTTTTTTTTCAATGCATATATCGAGTTTTCTTTAAAAAAAAAAAAAAGTAAATTGCAACCACTAGAGCGATTTTAAAATTTCGCTTTAACTCGCAATAGGTTTTCAGGTATATTACCACTTCTCATAGTGCGATTGCCATGGTTTTCGAAAATTGCGTTTATCAATTTATTTTAAAGAAATTTACCGAGTTTCGTTGGGAAAAGTTAAAAACTGTAGCCGCTAGAGCGATTTTTCAATTGTTTTTCCAATTTTCGCATTAGGTTAACCCCCTCCTTCCCCCAAAGGTCCAATTTGGCTTGTTAACGAACTCGACGAATCGCTTGTTAATTCTTGGCTATAAGCGAGTTTCATTGAGAAAAAAAAACAAAAATTGCGACAGCTATAGCGTTAACGGGCACACACACACACGTGTGTATGTATGTATATGTGTGTTTTTTTTTTTTTTCAGTAGTGTTTAACGCCCGTTTTTACTACTGAGGCACCACAGGCGGTGGACACTGATGATACATGAGATGAAATGATAAATTGGGAAAGGATATTTTTTTTTTTTAAGGAAGGAAGCGTTCCAGGCCTAAGTTTAGGTACCTCCCCGGCATTTGCCAGTTATGAAGACTGAGGAAAACCTGGAAAAAACCCCAGTCAGGGAGGACGGTCCTGGCGGGATTCGAACCGCAGACCTCCCGCTCACGAGTCCGTGCCTTAACGACCTCGGCCACCCGTGGCGGTCGTATATGTGTGTGTGTGTGTGTATATATATATATATATAAGATAAGAAGAAAAAGGATAAACACTTGTAAAGCCACAGATTTTCTATCGCAATATTTCGAACAGCTTGTGTCCTTCTTAGGCAAGAAGACTTCCCAAGCGCTTTAACCTTTTTCTTCTTATATAATTATTGTTATTTTAGTGACATTTCATTGTGTTATTTTATTTTTCATTTATATTATATATATATATATAAACTCTTTATTTTCATTGTCATTTTCGGTGCCTAGTAGAGCGATGGAGATTTGAAGATTTTTTTTTTTCAAAAATTGCTTCATGGACCACGCGGGAATACTTTCATTCCTTCGGCATTCGCTAAAACACAGCAAAAGCTTATTTTAAAGAACTTTAAATAATCAGATGAAACGAGTGTTTTAACGCGTTTTCGAAATAAAGCAGACTTAGAGCACAAACTTATAAACCGAAATGAATATCCATTAGAATGTGAAACAATTCCCCATTTACTTTACTACTGGACATTGCTGAAAGTATAAGACACAAACATATATGCAAAACGTTACTCTGATGGATAATGTGTCTTACCTTCAACGAAATGATGGATAAACTCTGTGTGTTTGTCTTTGGCAACTGTCTCCTTCAGACTACAAGTGCAGAATTAAATAGTTAAGGAGAAAGAATTTCTCTTTGTATGTGCACGATTCTGTTAACTTTGTTCTTTATTTGCCTTGCACGGAGAACGTATTCAGGTGTTTAATCTGTTCTAGTTTCTGAAACCTTGCCTTTCCATCACGGATCCCAAGTACGGTTAAATATATACACAAAGTGAATCTTGACCACTGTCGTATGACATCCGCCCTTTTACTAACAGAGATTATCAGGTGCGTTCTCTTCCGAAATTACCAATTACCAATAGTCGTATGAGTGACATTTACAAAACTATTGACATTAAACTCAATAGTAGGAAAAAGAACCAGTGGGGTACGTTATTTCTAGATAAATGATCTCTTTTCTAATTTAATACTGTCTGAGTCACTTGTGTTTATTGTAGTGAGTTTTATTTAATTTTTTCTCTCTTCTGTCCCATTCGCACAAATTATAACAAAAGTCTATTGGTCTCGGGTTCAAATTTCTTGGGTCCATCCATCCCTTGACTTTTTTCATGTTTTCCCCTGGTCGTTAGACGAATACTGGTATGGATCTTTCCTTTCCACAAATTTTCAGCTCTCCCATTTCACCCCATTACATTCAGTGATTCTGTTACAGGGTGAAATTGCCAGTCGAGATCAAATCGTTATAAAACATCATCCATTATCTTTGTCCTTAATACCATTAAACCACTACATAGTCTTGTATTTTCATGCATAAGAGTCCAGTTTTTCAGCCTAGATAAGTTTAAATCATGTTTAAAATCTTTAAGGTCTTCCTGAATGAATAGATTAGGGGTCTAATTACCAAGTTTCTGTAAATGTTGCGAGGATTAGTTATGTTTTGTTCAACGTAAGCTACATTTGAGCCTGAATTGTCATCGCTTAAGAATAATTAGCTGGTGTTGTGTGCGATGTGGCGACGATTTGCGCTTTAGAAAGATTTCTGCTTCGGTGTGTGGAAGCAGCCCTTCTGAGCCGGGATTCTTTGGAGAGGGGCTTCAATGGCATCCGGGTGCTGTATCTGGAAACAATTTTAGGCACCCAGTCTGGTGTCTCCTTCACTGCATTCTTTCCCCCCATAGGTGTTACAAACGGTCAGCACCTGAACCTGACTGAAAGTAGCAAAAATTCCTCCACTGTCCCTGCTAATTTAATTTGCAATATAAATATTTCCCCTTGCAAATCAAGTATTAAAGAAATCACTTTCAAATCTCCTCTGTTTATTTTTTAAATTCTGTAATTGAAATTTAGCATTTTCATTTCGTGTATTTCATATTAGTAAGTAGCCTATAAATACTGACAGCAATTCATTGTCGTTATGCAACAGGACAGAGTTACTGCTTTCGGCGAATTCCGAAGGAAGTAAATTATTGCGATTGTACCCATGGAAAAATATTTGCATAATTTTTCCAAATCTCCAACGATTCTACCTACCAAAAATGTGTGTGTGTGTGTGTGTGTGTGTGTGTGTGTCCATTAGCGCTCTAGCGGTCGCAATTATTGTTTTCTCTCAACCAAACTTGGCATATAACTATCAATAACAAAAGATTCGTTGAGTTCGTTAACCAACGAAGTTGGATCATTGGGGGCGGGAGTTAACTTAAAGTAAAAGTTTTTTTAAAAAATTGAAAAATCGATTAGCGTCCATAATTTATTTTCTTCTTCTGAAAGAAACTGGGTGTATTTAATCAAAATAAACTGATGAAAGTAGTGTCCGAAAATCGGGGCAATCGGGCAGTTAAGAGTTGTGTTATACCTGAAAAACGATTGGGGGTTAAAGCAAAATTTAAAAATCACTCTAGCGGACGCAACTTTAAATGGTTTTAAACGAAACCTGATATATACCATAAAAATAAAATAATAAAAATAGTTTCTGAAAATCTGTGATATCTGACTATTAGGAGGAGGGTTACCTGAAACCCAACATTTAAAAATCGCTCTAGCGGGATTAATATAGCTTTTTCCCAATGAAACATACCATTTAAGTAAAATAAAAAATCTATTTTCTAAAAATCAGAGAAATCGGCCTACTCAAAATGGGGGTTTAGCTGAAACACATATTTTAAAATTTGCTCTAGGAACACAACATTTCTTTTTTACAACAAAACTCCCATATAACATTTAAATCAAACAAGAAAATCAGAAAATTAGATTATTAGGAGTGGGGGTTTACCTGAAAAACGAGTGGGGGTAAACTGAAATTTAAAAATTGCTTTAGAGGCCGAATTTAAATTCATTTTTCACCTCGCATATGTCATTGAAATAAAACAATAAAAATATTTTCTGAAAATCAGTGAAATCGGACAATTAGGAGAGAGTTTATATCTGAAACCCAAAATTTAAAAGTCGCTCTAGTGGAATTAATATTTGTTTTTCCACAATAAAACTTGTATATACCATTTAAATCAAATAAAAATATTTTCTGAAAATTAGTGAATCAGATTACCAGGAATGAGGGTTTACCTGAAACCCAGAATTTAAAAATTATTCTAGCGGCACCAATATTTGTTCCTTCATAACAAAAGTCGGTATAAACCATTTGAATAAAATAAGAAAAATTAGTTTCTGAAAATTATGGAAATTGGATCATTAGTAGTACGGATATACTTGAAAACCGAACTTTATAAAGCACTCTTGCTTTTAATTTTCTCTCTTGTTTTAAAATAAAAGGACAAATTAATACAGCATATAAACTGTGTTTACAACGATGGAAATGTTTTATTTTTAAAGAAAGCATTGCCATAAAGCTAGTAAATGTGAAATATTAATCTAATATATGTTTGAGAATTATATTTGTATATAAGAGCGCTGTGTAATAACCTTCAGAAAACGTTTTTCGTTACACATTTTACTATAAAAACATTTAAATTACATTTCAAAGTCAAATGAAAATCGATGAAACGTTCGATTGTTTATTGTTGGTTGTGTATATTTAATTGCTTTTAAACAGCAAAATGTTTTTGTTTTATTGAAACATAAATATCTTCTTAAATGTACAAAGTAAATCAAAAGTTTCTATTAATTTGCTCTATTTTTGTGAATGTAAAGGTGATATCAAGAGCTCAGTTCATAAAGATGGTTACATTAAAAATGTTTAAAAATACTCATAGCTTTGTCTATCAGTGGTCATATATGTCATTTATTTAATAGTATATAGCATTAAATTTTCTGCTTTAATCTCAATAATAATAACAATAACAACAATAATGACAATAATGATAATTTTAAAAAGGCGATTTCTCTTTTGTGATACTGATATATTGACAGAATTTTAATTTTTACCCTCTAATATCACACAGTAATTCCATAATTTATTTCATTTCATTAATTAATAAGGTAATAATTTGGATTTTATATTCGTTTTTAAAGTTGCTCTAATAGGTGAGATATTATCCAAGAACCTCTATAACATATATGTATTAAACATCATTCTATTATCTTTGTCCTTAAAACATTAAACCCTTAGGTATTCCTGTACTTTCGTGTAGAAGAGTTCAATTTTTCAGCCTAGACAAATTTAAATGAGCAAAGATTGTTAAGGTCTTTTTTTAATTAACAGAGGAAGTTTTATTGACCGATTTCCTACAAATGTTGGGTTTAACTATTTATGTCTTGTTCAATATAAGTTATATTTTACACTGGATAAGGATTTAAGGATAATTAGGAATGAGGACAACCAATTAGAATATTTCAATGTATGTTTCATTTTGAATATATGTGTACAGTGTACGTTAAACAGATATAACTATCAGTTAAATATTTCTTACATTCCCCCCATATCATAAAGATTACAACTGGTACCATTATGGCGTAAATCATATGAGAAGCCAAATATAAGATACACAGCATATATGAAAAACAACATTTTTATAAATATAAATTATTTTGCATTGGAAGTAACACATTGTGATATCGTATGCTGTTTTGCTTGTATTTTACTTATACACTTGTTTTTACGCCTCCTTTTATCACTTTACTAGTGATTTATGTTGTTAAGTATGTCAGATGTACAATATTAAAAGAATTTTAACTTAGTTCCGACATTTTCTACTGATGGAAAAGCCATATTGGTCAAGCGTGAGCACAAACTGCTTTCGAAATAGAGATCATAAGAACCAGAACTACGTGCTTTAGATATCGTTCCACTATTATCTGGCGGCAAGGCACTCTTGTGCTTACATACTGCGTTTAATCAGCAACCATTTCCAAATGCCATGATAACGCATTTCGCTGCCATTGAACATTGAACGTTTAACGCTTTTAGGGTGTTTGCACACTGATATTCTGTTGTAATTGCATTAAATAATATATAAAAGAGGAGGCACATTTAAGTTGTGTGGAAAAATAAACTACAGTTTGTGTTTCATTTATTGCCAAATACAAAATGAAGTAAATATTATTAAAGCTATTCTGTATTTCAATATTTTAATTTTGCAGGTAATTGTGGATATCTCCTTGATCCTTATACATAAAGTAATATTTACATTGCTACCAAATATAAACACATCCCTTCTTCAACATCATGGTTTCATTCGCATATCGGCCTACCATTAGCTAGGAGACATTGTCCTGCTAATATTTCTCAAAACATTTATATAGTACTAGTATTTATCATCTAGTGTCCATAGAACTCTCATTACAGAGCAATGTAACTAGAAGAAAAGCATTCTTGTTAACTCATTCTCCAGGATAGACAGTAAAATGCTTTCTGAGACATACACTTGTCTGCACGAAAGATACCTTTAAAGGTATCACACGATTAACGCTTTCAGTTTCCATGTAGATAAGTTATTACCATTAGTTTCCTATTTAGTTACAACATACAGTCAAATCCGATTGGGATAACGTTGAATACACTGGGCAACAATGAAAATGTTTCGGGCTTAAAAATAGTGAATTTACATGTATTTCCATCTGCTGAATTCAAAAATCACCATAAAAATGATATATTAGCTCTTGTTTTGAAGATAAAGTGACATTTCATTTTTTAGAGTGAAGATTTTAAATATGGGGGATTTTTTTTTGGGAGTTGGCACATCTGTCAAATAACAAAACACAAATGCTCTTCAGCTGTTTGTAAGTCATAAACATAGATACTGTTGCTGTGACTGTGAATTACATGCAGTTTCTACTCAAATTAATGCAAACTTTCTGGTTCGCGAGTGCTTTTTAGTGTAAAATTTGTAAAAATGCCACGAAAATGTGTAAATATGGTGAATAACTTTTGTTATATTTGTGGTGAAATAACATTTTCCTCACAGAAACGCAATCTGACGCCTCTTGTAAAGACTGCCAAGTCTCTTGTGGACCCAAAAGACCTTCTTCTTCTACCCGTGCATATCAAGCTGGGTTTGATGAAAAACTTTCGTCAAAGCTATGAACCGAGAAGGACGGGCCTTTAAGTACATCAGAGAGAAATTTTCGAAATTAAGTGATGCAAAAGTTAAGGAAAGCATTTTTGTCGGACCACAAACAAGAGAACTTGTAAAGGATCCTGCATTTGACCAAGTTTTGGAGGGGAAAGAAAAGGAAGCTTGGGAAGCCTTCAAGGGTGTTATTCATGGATTTTTAGGCAACAAAAGAGATGACAACTACAAGCATTTGGTGACAGTGCTCCTGCAAAAATACCGTAACCTTGGATGCAACATGTCCCTTAAGATCCATTTTCTCCACTCCCACCTAGACTTTTTCCCTCCTAGTTGTGGAGCTGTTAGTGATGAACATGGGGAGAGATTCCATCAGGACATTTCTGTTATGAAACAAAGATATCAGGGCCGTTGGAATGAAGTAATGCTTGCGGATTACTGTTGGTCTTTGTATAGGGATTCTGCGGAACTCCATCACAAGAGGCAAGCTAAAAGACGACGAAGTCAATAGGCCACCACATGAATCTCTTCAGACACGACTATCTGCGAAGTATTTTTCCAGCAATTTAGAACTCTTAGCATGTAATTACCAGTTAAAAAAATCAAATGCACTTTCATTGTTGTTAGCATGTATGTAATTAAAATGTATCCGTTAATATGTAATTCTTCCACCTTGTGTATATCATAGAAACTAGAGCTAATAAAAATTTTTCATTGTCATATTTGTTTTTCTCAACCCAAAATTATTAGGAATTGCCTCATGAAGTGCTCGAAACATTCAAAAATTATTTTTTGTTGCCCAGTGATATCTTTCAAAGTTTTTAAATATTTTTAACGTCCGATTTCACAGGAATTAGAGGCAGTGGATTAAGCCCCAGATTTCCAGGTTTTACCCTAATTTCCCTTGCATCTTAATTAGAAAAATTCAACTTACTTGTATGTTTCATGATCATGTCCATACATCCTAATATCTGAAAAGGGCTAAATACGATTTTAATATCCTTCTACATAGAATGCTCAAGTATGTTTTTTGTAGAGCTGTTCACAGTTTTCTCAGAGGCTGCATCTCAACATAAATTTGCTTCGCAAACATAAGCAATGCACTCGTAGGAATTTTTAACAAACAATGGGCAAAAAACGAAGCACTATACCAATCTGAGTAAAGAGCAAATCTTATTCCCCTCCCAATATTTTATTGAAGTTTCTTTGGGAAGTCATGAGCCCTATTCAGTTCAGTTTTTCATGTTGTGTGGAGTTCATAGTCAAGTGTTGGATATGTCAAAAGTACATCTTCAAAAATGTAGAGCTCTGTTCGAGAAATACCTTGATTTCTAGTAAATTAGCAACTATCTTAAGAGGAATCCCGGCTATAAAAAGAAGAAAGTAATAGTTTATTGGATCAGTATACAAGAAAATTATCTTGGGAACCATGAACAATGGCGTTTATGAAATATGCATCATTGACAATGTTCCTTAGAAAGGAAGTTTTCGATCTTTAAAAATATTGTGAGAGACAAGAGGAAGTTTTCACCCTAGAAAACTTAGAAATGTGGCTAATTGTGCACGAAACTGTACAGAATGTGTCTGTTTTAATGTGGATGTCTAAATGTTTAAATTTTGTGTTGTGGAAATACGAGAATAATTTGACATAATTATGTCGTGATTCATACTGTTTTAATACATAAGGTTTATTAAAATCTTATAAAACACTAAAACAATTGTTAAAAAACCGGTTAAATGAAGAAAGGCTATAACTGTTTATAAAAAGAAACTAAAACCCTAGTCTTACTGATCAAAAGTGATAAAATATTTTCTACTTTGGACGCGAAATTGTCTTAACATAGAGTGAAGCTGAACCTAGCGTTCCGAGGCGAACAACAGCAGGTTTATGGCATGCATCCATAACTCTAACCCCCTTACTATGACGTCATGTACCCGAACTTGCCGACTTGCTGATATACTTCCGAAGGAATTATTCAATTTCTACATCATATAATTATGAGATGAAATGAATCATTGGGATGAGAATTTTTAGGAGGTCTTAGAAGGAAGCGCTCTATTTCTACGTTCAGGTTACTTTCTCGGCATTTGTCATTGATGGGAACAGAAGAAAACCAGAAAAAAAAAAAACTCGACTTGAGAAAACGGCCCTATTGGGAATCAAACCGCAGACCTGCTATTCACAAATCCATGCCTTAGCGATCTCGGTGACCCTGGCGATGTACTCGAAGTTGTGCCTATATCGGCATTGTCTGAATATCAAGGTTAGACCACACACGACCATCAAAATGATCGAACACGAGGGCTGGCACATTATACTTCAAGAACAATAAGAGTGGCGTAGGTTTTTTGCTGGGAAGTTCGGCTGTTGCTAATTGCGGGGAATACTTTCTCACACTCTGTTGTATGATAATGAATTCTGCCCACTCATCAAGTAATGCTGTGTTCAAAGAAATTTAAAAATAGATGTTTTTGTATCGCGAGACACCTGCTAGGGATTGAGGTAAATTCTGCTGCAAGTAGAATTGGCTCAGCATCTCTTTTTATATTTTAACTCTGAATTCTTAGTTGAAGCAAACGAAATATTTTTTTGCAATACTTAAACAATCCCAAATGTGGTTTGTATCTGATTCTAAACAAAGTGCGTTTTCAAGATAGTACTAAAACATAGCAAGCTAGAAAGAAATCAGAACTACAATGTATTTACTTATGCAATCATGGGTGTCTTTTTAAAATTTTGTTAGAAGGATGTCAGCTTCCACTCTTTTCAATAGATGTGTGCAAGCCATACCCTGTGTGGCAATTTAATGAAAGATTATTCCAACGTCAGAACATTACGAAAGTGTTATAACTCAGAGAAAGATATAAATGAATGCGATTTAAGCTAGTTTATTTATTGAAATCCTTTAATTTCTGTTACAGAATTAAACCTTAAAATCTCTTCATACTTTTCTCATATTAATTGGTGGCACGTTTATTTTATACTACATTTTTAGAACTATCCATGAAACAGTTATCTTTATGCAAGATTTACATTCAACAGGCTGTACAAAAAATGCTAAGAATAAATTTTGGAAATCACATCATGTGCAGGCATATTTTTCATAGTGTTCTGTAGCCAGTGCATTTGTCTTGCCTATAGGTGACCCAAATCCTATATTATGGACGTAACATTTGTGGCAAACAAAGCGAAATCTGGGCAAGTGTTCTCCTATATTTTGGTTTTCCCCAGCTACTTATTCCGAAAATTATTGCATCGTCATCATCATCAGCAGCAGTCTCAACGTTCCGATAAAACATTTGTTATCCGTTACAAAATTGTTAGATATGGGTGGGATTGGCACCCGTTCAGATGGTATTACTGATGTCTAGCATGCAGACATTTTGCTAAATATGTCCATACTGTTTTAGATTCTGTGTTAAGCACCGTTTGAAGACATGCAGGGCATATCGATGAAGATCAAAATTTTCCGACTTTCATTTTATGATGCTAGAAGTTTACTTGAGTGCTTTCATCGCGGTTGATACCGCCTAGAGTCAAGCGATATTCATAGTTAAAATATCTAGGAAAATGGAAAATTGTTGATGGAAAAATATTATAGTCCATTCTAGTTTCTATTCTGATAGATGTAATATTAAGGGCTTGGTTTTCCGTATTGTGAAATATGCCTTTAAAATACCCAGGAACATCTGATAAATTAAATCTAAATTTAAGTTAAACTTCGCCAACATTTCCTTGGAGACTCCATCTCATATGTCTGTCACCGTTTTTCGTTGAGGGAGCTCAACGGGAATAAAAGGGAATTTCAGAGATGTAAAAGAACACTCGACACGACATAGATTAAATTGCAATTTATTTATTTTAGAGTCTTTTAAAGAATGATGGTGAGCCTCGTCGCTTAGGTTTCCGTCGAACACAACGGCCACAAGTAATAGATCTTATTAAATAAAACTGTGTTAACTTCTATGCAGTTCTGGCAGAATGTTTGTCGGCTTTAGCTGAAATTTGCAGTGAAGCTATTAGCGTATAATGCTTGACCACATAATACTTTAACTACGCCTTGTTGCCTTGGACTTACAAAGTGAATAGCGTACTACTTGCGCTGAGAGGCGGAGTGGACCGCCCGAACTTGACTGACCAGGAAGAAATGAAGATGATTGTTGACAGAGTAAGCCTAAAGTAAGGGGAAGGCTCCTTTATAGGTATATGAAATACAAATATGGATTCGTTGGGCGCAACCCACGCTAAGTTTGGCGCCGTTTTCATAAGACTACAAGTTCTTGGATGCCTTCAATGTTATTTCCCTCACATCTCATTTGCCAGACTCGTATATTGGTAATACGAGTCTGGCTATTAGCTTGCCTTTTAAACTTTTAAGAGACATCGCCTACACAGGTCGCTGTCCTCTTCCAGCTGTCAGTTAACATTTCATAAAGGGCTTGTTCACATAGAAGGGAAAGCTGTAACCTTTTAAGAACCCTTTGTCTAATCACTGTAAGTATTCCATTATTATAGTTTATGACCTTATTTGTGCAGGATGACTGCCTAGGCGAGGTTCACCAGAAAAACTTTCTAGATACAATTTCTGCATCTTTCTTACATAGCAAATAAAATAAAAAAATAATTATACTATTAATTACATTGTTAGCGTTTGATTACACAGCTGTAGAGAAATATTCATATCACTAATTATATTATCAAAATGCGATTACTCATCTGTAATAAAATACACCCAAAAATAAACATCATGTATGTTAATTATACAAATTCGGGGTGGTAGCTATGGGCAGATACAACATATAAGGTCATTTCCAACCAAAAATATTCGATATAGTGATCGTACAGTGAAATAATTATAGGTATACATATTTTGAGTTAATGACTTTTATGGGTGTTCTTATAGAGAAATAAAAACTCAATCAATACTTTGCCAGTTTTGCTAGAAAATTTTAAGTGAAAATGGCAAAGTGTTATTTTGTTGACTCCAAAGAACTCTGAGGGCGAAGCATTACAGTTTAAAGATAAAATTCTGCCTCAATAACGTGACTACAGAAGTTCATGCTCATACAGAAATAATTTATTCCGTCACTAGAAAGGGGCTCAAAGAGGGGCTTTGGCAATTGTATTTTATTACATAAGAGCTGGAAAGAAACTAGTTGCAACACTATCACCACGCTGTTAATGTACATCAATGAAAGCATTGGCTCAGAACGGTCTGATGAAGGGCAATCTGTTCAACACGCTCAGAGTCACTAGTTCATACGGACGGACGAATGTCAAGTAGTGGTGTAGAATTGGACTGCCCTAAAGGGATGTTTTCTAAAAATGGGCTGCGTGCCTGGATTAAAATTGTAGTGGCAAATGGTAAAGAAGTGAGGAATTTTCAAGCGGGTCTCGGTGAAGTCTATGGCAATGATACGAGGGGCGTTCAATAAGTAATGCAACACATTTTTTTTCTTAAAGCAGGTTGGTGTTAATCAGGATTCAAATACAGCATGTTATTCCCCAATGTTTTGGCTACAAAACCCTATTTTTCAATATAATCTCCGTTCAATGCTACAACCTTACGTCACCTTGATGGGAGGGCCTGTATGCCTGCATGGTAGTACTCTCTGGTCTATGTCGGAGCCAACGTCTTGCTCCATCAACAACGTCCATATCATCCATGTAGTGCTTCCCGCGGAGTGCATCCTTCATTGGGCCAAACAGGTGGAAGTCGGAAGGTGCGAGATCCGGGCTGTAGGGTGGATGAGGAAGAACAGTCCACTGAAGTTTTGTGAGCTCCTCTCGGGTGCGCAGACTTGTGTGAGGCCTTGCGTTATCATGCAGAATGAGAAGTTAGTTTGCATTTTTGATGCTACGAACACGCTGAAGTAGTTTCTTCAATATCTTGACAAAAAATTGTCACCCTCAGCCTCATAACTAGCAATCAGTTCCGCACAGATGGTCCTTTTGGCGTTGAGGAACTCAGTGAGAACAAATCTTGGAGTGCCCCAACTGGTAGATAAGTGTGTCAGCACTACCAACAGAAACGCCAAGTTGAGCAGCGAGGTATTTACCTCGAGTAAGAGAGTCCGCACGTTCCAACACTGCAGGAGTCACAGCTGTGTGAGGCCGGCCGGACGCGTGAGATCAGACAGGTTTGCTCGACCTTGTTGTGTTGATGACACACGCCTCGCCCAACGACTCACCGTGCTTTTGTCCACTGCCAGGTCTCCGTAAACATTCTGCAAGCGCCTATGAATACCTGTGATGCTCTGATTTTCCGCCAAAAGAAACTCAATAACTGCTCTCTGTTTGGAACGCACCTCCGTTACGGAAGCCAGTTTGAAGGCTAGTTATAGCGCTACCACCTATCGGAAATTAATAAAACTGTACGAGGTGAAGCGGGAATATTTAAAGATGTCCTACACAAAATTTCAATTTTTTTCAACCAAAATTGGCCGAGAAAAATGTGTTGCATTACTTATTGAATGCCCCTTACATTGTATGTGGGACGGTGGCCCGTAGGTATCACCCTTTCGACAAATACGCATTAGTGTGGAAGATGCAAATGTTTTGTTCTCGAAGCTGATTACGTTGATTTGAATAAAAAAAAAAGCTGAAGATGTGCCTTCAATAGACAGGGAGGAAGTTGGTCGCAAAAGTTGGAACAAGCTGACACTACAATGTTGCGAGAGCGCTCTAGATATCCACAAAAATGGCTTAGCTATTGATATTCATTGTCTTGCAGAAGTGTGGCAGAGATTTATATAAAGAAATTAAAAGTCTGCAGGTTATAAAATAAATAATTGCTATTTATGTGCGTATTGTCTTCGTTCTCTTTCCAGCCTCTGCATTGAGCCTGTTTTTCATTTAAAGAAATCAGCTAATGGTCAGTCATTTTGTGTCTACACAAAATTATTTTCCACAATTATTATTTGTGTCACAAGGCAGTTGCTAAAACAAATCCCTAATTAAGTTTATACTTCTTGTGAGATGTACCCATTCACATTAAAGAATTGCGTGCATGTTCAGAAAACCGCAGAGGTTAATACAAACTCTTTTTTCTTAGTAGATTGGTTTAGTGTAACCCAGTGATTTAATGTTAGCGTTGCTGACTGCTGGCCGGGAGAATTCGGGTTCGCATGTCCCCCTGCAATACTGCCCTCTATCAATGAATTCATAAGACGGATGTAGAGAAAGCAGAGGTCGCTGCGGTAGACATAGCCCGATCTTGGGCTGCAGTGTCACAGAAATAAAATAAAATAAACCCAACCTCCCCCCCTCCCTATGTCCGTCTCCGACCTCTCGTTCATAAGTCGACGAGCAGCCCAGTACAAATTAGAGCGATAAAAATAATCACCAAAGGCATGTCAATAACATACAAAGAAAAAAAGTTAAGAACAGCAGGGCAAATGTTGAGATGTTCTTCAGTTATGGATTCGCCATGGTCGCAAAGAGCGCCTGCATCTGTTTCAGTCAGTCCAGTTCTATACAGGTGACTGTAAGCAGTAATGACCAGTAGCAAATCTAAAGTAGGCCAAGTCAACTAATCTAGGCAGAGAACTAGGAATTCAAAAGGGAATTTCACTTTTTCCCTGAAACTTTCTCTCTATACAGGCTGAAGCAGTTAGATTTAACAGAAGAGGATATATGGCACTTTATATGCCGCAGGGGCAAAGGCAGATCTGGTTGTTTCATTTGGGATTCCGTTTTCGTCAACTCATTTGCCCGCTCGTTTCCATAAATCCCGTAGTGGCCAGGAATCCACTGCAGTGCAATGCAGTTTTTGACATATAAACCGAAACAAAGCATTCAACAAAGCACTTTGTTCAATACGTTGATATTCCTATAAGTCCTGCGACAGGGATTTTTAGTATGTTTAAGAGAGCTATGGCAAACAGAGTTCGTCTATTTTAAATAATAATAAAAATCATGAGTTCATTTTAAAAAGAATATATACTTCACCCGCAATCGCGGATTTTAAGGCTTGGTGACAAGAACATAAAACTGTTTGAAGGCCCTGTAGATCTATGAAAATTTTCAAAATACAAACTTTGCTCTTATTTTGAAACATTTTCATAAAAAAAAAGTTCAAATAAAATACCTCAATAAACTTCTTAATTGAGTATTCGTGCTATGGCTTCCAATGGAGCAAGCGATGAAGAGTTTAAGCTATTTCGAGCCTATTATTTTTCATTTACACATGAAGAGAGATTGTTGTAGTGCATATTTGTATTCATGATTGTCTAACTAATGAGTAAAAAATGTACCGATAGTTTTTATTTCCCGAACCCCAAATTTTAGAAAGAAAAATAAATTAGGTAATACATAACATTTCTTGAATACTTTAATACACTATATATAAATATATAAACCTTGCTTTACCCCCATGTTCTTGAACGGAACATTTCAATTTAGGAAATTCTTCTATTACACAAAGATATAGCTAATTTATTTTCTACAGATGTTTGCAACCAACTACATAAAATTTTATTTTGTTTATTTATGGTCGCTTTTTAACATCTCAGGTCATCAGCGTCCCATTCAATTCAATTCTTCCCTTCGAAAGAAGAATTCATCGATCCTGGTCGGGATTGAATCTACGATTTTAGGTTTAGGAGGCAAGTGTGGTTACCACTACACAACCAGCACCGACCCAACAATATAAAGCCACTGAAAGTGATTATATTGTCTCATAAGTCATAATAAATGTCGGTTTTTAAATGTTGGTTTTATAAAAATTTAAAGATTTTCTTTCGTTTAGCAGTGTTATTTACAGGATGCCACAGTTATTACTGTGTATTTGTGAGCACGTGTCCAGCCATCAGTATTTTTTTTTAATGATTTATTTATGGACGCTCTTTAACAGCTCAGGTCATCAGCGTCCCATTCAACTCAGGGCGTGAAACGGCCGACAAATTTTGCTCAGAGGCCTCTCTTTCAGGCTTGAGGTTCTTTTTCGTGCCGTAAATGTACGACACGGGACCCACGGCTTTACTTCCCTTCCGAAGGAAGCCATACTTAGGATTTTTACGCCCCGAAAAAATCCATCGGTCCTGGCCGGGTTCGAACCCGCGATCTTGGGTTTAGGAGGCAAGTATGGTAACCACCAGCCATCAGTAGTTCATACACAATCATACAATGGAGAAAACAAATTTTGAGATTAAGAGTCATTCTAAAGCACTAATGGAAACAAGATTACAAAGCTGCTATGCAGTTTAAAGAATATGTAAAGTATAGAAGGTGTTAGTAGCATATAGCACAATGATGGTCACAGGTTTCACTAATGGAGAAGAAAACGCTAAAAATTACGTCCTGGAAGACCTAAGGTATGGCAAATTAAGAATGCACCGCATAGTTTTGGCAGGAAATCCGCATGTAGGTACTCATTGGCTGTCAGAATAACTTGATTCATAAAAAACACCACCATTGTCACATTAAGGCACTTAAAAATTATACAGAAGCTATACATTTTTACCTTATGAATTGACACCTGAACAGGCCCAACGCAGACTGAAATACGTCGTGAGCTTAATCGCAAATCCCAAAGATGATATATTTATCAAGAGAATTGACTCTGTGATGAAAAATGGGTTTATTACCCCAACCCTGACACCTCGAAACAGTGGCGCCATCTCCGTCAGCCTGCCAAAGTCATCGCTAAACCAAATTGTTCGGCTCCAAATTCTGTCGGAGTTTGGAAGGTGTGATTAACTGGGAGTTTGTTCATACCGGGAGTGCAGTCGATGCAAAGTTTATTTCTAACAACTGGAACAAGTTTGTGAAGTTTTGAGACAGAGATATCCAGCATTAATGAATGGAAATAGGTTTCTCCTCAGTAGGACAATACGAGACCCCCCAAACTACCAGAACAATCATGGAAAAAAAACAGAAATTGGAAGAAATGAAACTGCTGTCATACCCAGCATATAGCTCTGATCTTGTGTCTTCAGACCACCATCTGTTTGTAACCATGGCTAATAACGAAGCGGGATAAAAAAATCTCGCTGGAAGGGGATCAAGACTATAAAATATAATGGGTCTTTGTTTTGAAAATTATTTTAATTTCTCTTCAGAATACATTTTCAAATAAAGTTAAGCTTAAAAACCGACATTACTTATGGGAAATTATCTATTTTATCAGCATCTCAGCAACAAATTGCAATAATTTCAGAATACTTCGGTACACCAGCGAAGAAAGCTTGTGACAGCTTTTTTTCCCCCCTATTAATTCTAGAATTTCAGTTCGGTCAGCAGCCTACAAGCGACATTTCATTTCCGTTACAGGTGAACAAATTCCCCAAGCGCTGCAAATTTGACAAAGAAAAACCTGTTCTATGGAAAGAAATATAAAAGTCAGCAGGAAATTATTCTACAACGGTTTACAAAGATGCGCCGTGTTAACAGTTTAACCAAAAACACCGCACTTCCGTGAACACGTTACACAACTTCCTTCGCTCCAGATGTAGTGCAAGGATTCCCTTTCTCCTCTTCATCACAATGTTATCGAAATGCAATAGTGCGGCGACACGTGGTCGACCGGCAATTAAGTTATAAAAATAACAATGACGCTCTCATGAACAGCTTCACGTGCCCGTAGACACACTTCCTCTCTTAACTATCTTCTTCCTGCTGTTCTCTATACTGTTTATTACTCGTAGGCTCCATTTTGGAGCCTTTGACAGTTGTCAACAGGTATCCTTTCATTTCAATCCCTTTATCATCATTTACATTGCCATCCCACTGAATGTATTTAGAACATTCAAAGCTAGAAAAAATATTTAATTCCACGGAATCCTATTCAACTAACCGCCACGGGTGCCCGAGGTTATTAAGGCGCGGACTCGTGAGCGGGAGGTCTGGAGTTCGATTTCCACCAGTACCGTCCTTCCTGATTAAGTTTTTTTTCCCAGTATTTCCTCATTCCTCATAAATGGCAAATGCCGGGGATATACCCTCAGGCATGAAATCCTTCCTTGCTTTAATTTTTTGTACAGTTTATCGTTTCATCTCATGTTTATCAGTGTCCATCGCCTGTCATGCCTTAGTAGTTAAAATGGGCGTTAAACGCTATAAAAGAAACAATTCTAGCCAATAATTGTCCAAAGGTAAGATATAGATTATAGGCCTTGATCCTATCCTCATGTAACACCATACATCTATAGCATACACCATAAAACGCACACCTACTCACAGGAAGTGAGCTACACTGGTCTTTTTCTCCCAATCCTTCAATGCCACGGATTTAAAGACCTTAAGGAGAGGAATGTCATTTTGTGAAAACCGCAAACCCAGTTATTTAAAGTGGACTATTTGCAGTGTTCTCTGTTTAATATTTACTTTTAAAAAGAGAGAGATCTGATCAGACACCAAATAATATCACATCTCGTTTTCGCCAAACGTGGAAGAAATAAGGAATAATTTTCTTGTTTCAAGTCTTTCATCGAGTTGATACCGTACGAAATGGAACTTTCCTTTCATTCCTCCCCCTGTTCCACTTCATGGCCCAGGAATTTCTATTTTAGTATTTTATTTCTCTTTCTTGTATTTTATGGCAATTGCATTGAACACCAGTAGAGTATTAAATTGAATTTTCAATAAGTTCTTGAAAAGGAACTGTTTTATTTTATTCCACAATTCATACTGTCTTCATAAATATTTATCTTCCATAAAATCGTCTACAGTAGTTGCATTCTATTGTCTTTTGGAACAGAGCGTTTTTGTGCTTAGTTATAATGACCAATATAATATTAAAATAACAAATAAGAGAAATTAGCAAAATCATTCATGGAAAACGTTTTTAATCTACCAATATATAATGAGAGGCAAGTTTAATGTCTCTTAAACGAATGCTACTATTAATAGACTTCATGCGCAACATTTAAGTGTAGAATGGGGCACCTCAATAATGAAATATATGAAAAGTATTGGGAAACATTGAAAATGCATTTTAAACAGTAATACATTTTAAATAGAGCAATTTTTATTAGTCTAGCGAAAATTAAACGATATGAAAATAGTAATGACTTTAGTTGCACGTTTCTAGTTGATGAAATGGTATCATTAAAACATTATCATTAAGAAATGAAATATAAGTAAATAATGATAAGATAAACAAAGCTCTTATGCACTTCGTGAATGAGAAAACACTGGAGCAGAAAAATTAAAAATAAAAAAGGAGCAACGTCCAGAAAGCAAGACCAATTCGAAAAACATATTTCCCCTACGCTAGGGTCACAATACATGCTTTAACGCAACGCGACCTTCAGATCTTTTTTAAGTTATGCCATAAACTGGGGAATACAGTTTTTCGTACATTGTGCCCTTTTAGCTGAGCGGACAAAAATACGAGTCTAGTAATAAGAACTGCCTAGACTTGAATCCTTGTTATGCTTGAATGTTTTACTTGTTAGTGTCTGTATGTTAAGTTAATGTTTAATATACGATAATAACATTTAGCTTTTAATAGAGACAGCATATATTTGCATTTTAAGACATTTATGCTGAAATGTAAACTAAATTCTTCGTTTTCAAAAACAAATATTCTAAAGTGAAAAACGAAAGAAAGCAAATTGTCTTAATTCCATTGAAAAGTAATTATCAATTTCCTACTTATTTTGAAAACAAAGATTACTTTTTTTATCATAAATGCCTTAAAATTCAAGCCAGTCTTTGCAATTTGAAGTAATATTACAAGGGTTATCCTTGAAAGTGTTACAAGCCACCACAAGGTGACATTATTGAGATATGTCATTACTATTTTCGAAACAATTGACATTTGTTATTGTGAAAACAGTTGCAGCTTAGAAAATGAACGAGTAGTTACAGTGAGCATTTAAACAAAGCAATTTTGCGAAAAAATAAATATTGCACGTGAAAGTATTCCTTTAATGATTTTTTTTAGAGATTTTAGTAAAGACCTAACTGGCAGCAATGCATAGAATCGCTTCGTTCAACTTGCGGTAATGAAGCATTATCAGATTAATACTGTTTACAATTGGTTTTAAGAATTTCGTCATGGTCTGCGTTCGTAAATTTCGTGATAAATTTCGTGAAGGTCAACCAAAATCGGTTGTCATCCCAAAAAACATCGATTCAGAGCGCAAAATGATTGAAGAAGATGGGCATGTGACTTAGTGAGATAAAGGCATCCTTAAGCATATCGAAGACTAAAGTACATTCGATTTTGCTTGATCATTTAGCTGTGAAAAAGATCTGCTCTCGATATATTTCGTATAATTTGACCGAAGCTAAAAAAATCATTCGTGTAAATTGGTGTAGTGAAATGCTCAAAAAATTCCACCGAGCAACTGTAATACCCGTATACAACATCGTAACAGGTGACAATACTTGGATATATTCGCATGAACTAAGCAACAATCCATTGTTTGGATGTTCCAAGATAAATCGAATCCCACAAATGTTGTTCGTTCACGAAGCACTTTCAAGAAAACTATGGTTTGTTTCTTTGGTTGTAGTGGACATGTTACAACCATTCCTTTAGAGGATCGAAAAACAGTTAATGCTGAATAATACACAACAATTTGTCAGAAGTCATCGACGAAATTAGGAAGAGCAACCGAAAACGTCGCATCATGACAATGCCAGCTCTCACACAGCACGTCAAACAATTGATTATTTGAAGGAGAAAAACATTGAATTAATGTCTCATTGGCCATATTTACCTGATTTATCGCCTAACGACTTCTTTTTATCCCCCAATGTCAAACAAAAATTGCGTGGACAGCATTTAAAAAAAATGTTTCGAGAATTGGTTTGAAGACACGCAAAAATATATAAATCTTAAAAGCGAATATTTGAAAAAAAGAAGAAAAAGAACTGCTTATTTCTTTCCTGGTCTTTGTAGCAACTTAACAGGTAACCCTTGTATTATAAATTTTACTTCCAAAAAAAAAACAAATAAAATAATTCACGCATAGATAGGATTCGAAATTTGGTAGCTCTCTCATTGCTAGAGCACAAGTCTGCCATGGAGAACTCAATGTGACTGGTGATGCCAGAACGAGGCTTTAAGACCCGCGCGGAGACAGATGTCATTAATGAGCGCAGAGCCAGCAGAACTTACACATATTAACGCTTCGAGAATGAGGATGGCCGGTAATGAAACGAGCATTTTAATTCATAATACCACTAAAGCATATTATTTAGCATGCCTACTACGCGTAGAGTCCCAAGTTCATAAAATGGGAAAGAAAAGATGCCTAACAAACATAAGCAGGCAATTAATGTATAAGCAAAATCAACTTCTGCATGAAAATGATGCATTCATATGAGATGGGGGGGGGGGAAATTGCACGCAAGTGATAATTTCATCGTAATTACTTCATTGATAGTTTTTAGGGTACCGACTTGCCTAAACAATAGGTAGTCGGTCCTGGTGGTGTAGTGGTAACCATACTTGCCTCCTACACCCAAAACGCGGGTTCGAACCCGGCCAGGATCGATGGATTTTTTCGGGCGTAAAAATCCTAAGTATGGCTTCCTTCGGAAGGGAAGTAAAGCCGTGGGTCCCGTGTCGTACATTTACGGCACGAAAAAGAACCTCAAGCTTGAAAAAAGAGGCCTCTGAGCAAAATTTGTCGGCCGTTTCACGCCCTGAGTTGAATGGGACGCTGGTGACCTGAGATGTTAAAGAGCGTCCATAAATAAATAAATCAATAAAAATAACCTAAACAATAGGCCCCATTCAGGAATTCGTAAACGTTGGCGAACCGTGTGTCAAGGAAGTCAAATATTCATATTTAGGACGGATGTTTTGGACCAGCAATTTCTTTATAGTTATATCTACGACAAGGCAAAGACTTTCTTAACAGGAAGAGAGAGAGTTTATGATCCGTATCAAGGCAATTAAAGAGATGTAGGCACACATATTGTGTTCCAGGTAGTGAACGACCATTATCTGGAAAGCGGCACCCTACTTAGCAAATGGTCACTTTATATATCGATTATATCGACAAACATGATAAAGTTAATGATACTAATGAAGATTCCATAAACAATAGTCCCTAAGGCTGTTCTTATAACCAAGTGGTTAACTTTCTGCAGCTTTATTTCTACTTTGAATAAAAAAGACTGCAGCTCCTATGGTCTTTAAACACACATAAATAAATATAAAAGCGAATAATTTCCTTATCGAAAGAGATTCCCATGGGGCGCGACTTCGGTTATTGCTCCAGGTGCGGGCTCTGGGACCCTGAGTACTCGTGGTACTTCTGACGTTACTAGAAGCATCCGGGCCGGACTTATTCGAGCCCCTTCCGTTGGGGAGTTGTCCGGATGGGTTGGACTCGGCGTGGCAATGGTAAATGAGTACCCGCGGCGGCAGTGAGTCCAAGGAAAGTGTCTCTGGCGTGTACCTTAGGAGCAGGTGTTACCTGAATCACTGCTTGTCGGGGAGGGTGGTGGCTACTTTAATGCTGGGGTGACTCACCTCTTAAATTGAGTAGGTCTATGCTAGACGTGATCTTTTCCCCAGAGAGAGTCTGGTAGCTAAGTTTACTTAGCGCGCTTGGGCGATGAGATCGTCTACGGCCGAAAGGCGGGTCGGTTTAGAATCTAGGTGCTGCCCTAAATGTAAAATGCCACTGGGCTGCACAGACCTCTGTGATTATTCCCCTGGTTTGGGGGGGATCAGCACGTGCAAATATCGAAAAAGATTGCGATAATAGCAAGAAGAAGAACAATTCACACCTCATTGACAAATCAATTTCTATTAAAATGGGGATCAGCAAATATGTTTTGAGGCACGTTATAAATTGTCACGTTAATTATTTAAAGTTCAATTATTATCAGAGTCACAGAGAATTCGGTTCAAGCTGTTTAAGTTCTGTAAAATGCTGCTACTTTCTATTATTATCCATGCATATATATGAATGGATACATGTTTTAAGATATCTACCCAATGGCAGTCCTGGTCATTAAATAACTCGTACACACACAAACAAAATTCGCACTCGTACACCACACTCTGGACATGAAAAGGAATCTTCTTAAGTTTCTTGGGTACAGCCAGGAAACGAACCTGAGGCCCTAAGCATAGCAGGCAGGTGCCCTACCAACTGCATCACGAGCCTAGTCATACTAATACTTTGAATGCAGATTAAATGGGTCGCAGTTTATGAATGTTTGAAACTGGTGTTCAGGAGCCTTTCTTATTTTCCACTGGTTTGGTAACAGAGAAAAAATGAGGGGAGAAATGGCAGGGCACCATAGCAGGATGACAAAAAGAAGACACTGTGAACTGAAAGTTAGAACTTTGCAACAACTTTATCTTGTCAACTCATTACATTAAATATCATCTGATCTAAAATAATTGTTTAGTCTGAATAAAACAGCTCATTCATCTACAAATAAACGTTTGCTTTCTCATGCTGCATTGACAAGTTAGACTAGTAGAGCTGCTAATCTAATATTGACTTCCTCAACTGTGCAGATGAGTAGCCCCTTAGCTCTTTTGGTGGTTTATCCTGCCACGATGCTGACTGCTACTGAATCGCAAAAACCATTTACCTGTTTGAGTTCAACCCATTCGGGCTGCTATCATCGACAGAAGGGTCTCAAATGCCCTCCCCGGCGTACTTCTAGTAGGGTCAAAAGCACTATGAGTGCTCGGGATTCTCAGAGTTCGCACCAGAGCGTCTGAAAGCGTTGAACGCCACTCCCTATGGAGCATATCATAGCATGCGTCCGTTGAACCCGAAACATCTTCTTGTATATGATCGAGATGATATGCCACACTTTAGAGGCGGCGAGGGGGTGCGCCACAAAGCTGAAAACAGTAGTTCATCGCCAGTTCTTCAACAGACCTACTGGTGATAACTTCCTCTCCAGCTCGTCAGACTACGCGGGAAAAAGTAGAGTCCAACTACGGGAATCCCACACCAAACAATGATACTTCGGCGTCCCTATGCCTCAATCGATCATCGGATTTATTGTGTAGGGTTATAGTGCCGTCATTAGAGAAGAGACCCTCATCGTACTGTAGGATATGTTGGATCTGCAGCATCAGGGTGCAGTAGCAACGTCTTTTTTTTCCTTTCAAAACCGTCCATAAGAAGCTCATTTTTTAAAATTGTGTTTAACGCAAGTTTTACTGCTTAGGCACCACAGGCGATGGACACTGATGATACATGAGATGAAATGATAAACTGGGAAAGAATATTTTTTAAGTTGCAGACCTAAATTTAGGGTATCTCCCCTGAATTTGTCATTTATGAGGACTGAGGAAAACAGGGCTCTTCATGAGTTTTGATGTGGGAGCCGAAAATTTTTCCAAGTGTAGAGATGTCGTAATTAAGCAATTTCACATAGGCAATGTATGCTCCACAACTAAACATAACGCAGTTATATGGTGTTAAACTTTTGGGTTTCAGATACTAATAAGTCGGTGTTAAAGCGAAGCCGGGTAAAAATTTATTTTACTATGTCCTTAAAAGCGCCTAGCGGGCATAGAAATGTTGATTTTCCTCAGCACGTTACTACTACCATTATACTTAAAACTTAATTTACATAACAGCACACGGTTCTGATTGGTAAGTACAATAACTGCTACAAAGGTTGTTATTATATAAATTTATAGGTATGTTAAGATTTAACTGTATAAATTGAAGCATCAACATAAAACGTAGGCTAAAAGCTGCATTATTAGGCCAGTCAGAAAACAAACAAGATAAAAAAAATGAACGAGAGTCGAACTCGAAAACAAATAACCATCTCTTACTCGAAAGTTAATGCCATAACCTTGACGCCAGAGTGATACGCTCAGAAACCTGCCTTCGTTTCGTATGCTTTCGAGGGGCATCTTCAGTAATCAGTGGCGTACTGGCGCTTTAGAAATGTATAACTATAGTTTCGAAATTTGAACAGATAGGCAATATGTTTACTATCCCAAATTGTTTATATACGACATCTCTACTCTCACTGAAATTACTTCGGTGTAGTTTATTAAACATTTGTCTTTGCTTAAAGGGTAGAATGAAATACTTTCTCCGTTACAGATGTTCATTATGAATATTTGCATCTGCCAGACTGAAGTAGAGGTATTTTATTCATATTAAAATATAAATTCCGTAGTTAAAATATTGAGTCACTTTCTTACTCTTAATAGAGGCGTAAAATTATCTTTATATTGTTGAAAACAGAAAAAAAGGAAAAAAAAATTAAACGTATTATATTTCGATTGAAATATGGTACATTGTATAGCAAGTTAACAAAGATTGAGAGTTCATTATTTTTATTAATAAACATTAATAAACATTGTTAAAACAATGTTGCATGATGAAATAGAATCAGCCCTTTGGTGAACAAAAACAGAAGTTCGCTCGTGCATGCGTCTGTACATAGGAGACGAGCGAACTAGGTCAGTTCGCCGGTCGTCTACATACAAAATTGGGTTGATTCGTGAAGAGTAATAAACTGCGTTGAAGTTTCGCTTTCATTTGCAGAAATCCGGCATGGAAGCTTACAGATTGTTACAGCAGGCATATGGTGATGAAGTTCTGCCACAATCCACAGCACTTCGATGGTTCAAGAAATTTAAGGAGTGTCGTGTTTCTGCAACAAAGCAAGGCGGTCCAGGTGCTCCAGCAAGAGCAGTAAACAAAATCATGATTAACACAGCTAACGTCATTGTTCGTGAATACTGACAAATAACAATTGACAAACTTGCGGACATGTTACACATTTCCCACGGCGATTCCGTATGATCGCCTGATCATGAGACGCGTTGTGCGAGGTGGGTTCCAAGTTTAATGACTCCTGATGGTGTGTAGAATGTGTCTTCCATCCTCCATACTCCCCAGACTTAGCTCGCTGCTAGTTTTATCTCTTTCCCTGTCTGAAAAAGAATTAAGGGGGAGCATTTTGGTACTTCCGAGGCAGTCGCGAAAAAGGCTGAGGCAGTCTTGAAGAATATGTCAAAAGATGGCTTTCAGCACGTATTTCAAAACTAGCATACGCGTTGGGCAAAATGCATTCAACGGAATATACTTTGAAAAAGACCACACCAATTTAGGCCGAGCCTTTAGTGTATTCCATGCGTTAAAAACAAACAAAAAAAAAAAAAACAAACAAAAAAACTCGGTATTTTTTACTATCCCTCGAACAACGGTATTTTATGTAGCATTTAGATAAATATGAATATTCAAATACTGTAAGTTATCGTATTAGGCATTATATCACTCTTTAAACACGTCAGTTAATATTAGTTATCCTATAAACATTTTCAAATCAGATTTCTTCTAAAATACCTCCAAACTAACGGTTCAAAATTTCTTAAGTGCAACTTAATAACAAAATATTGTTTACCCATTCTCACAGTTTAAAGGGCCTGGAAATAAATGTAAATGCAACACAACATATAAAGGGACGTTGACCCTTGTAAACGATAACATTCATAGAACACGTTGAGCATAATCATCATTACTGCCTTTACACATTCCGTCTCATTCTTTGAGTAATTTCCATTTTCCTTTAAATAATAATGTGCCTCTATATGAATACTGTAGCTGCTAGATTTCCAAATCGTTTGTTTGTCAAGCAACTACTTCAGTTTTTCAGCAAATAGACAATTTATACATATAACTTACATTACACAATTTAGCAACTGTGTAATTTTACAATCAAAAGCGCTAAGATGATAAGAGTTTGTTAATTACGCTCATAGTCGATGTTTTGCCAGGGTTATATGAAAAGTAATTCTTTAAAGGGTACAGTATTGTTGGAATCAATGCTGGATTTATCAGTGATATTGGGAACGTCTTAGCAAGATTTGAAACAGATGGTAGGTTACACTGACTCTGAGTGTGATATTTTATAAGCTCCAGTAAGACTGTTCATTTGGGTTTGATATTACGACATTCTGATTGATTGCTTCTATTGATTAAACCATTTACTCTTTATCTATTTGTTTATAGTCTTGATGAGATATTGTTATGACCGTGTCAATGAACGATCCGTAGCTTTCGGGCCGTGAGGTCTGCTTGCTCATTACAATCAATCTGCGTGTTCTATGATACGTCTAATTGTTTGCTTGAATTAAGAACCTCTGCATATTAATTATTATGGTGTGTATTTGACCTCAAAATTTACTCCCCGTTTTGAAGTGATTGCTTTTTCAGCTTTAATCCATTCAAGACAAACATTTTGCACAAATAAAATTTTCCCCACATTCGATTCATAAGCCCTGTGCAACCAGTTAACTAGTCCAGAATTATATTTACATAGGAGACTTTTCAGTTACTTCTTCTTTCCTAGTTTAATGTCCCCCCTAACAATGAAGTTCTAAATAGACGATGAATTAATGTTTTTTTTTTTTATGAAATAAATGCATAAATGAACCTATAGCCGTTACGCTAAGATATCTGGAATTAATCTTTTCAGAATAAGGAAAAATCTCCGGCAGCTGACGTTGCGGAATTCGAATAATGTATATTTTATTTATATGTTTTTGTAAGTTAGTCTAACAAACGCTTATCTATTCAGGTTTTCAAAAGGTGTGTGGTATATTAGAGGTGAGACAATTTCTAACTTTTCTCAAATTCGAATCTAAATCCTAAAAGATTTTCGAATCCTTCGGATTTCCCGAGTCCTTCACACATAAGAAGAGAAAAAAATAATTTACTTAAAATTCAATGAAAATACAACCAGGACAATGCCGAGTATAGACTGATAGCAAGTGTCAGCAAGACGCTCCGTAGAACCGAGTGGAATCATACTAGGGAAGAAATTAATTACCTTGTTACTGACGTTTCTGCTGCCACGTGGCCGACCAGCACCCTGTTGCCACGTCCTGTCACTTCATGTACTTTAAAACGCGTTGCTACTTCATAATCCTTTTTAACCTAGTAACTTTTGCAACGCCGATTATACCATGTGTCTGAGAATAATATGGTTTTGTTTCCTGATTGGTCAGCGATATGACGAGCATCTCGCCAGCTGAGTCACCGGCATAAACAAGTCCCCAGTGTCAATCACAAAGTAATTTCTCGTAGTCTTTAGAAGCGATAAGCTGTAGACTGAACGGCACTGAATAATTCAGATGCTAGGCAACTTCATTCTTATGCACGATGCAGCGTTTATAAGCCTCGACATGAGTTGTGATAAACCTCAAGAACTATCTAGAGTTAGTTTGAAGCATTATAGAGAGAGCGCAGCGCACCGCTATCTCCTTACCATAAAGTTCCGAATTACTCCGCTCGATGACATATTGAAAACAGTACTGCACTCAGGATTACCACAAAGTGATATTGGTGTTTCGGATACCACCGAAATTGCAACAATCGCCTATGTACATGCAGTAGAAGGGTATAAAGCTCGTTCTTTGAACCAGAAAGCACCTCGATGACAATCAGAAAGATTGTGAACACTTTTTCGATTTTAACGGGTGTACCTAAAAGGTAACCATTGTATGTGTTACATACATAAATACACGAAAGAAGTCTTAGGAATTTAATACTAAATTCAACCATCAATACAATTTCCATAAGCAAAGGTGTAACGCAATTGCAGCCGCTTTTCGAGTGTAGCAAAATGGTACTCGCCTACACAATAGCATCATTCCAGCAGCTATAAGAAAAAGGCGGTTGCCAAACTTATATTTCATGCAGTTTTTTCCTATAAACCCATGAACTACACTGACATAATTTCAGAATTTTTTTTTTTTTTGATTCGTTTTATTTACGGACGCTCTTTAACATCTCAGATCATCAGCGTCCCATTCAATTCAGGGCGTGAAACGGCCGACAAATTTTGCTCACAGGCTTCTTCTTTCAGGCTTGAGGTTCTTTTTCGTGCCGTAAATGTACGACACGGGACCCACGGCTTTACTTCCCTTCCGAAGGAAGCCATACTTAGGATTTTTAAACCCGAAAAAATCCATCCTGGCCGGGTTTGAACCCGCGACCTTGGGTTTAGAAGGCAAGTGTGGTTACCACTACACCACCAGGACCGACAATTTCAGAGAGTGTAGATATGTCATATATAAGCAATATAAGACAGGCAACATATGGTCCACTACTAAACATAATGCACTGCTTTCATGGTGTTAAATATTTTTGCATCAGATGCTGATAAGTCGGTGTTAAAGCCAATTCCGGTGAAAAATTGCTTTTGAAAGTCTTTAAAACTGCCTTCCGAGCATAGAAATATCGATTTTTTTGCAGCTCCTTATCAGCGTTTTCAAGATTTAATGCCATAAACATCCCTCAAATCCCGAACTATTCATGTAACAGTGCGACACTGAACACCTATTAGCTGCCTTCTTGCATTATGTAGCCTACTCTAGAGGAAGATCTTTAACTGGTCGTGTAACGTAGTGCATAACACAAAAACTGATGTTCCACAAGTTGCGGGTTCAATTCTTGTTATGCCATTAATTTTTTTTTGTTTAATATGAAATGATGCGATAAGCACACTAAAGAATTATAAATGAAATTCAAGTAACTTTTGAATATACAACACCCAGTTCATTAAGATTATCCATAATCTACCCTTTGAAAGCAAGGGTTGTAATTGTATTGATTGATATGTCCACATTTAAGTATATAAATTGAAACACCAACTTAAAACGTAGTCTAAACGCTGTATTATTAGACCCTAGTCAGAAAAGGACATAAAAAGTGATGAACGAAACTCAAACTCGAAAACAAATGACCATCTTTTACTTGAAAGCTTATGTCATGACCATGGCGTCAGAGTGATGCGTTCAGAAACCGCCCTTCGTCATCGTGTATTATGTTTTCGAGGGGCATCTTCATTAACCAGTGACGTACTAGCGCTTTAGAAACGTAAAGTTACAGTTTGGAAGTTCAAACAGATAGGCAATAAATTTTCTATCCAAAATTTCTTATATATATATATATATATATATATATATATATATATATATAGAGAGAGAGAGAGAGAGAGAGAGAGAGAGAGAGACACACACACACACACACAACATCTCTAGTCTATGAAAGTATTACGGTGTAGTTCATTAACATTCTGTACATATTATCATTTCCATAGCTGATGACACTTTTCTTTCACTCCATATACACGAGTTTATATGTTTATATAAAGGCATTATTTCTACGTTACAGTTTAAATACGAGTAAATACTCAGGAGAGAGAAGTTATTTGGAAAATCGAAAGTAAAATGAAAACAAAACAAGTATGTTCTGCAAGATTTATGTTGTATTAAAGAAATTTTTTCTGAGGAAAAAATATGTATTTAAAAGAATAACAGTTTACAAGAAACAGAAGGAGCACTTTGATAACGTTACTCCTAGTGGATTGCTGACGTCATATGTCTATATGTCCAAAAGCTTGTATTTGATGTGTATGCACTTGCTTCATAGGCATGGTGTTAACACTTTTCCTATGCACAATGTTACTTGCTCAATGATAGGAACGATGTGATAAGGCACTTTACATTGCATATGACAGTAAAACAGTGCTACCATTCATAAGAAGTTATTTATTTTGTTTAAACGTATATGAAACTTAAACGCTCTCCTGTTACCATTGAAGTAAAATGAATGAATTTTAAAACTCTCAGATGTGTGACAACATAATAATTCCCAATCACTTTATTTCACAGTATTAACGGCAGTTTACACTAAGAAAGACTAACATCTATACCTATTACGTATCTTTCTTCCATTTTTGTGGTAATAAATTATACATATACAGAACAATGCAGGTTAAAATTCCAAATTTGGTTCTGAATGTTATACGAGTAAAAACAAAAGCACAGGTTTCCTATTCCCTTTATATTAAGAGGTATGGCCAACTACGGACTTCACAACTCATTAATGGACTATTGGCTGACATTTCAGCATCAGAGATCTAACAGTAAAAACTCTTCATAATCTTCTGGGCGCTAATGACCTTAGCAATTTTGCACCCTTTAAACAATAATCATCTTTATAATCTTCAGAAAATTATATTGAAACCAGAATATTTTAGACTAATTCCTTTGATGAAAAAATGCCCTGATTAACTATATGTTAAAACTAACACAATTATAATTTATAACGTATAAATAATATACAAATAATAAGGATTCAAAAATTTTAATTGTTAGTATAGTAGTTGCTAGTAATAAAAAAATAGAAAATAACCAAAAGTAAACGGAATAAGCTCTTCTTCTGTATATGGCTGTCTTTGAAAATAAATTTTTCTTTTCAAATATTTTAAGATACGAGAAGACTCCAGAGGAGCATTAATGACACACTTTGATGTTGCAGGTAACTTTTAAAAGACACTTGTTGCGTAAAGTCCTATGCGGATGTGATTAATATTTATAGGTATCCAGGTCATACAATCTGCACATTCAAGGAATGATTCATAACTTGACATTGCCATACAAAATTCTCTCACCGAAAGTTTACCAAGGGGTGTGTGTGTGTGTGTGTGTGTTGGACCCCCACAGCGCCTAGGTTTAGCGACTCTGTTAAGAATGTGAGATACATCGCTCTTTAATTTTAAATATACATACAGGGCGTTTCTTTTCAGGAATGGAAGGGCAAATGTATCGAATTGAAATCGGGAATCCGGATCCGGAAACAACGGAGTCAAAAGTTATAGCGTAATTTTTTGTGTGTAGATGTAATATCTTTATTTATCTGTAAAACTTTCACAAGGTGCTACATTCACAACAATGTTCAAAGTGGCAAAGTGTTCGATGCAGGTATGACATCATCGCACAAAGGTCCGTTGTACCCGTTGGAACAGCCCCGATGTCGTTCTAACAATGTCACAGGCAGCGCGAAGTCTTGCCAGGAGATTCTCTTCAGTGAACGAGCTGGCCACGAAACAGAAGCTCCTGTCAGCAGAAGTCAAAACATGCACTTTCTAACAATAATAGCGATGTAGATGTTGTTCCCGTATTACTTTCCACACAGAACTGTACCAACGCTCATTTCACTGCAACTGATCGAGTGCTGATTGAAGGCTCCGAGCAAGCATGGCGGTAGTCCGTACACTGCGTCGTTCTTCTCCTCGATCGTTGTATTGCCGTATCATAATGTTCCCATTGGCGAAAAGCTTATCTGCATATTCCACAACCGTATATTCCACTTAATAAGCTGATCGACTGTACACTTCAACTAGTAAATACAGACGTTCATATCCGGACTGACCATGCCCGATATACATCATGCTATCTGCATTGCAGTAGTGGAGTTTCCTGTCCCCACCCCGGATGATGCACGCCTACATAGGAGACGGGCTCGCAAATATATGTAAAGACATTAATGTATTTCTTCAAATTCCACTGTTACATGGTATCCCACAATAATGTTGGCTTTCGACTCCACAGTTTCCGGACCAGATTCCTGGTCACAAATTAACACATTTACCTTTCTCCAGCATCCGTTAAAGTTTGTATCATCAGCTGGGACACACTCTGTATAATATATTTTTAGAAAAATTAATATAAATTTGCTGTATATTTGGGCTTTATAGTCATCTATAGAAACCTAAATTGACAGAACACAAAGTGTGTGTCTGTACTATTAAGTGAGTGAAGTAGTTAGGTTATTGTTAGAGGGAGTAGAACATGTTGCGCATGCTGCTGCGCCGATTTAAACAAGTAGTTTTCGTCAATTCCAAGACCTGGAGTATTTCGTCTCCACTTAAATCTCTGGCTCCATCAAAGTTCCGGACGACAAATTTCTTTTTCCTTGAGGAATATTTTGAATTGCTACCTTTCGGAAGTGGTTTTCTTCCATCCTGTCTAGATGTCTATCTATTTTGATATTCTCTTATACCTATGTTACTTATTTCTTCTATCTGAAATCAATTTATTACCTCATCACTTCTTCTGTGATCCCATCTTAGAAGCTTCTAATTGTCTTCTGTTGATTTATAGAACTTCAGATGGGTTTTTATTTTTGCTTTATTTCTTAAAACTCTTTGTATTTTATATAAACAATGGAAATCGTGCAATTTTCATTACATATATGCCCTTGTGGGGAGATATTTTACAAAACAGATATTTAAATCTGTTGCCTCCTTAATAAAATTTCAGTTTATTACAATTTTGTTATCTGTTATGCTTTTTCCCTGTAATGGTCAATGTCTATGTTTTGGAATTTGGCATTTTGAGGTTATTTTATGCAGTAATTTATTTTCACCCGTGAGTAGCTATATTAAAGATAATTTTCTGGATAGGATATTATAACTTGTTCGTCCGCAAGTTCATATTTACTCCATTAATCTTATAATCATATTTCAATACTTATATCCAGCCATGTTCAAATGCCATCGTTCACATTTATGTATATTAAATAATATTCGGAACAATGGATCATTCATTTCTGCCAGTTGTTTTATTGATTCTTTTTCTTTATCTATTAATAATCTGATGATAATATAAGCTGCATATAGCTCTAATTAACTGAAAAAGGATATTTTTAAGTATAATTTCTCATATTTTGTTATCTTCTTTTTTCAATTAATTGATTTATAGCAAATAAACCTATTGTTCACTTTTTTCAAAATTCATGTTCCTCGTTTATCAATATTCAGGAGCATATTCAGGAACATATTTGTAATCAATATACATCTTTTTAGAAAAGAAACCGAAATAACACAGCTGCTGTTGCATTTTTATAGGTTCAATAATGGTATTATCAATGCTAGGAGGTATTTTATCATTGAGCTTGTTTATAATTTACATCATTTAATGAAAAGTTAAAGTACCGTGTTAACTTTTGTCTTCCTTACATTCAGTTCATAAATAATTTTTGAAACCTAACCATTCAAGTTGTGATATTGGATTAAATGAAATGCATTTTCAATTTATAAAATTTATATTTATTTCACAATTGATCTGATATAGAAATGGAGCTAAGTCCTTTTTAGACTTGCGTCACCATCCTGTGCCGTTTTGCGTATGAATGACCAATCCTCTAGTACTGCCCACGCACTCAGCTTATGTGGTTGATCTTACCTCGCGTTGATTCACTTTATATGTTGTAAGACACCCTATTCTGTTTTTAAATGCGGCACCACAAGTCCCACAGCAATAATGTTATTAACAGCGACATAATGAACAAGTGTTATTTTATTAGAACTTGCCGCTGACGGCGAACCGTGCCAAGGTCCTAACAACTCAGCTATTCAGCAGATAAATGTCGACTCGTGATCATTCATCTGCCTTTCTCAACCCAGTAATAAAAGTACTTCTTAAATACTGAACGCGTAACGCTAAACCTTTCTACTACCCACTCATCAACACTAGGAGGTCGGACCTGTGAAATTTATTTACTTAATTTCTATCTAATTATTTTATATCCATTTCCGAAGGAATGTAAGCTATTGCGGTTGTACCCATGGAAAGATTTATTAACAATCTATCCAAATCTGCATCGATCGTACCTGCTAGGCACTTACAAAAAAAAAAAAAAAATGGGAATATGTACAAGTCCGTTCTCGCTCTATCAGTCGCAATTTTTGTTTTTTCTCAATGAAACTCGGCACATAACCATTAATCAACAAACGATTCGTCCAGTTCGTTAACCAGCAAAATTAAACCATTGGGGGAGCGGATTAACCTAGAGCGAAAATGTTTTAAAAATCGAAAATTCGCTATAGTGGCCGCAATTTTTATTATTTCTCAACAAAACCCTGTTGATTTCTTTAAAATTAATTGATAAAAGCAGTTTTTAAAAAAAATAATAACATTTAGAAGGGGGTATACCTGAAAAAACGAGTGGGGGGTTAATGGAAAATTTTAAAATCGCTCTAATGGCCGCAATTTTAATGTTTTTAAAAAGAAACTCGGTATATGCCATTGAAATAAAAAACTAAAAACAATTTCTGAAAATCAGGAAAATCGGAATATTAGGAGGTGGGATTTGCCTGAAACTCAAAATTTCAAACTCATTCTAACGGCATTAATATTTGTTTTGTTTTGTTTTTTGCGCAACGAAACTCCGAAAATACCATTTAAATAGAATAAGAATAATAGTTATTAGGAAAGATAAGATTAGAATGTGAAAATAAGAAAAATAGAGGTAAGCAAGGAAGAATCACCGGACTCTAGTGATAGGAAAGTGAAAAAACTTGGGATAGATGTGCTAGAAAACAATGAAATAGCTTCCAAGCTGTGTATTCTATTAGCATACAGAAAAATGTCAGCATCGAATCATGTAACGATGACTGACTTATTCAACGAATCTCTGCAGTAAATGGCTGGATGTGATCAAATTTGATAATGTTATACTTACGGATGCTGCCTCCTGTGTGAAGATGGCAGCAGAAGGCTCTTCTATAAGCTTCCCATACAAGATACACGTAATTACAGTATATAAGCAGGTACGTTCCTTATATCCTGAAGTGGGTAAATTCACTTCAAGCGGCAAAATAATGTTCGTGAAAGCCCCAAAAGTACTGATTTGTTCAAAGCCAAAAATCCAGATGTTGCTCTTCCTCCTAGACCCATAGTTACTCAATGAAGGTTTACGCCATTTGTTTTAAGACACACATTGGATGCCAATTTTGTTGCTGATCACCATATTTAGTCGCGGAGTAACATTAATTGATTATTCATCTCGTTGGTGTCGTTCCCATATTTCATGACAATAATATTTCAGGGCTTTTTGTGCTATTTTGTGACTCATGCTCAACAGGATTGAGAGCGGATACCAACTGTGTTAATATTCATACGATGAATAGATTTGAATATGTAAAGTAATTTATTATTCGCAAGATCTTTCGCGTCCTCTGGTGTTCTGCGCACGATAGAATTTAGCTCCGTTGAATATAAATTTAGCTTTCGCTATTCCCAAGGAGATGAAGTGAATCTGACTATCTGAACTGATGCCCTGTGCTAGTCTGAACTGAATGCCTCAGCGGAGCAAACGTCTCCTTATATAATCGATTCAAATTAACTAGATATTGGCTTCATCAAGCCAAAGGGTGTCACGCAAGCACGCGCAAGCTTTGCACCTTGCTTTAAAATGTCAAAATATACATCTACTATTGATTGGTTCCAATTCACCTGCCACCCGCTACTATTTGAAGTTTAAAACATTTATTCGCATGAGTTGGTTTAAAGTTAGCTGTACAAACAGCCGGCAAGTTCATTCCCCTTATGTATTCAAAAGCCTGGAATTTATTAACCCTCACCAACGGAAAGTCTTTTAAGAAGTGGCATACACATAACCCTTTTCGTTGTGTAGCGGCTTACGGTATCCTTGCCTCTGCCCTTTTTGGCTATGCTACTGTAGACAGTTACACCAGAGAACTTTCTCTGTTGATGATATACAATTAACAAATTAAAGCTATACTTCATGATATACATAATCTGATTTAATTAAAATCATTAATTATTAATTAAAATACACAAAATATGATTAGGATTAAATATATTTGTATATCAATGGGAGTGGGCCATAGGAACTGTTTCAAGATGTAGTGCATTTTGCAGATAATTTTGAAAAGGTTAAATCAATAATAGATTAACTAAATAAGAATGGCTCTTCATCAATTGAAATTCAGAAACGTACTTAAAGACAGTTCATTACAAAATGAATTATCTTATATATCTGCAATTATGAATGTTTTTCTCACTGTATAAAGAAATAGAAACGCCAGTAATTTGGGTGAATGGCATTGATAAAAAAAATCATTCGCTCAAAAATCCCAAAATAGAAGCTATTAAACAAGCTTTAAATGAATATTTTAAAAAAATGGATTTTATGCCTAGCGTGAGGTTACCAACATTGGGGAAATTTTTCATCAGGGTAGCCCATGATGAAACATGCAAAATATCTTTCGGTATCATGGATTGTGACAACGGACGTCGATTTGTTATGGAAAACTTGAAGAAAGTCTTTGTTGTCCACTGCAACTGGAGCAATTTTTGCCCACCATTGTCCCAAAATGATCAGTGAAAGGTAATATAATAATATCCAAACTTAAAAAATGTGTAACATTGAAAAAAATTATAATTTTGTACATAATTTTCAATTTTTAGCACATAAAACCCCATTTTCTAGTGATATGAAAAGCCCCAAACCTACAGTCAACATGGCCAGCACCGGAATGAAAGCTGAAACTGTTCGAAGTAGGTTTCAGTAATTACAAGAGTTATTTCATAAATAATGCACAGTTGACTATGGATTGGATGGCGCAACATTAGTGAAAATTGCAATTATTGAAGACTTCAGAAAGAAATACTTGTGTTCATTTTCTCTGTATCGTACTCTATGTGTAGATAACTGGAGCTAGAAATAGAATCTGCAGTATATCGGCTACTGTGGCTGTTGCAGATCGAAGGTCGTACATTAAGATCAAAACTTTACCTGATAATTCCATAGAAATCCACAGTATTTTAATGAGGTTTGTGGCGAGTTCACTGTGAAGCATAGTACAGTTTCTGGTAGGGCTAATCCTTTTCATGTTGGTAGCGTCTACATAGACAATGATCCAAGATCAGGATGACCGAAGATGAACAAAAAGTAAAACTTACTATTCAAGAATATCTTGGTGTGACATGTGAGGAATTTTCAGTTAGTATTTCGTATTTTGACTTATAATTTAAAGAAGAGAAAGTTTTGTGCGCTTTGGTCCCTCAACTCTTGACTGCGAACAGAAGCAGAAACTCAAACTTGCTAAAGACTGAACTTTGAATGTCCAGTTCTTGTGTCGAATTGTCGCTGTTGGTTTTTGAGATGCGATGAAACCACAGTCCAACGAGTGGAGAGGCTGTCTTCTCTGCGGCCAGTGAATAAACATTAGACAGATGGCCCTGTGGAACAAGTATCCCAAAAATATTTTACGTGGCTTCAGGCAAAAACTGTGGAGAAAAACCGACCTCAGTTGCTCGAGCCAGGGCCACTCGACTTCCGTGTCAACGCTTAGATGATGTGACCAATAAGTAGCGCGAATATAGATTAGAAGTGTTACTTCATCTACTTTTCAATCTACACATTTGTCCCCAGATGTTGTCTTTTACCAAAGTTTAAAAGCTTCATGTTCGGACAATGTTTTCTCTCTCTGGAAGAGCTTTCTGTTACCCAGCCATTCGACAGATGTAGAGAAACGCTGCTTTGGATTGCATAGCACAGTTTTGCAGTTGACAGACACGGGTGAGAAAAGTCGTTAAGGCATAGGCTCGTGACCGGTAGGTATGGTGTTCGGTTTTCACACATACAATACCCAGTTTTCATTTGGAATAATGGTCTTAGTTGCGGTCTTTAATTTATAAGTAAAAAAAAAATATTTATATAAAAATCCATTCCTTACCTATAATGTACCTGTAAAGAAACCTTAATGCTAAAAGACAATATAAACCACTCTACAGTTAAGGATATCTGATTGATAGTAAGTGAACTGACTACTTATCGGTCGAGTATGGCCTTGCGAACGGGAGCTTTGAGGTTAGAATTTCGCCAGGATCGTCCTCCTCTACAGGGGTTTTTTCTACATTTTCCTCAGTTCTCATAAAATGCTGGGAAGTGACCTAAACGTATTTCTGGAATGCTTGCTTATGAATATAATTTCTTTCCCAGTTTATCATCTCATGTGCCATAAACGACCCCCCCCCCCTTCTATATCACAGTAGTAAAAACGAGCGATAAATAACCAGCATTTGTCCCGATAGAATTAATGCAGTTAATGGAACAAAACAAAAAACAACAAAAAAACAAAAAAAAACTAGCTTACATAACTTAGATGATTTTCGATTTGAAATGGTTGATATATATCAGCAAATGACAGCAATACTTTGGTAATACTAAACCGCATTATATGAGCTAATTACTTTTTCTGTTAGGTCAACTTTCTAGAGAAACATGTTTGGAAAACCTTACACAACTCAAATTGTGTGCCAAAACCTTTAAATGTTTTTGACGTGCTCCAACTTATCTTCGCTATGCGACAGCTCTTTAGCTATTAGGAAAAGGAGGTAGAGATGTATCACACGATTTTAATTCCAGTAAAACAAAGCAATATTAGCAGTATATTTACTTTTATTTTTAATACGTGCAAATTTCCAAACCAACTACCGTAGTTCTTTGTAGCGACGAAAATATTGTACATAGTTAATAATGGCGTTATAGCAGCAGTTCGTGGGTTCTATATGAGGTCCATGAAGCTTTAGAGTACTATATACATGAAGAGGTCTATGAGCTAAATTCATAGCCCTTTTCATGACCTGAATTGAATGGGACCCTGATGACCTGAGATGTTAAAGAGTTTCCGTAAATAAATCAACTCAAACACACAAACACACATTATAACATGCGTTCCATTTATAGCCTGCCATAGATGGCATATATGCACTGCACTGACTCGATATTATTACAGTAGCGCACTAGCGGTGAATGACTCGCTCAACACTCTATTTATGAACTGTGTTATACTGCGTCAGTTCGAGCTGTAAAGATTAGAGTTTGTTCATTGTGCATCCCAAAAGTGAAAGTGTATTTAAGACATCTGTGATGAGTGTGAATTGCATTATATTATTCTTTTTGGTTCACTAAATTGCCTACCGAAAAAAAGAATTGTTATGTACGATACATACATAAAACTGAATCATGAAGACGGGTGTGTAGACAATTTCAGGAGAAATTTCCTGGTATTCCAGTTCCAGGTAAAAAAAAAAAAAAAAATCGCTAAACCTAAGAAGCGTAAAAGAAATGTTCTAACGGAGAAAAACTTTGATGAAATTAGTGCACCATTTGAACGCTCTCCACAGAAGTCTCTAAGACAATTGCACAGCAATTGGGAGTTTCAAAAATCTTTGTCCACAGAACTGCTAACTTATTGAAACCGTACAGCGTGATTATAGTTCATGAATTACAACCTCGTGACGACGAAAAACGAGTAAATTTGTGTAACTGGATTTTACAAAATATCGTTGATAGTACTGTTGACCCGCATTTAATAATTTTCTCAGATGAGGCAAAGTTTCATTTAAATGATCATGATGCCTTACAGAACAGTAGGTATTGGAGAACAGTGAATCCTTATTTACTGCCAGTGTAATAGACCGTGCGCGGAGCATGCATACTAGCGATCTACGCCCTGTAATATAAGGAACGGTCTGTACAAACATTAATTACGAGAAAAGGAAATATAACACAAAATTAAGATTATATTTATTGAACTAAAGTAAATTAGAATCAAATCGAAGGCAATTATTTGTTCCTATTTGTTTCAAACAGCAAGCTGAAAACATGGACCAGGCAGAACATCCATTTGTAGCGCCATAATAGTTTTCTTAGCAACATCCATCTTTCGGCAGTTAACTGTGAGTTCTAGGCCCGCCTGTCTCTTTACCGCAGATGTTTCTGTCAAAAAAGACCATGAAAGTATTTATATGTTGCCTAACAACCTGTTATTCTCTGACTTATTTATACGAAAAAAGTACATTAACCGTTTAAATGTAAAATCATAACTCAAAATACGAACTTCTGCTATCACAGCTCGTAAGTGAAATGCAGTATCTCCCTCTATTAAAAAATTAAAATTGTCGAGTCATCATAAAAGATAAAGATAGCTTGAGTGTCCGTTAATGGCAAATGTCTCCTCACAAGTAGGGAGAGCTCGTTTTTTCCTAACGTTGTGAGCTATTCCTCGCTAGTTGTTCGTATGTTGTTTAAGACACTCTGACTGATTTGTTCTTTGGTTACTCCATTTCTCACTGCACAAGTTACTTCTCGAGAGATTTCCATTTTTCTCTTCCTCTTCCTACTCTGCGTGTTCCTTGAAGATGTCTGTCCATCTTATTCTGGGTCTGCCTTGTGTCCTTTTTCCTATCCGGGGTCTCACATGGAGATCTTGTAGGTCTATCTATTGTCCTGCATTCTTGCGACGTGACCGCCCCATTGCCATTTGCTTCTGGTAGCTATTTGTGCGATGTCTGTTGTCTGAGATAACGGATTTATTAATACTATAGGTATTTTGTCCTTCAAAGTTATTTCCAGGATCTTGCGTTGCATTTTTATTTGGAATATTTAAATTTTTTTCTTTTGCTTTTCTGTTAATGGCAGCTAGTTATAAATATTAATTTCAGGAGCTCACATTCATTCTGAATGTAACATTATTGTTATGATTTTTATTGCATAAGAATATACTACAATAAAAATTAAATATTGAAAAAACATGAATTTATTTGTTTGTTTATATCTTTGAACTTTGAAAACCAGCAATGAATAATCTTAAAAATAATGTAGGATGAAAATTTAGGATTTCAAATATTGAGATAAATCTTGGGCCGTGATAGTGAGGGATTTTATAGGGTGTTCGGGATCAAGAAAAAATTGAAAACTGATGCTTTAGACCTCCTAGTTACTGCGTCATGTCTGTTTTGAGTCGAATAAAATCTCGCCTGAGAAATAATCTAGTACTCGCCAGCAGGCAAAATAGTCTTAATTTGTCTGACTCACAAGCCGGTATTTTAGGATGAAGAAACTGCAAGAAGAACAAACAACTTGACTAATACCTTACAAACGAATCTGCCACATACTTGCAAAAGCGACAATGCTCTCAGCACTTTTACTAAAGTGCTCAATGAGGATGACTCACTTTCCTCGGCTGCAACAATTACCTAAATAATCATGCAAATTTCTCCGAAGTATTTTATACAAACAGGTTTCAAGCTGGTAAACACAGAAAACAGTTGAGAAACAACAACGGTGATGGCGAAGTTACTTATAACTTGACAGTTTCATCATCATCTTTTTCTTCGTCTTCTATTTTCTCCTTATAATCCTCATTTTTTCCCCTTCCTAATCAATTTTCTTTTTGCTTGGCTAGTTGTGACTTATTTTGAAGATAATTACATTTAGTTTCTTTAGGTCCGCATAGATTTTTTTTTTGTCAGAATGCTTAGTCTCTATTCTTATAACAGGGTAAACTGCAGTTATTTCCCCTTAACAAATTATTATTATTATTATTATTATTATTATTATTATTATTATTAAATCAACATTATTTTCTTTTATGTTGTTTTCTCCATCCATCTCTCTGCAACAATCCTATTATGTGCTATCAATGATGCTTTCCCCCGCGGCGCAGGGTCAGTTCCTCAGTCCTCATAACTGGCAATTGCCGGGGAGGTACCCTAAACTTAGACCTGGAATGTTTCCTTCCTTAAAAAAAAATCCTTTCCCAATATATAATTTCATTTCATGTATCAACAATGTCCACCGCCTGTGGTGGTGCCTCAGTGTAAAAACGAGTGTTAAACACCATAAAAAAAGAGCAAACTTCCACTCGTTTTCCGCGCCGTGGAGGGGGTAACTAGTCTGCTTGCTTACTTGTTCACCTTGCTGACTGTCACAGTCGTAGCACAGTAGTTCCCGGGTGTGTGTTGTGTTGTTCATTTCTTAATTTGACAGTATAAACAAATGCCTGGTGCGTTTACAATGCCACAGTGTGTCGTTATGAACGAATAGCATATCTTAAGTTATTGGTGAAAGAATATTAGGACCAATTTTTGAGCATACATGTTAATACCATATTAACTCTTTTTTTTTCAGAGAATTAACCGACAGGAGCGTGATATGTATTTTTCCAACAGGGCACTGCCACTGCTCACGCTGTGAATAAATAACTGAGAGCATTTCACAAAGTGTTTCAGAGTTATTAGTAGGGAGTTGTAGCCCCTGCGGTCCCCCGATTTAACAGCATGCGATTATTATCTCTGGGGTAAATTAAAAAATATCGTGTACGAACCCGCACACCGTACAAGTACTCAAATATAACATTCGTCAGAAAATTGTCCGAATATCTCAAAATGAACTACAGCGTGCGATGAATCATTTTCTAAAGAGATGCCAATTATATGTGGGGAATGAAGGCGGGCAGTTTCAACCCCTCAATTGATAATTTGGTCATTAATGAGCCCATTAAATTTATTTGTGTGTTGTTATATTGTTGGTTTGTTTATTTTGTTTTACCATCCTTCTAATCACCAGCTAATCGACTAACGAGAGCCATACTCGTCCATAGGCAAAACACTCCGGGGGAAAACAAAGTGATCGCTCTGTATCTCAAATGCAGAATTATTAAAAAAGTATGGTGTAAAACCAAAGGTCTGAAACGAGTGAGAAAAAGCCGTAACCAAGCAGTCAGTGTAAACAATTCAAAACGGCATCTATAGTTGCCTGCGTGTGTAGGTCTCGGTAAACGCCTCTACTGGTGCAAATGGAGTTGTGTCAGGAAAATGGCTATATCGAAGCCGTAGAGCCCATTTTGCTTGGTATAATTTGCATGAACTGAGAATGTCATGACCAGAGAGCGAATTTTAAGGTATAAAATTATGGTTGGAAAGGGAAAAGAAAGGTTCTGAAAATATGTATATAAAAGTTCAAAAGGAGACTGTAAAATGTCTTTATTCAGGTCTAAACCAGTTACATTAACATTCTTTTTCAACTCTATAGCAATTAATATAAAGTAACCATAATTTAGGAAGTAATCGTGGCATTTATCAACCAATTAGTTACATAGGATGATATATAACATTTCTGTGTTTTTGAATGTAAGTCGCAGTTGCATTGAGCTCAAGAGACACTTATATATGGAGAAACTCCGCTTTAAATCAAACCAAGCCAATGAAGCATATTTTTGTAAACAAAAGGAAAGATAATTCAGTGAAAGTTGCAAAGGCTACCACATCCATATTGTTAAATTCAATTTTGACGTTGAAAATCCACCAAATTTGACTCTCACAGCTGTTCCCTTCTTCCACTGTTCCTCCCCCATACTTTTCTTCTAAATTCTGAATCGTTTTAACTCTAGGTCTTTAATGTTGAGTAATTGTTGGGCATGTTTGATGGCGTTGCGACCATTGAGTTTGGAATACATTTGAAGCTTTTGATATTTTTTTGTAGTTTTCGCAAAAAAAAAAAAAAAAAAAAAAAAAAACATCTTATCCAAGTACTCGACCTGGTTATGACAGGGAATTGTGTGGTAGATGGAGTCCAGTAGCGTTGTCGATTTGGGCCCTTTTCTTCAGAGCAGCAATGAATTCATTTACTCTGTTGCATTCCTCCCTCACTCTTTCCACAAACACGGTGTAGTCAACGTACAAAATGTGTCACAAGGTTAAAGTTGGGGTACATGATCTTCAGTTGTTGGAAAGCTGAAGCATGCAGTGTGCTTGATCAGTCACCAAAGTGTGACTTGTATGCCCTCTGGCTACAGCGTCATGCAAAAACATTGAAAGACTGCATTTCTGTATATATCGAGTTGGTACATTTCAGAAAGCATCAGTTCAACCTTTCACCAGATAATGGAAACACCATCACAATGTATATCTATCTTTGCAGCTAAAAAGATATGGTTGGGATAAATATGTCAATGAAATAGAACATGGTGCAAAAAATAAAGCTTATAAAATGATGAAACTTTAGAATAAAGAAGAGATATAATAAAGCTAAGTAATATAAATAAAGAAGAATGGCTGCAACACTTTGGGAAGAACGATGAATTTAGTTGCCAGATCTTATTATGAGAAACTTGAAGTGGTGGACGAAACAGAGTAGAAGAATTTGAAAATATTATAACAAGTTTTAAAAATAAAACATCACCAGGGCAAGATAATATGAATATAGAACTTTTAAAAAAATGTATCAAAGGAAGTAAACTATAAACTTTTAAAAATGTTTAATATCTGCTGGAAATTACACCGCGTACCAGAAAATTGGCTAACAGGAGTTTTTTTGAATTTATTTATGGTTTATTTACGGACGCTCTTTAACATCTCAGGTCATTAGTGTCCCATTCAAATCAGGACGTGAAACGGCCGACAAATTTTGCTCAGAGGCCTCTTCTTTTAGGCTTAAGGTTCCTTATAGTGCCGTAAATGTACAAGGGACCCGCGGCTTTACTTCCCTTCCGAAGGAAGCCACACTTAAGATTTTTACGCCCGAAAAAAATCCATCGATCCTAGCCGGGATTAAACCCGCGATCTTGGGTTTAGAAGGTAAATATGGTTACCACTTGCGAAGGCTAACAAGTGTGATCTTCTAAATATTTAAAAAATGAAATAGAATTATTTGAATAATTATAGAGACATAAGTCTTCTTCAAACAGTATATAAAATATATACAAAAATAATTGCTGGGATACTAAATGTTATTAATGAAGTACGGCTACAGGAAGAACAATGTGGTTACAGAAAGCAGTGATATTGTGCAAATTGTATATTTACAGTGGAATAATTAATACAGAATAGAACGGAATTTTAACTTGCCTACTTTCATATTAGTTTTAGATTACGAAAAAGCTTTTGATAGAGCTATGCGAAAAAATTATGAACTGTAATGTAAGAGAATGTTCGAATTTTCTGATTAAGGTAATTCAGAGTCTATATAAAAATACATGAATTAAGATTGACAAGAGCGTTAGAATTGGAAAAAAAGCAGAATAAACAAACCAAAGAGTCAAACATGGATATCATTTATCTGCAGCATTTTAATACATATAGACGAAGCACTTAAAGAGTGGAAAATTATTTTACTGGGGATATTCAAATTAATAGATGCAAGCTGAAAACAATTTTATTTGCTGACGATCTGGTTACTTTTGAGGCAACAGAGAAATATTAATAGCCTGAAAGATATCACGGAGACGTATAATTTAAAGATTTCAAAAACCAAGGCAAAACCAATGGACTTTAAAGGTTAACAATCAGTAAAATGTAAGATAGTTATTAATGAAGAAATAAAGAACAAGTTCTCTAGTTTTATCTGGGTTTTAATGTATCTACAGTATAAACGAAGATCTGAATATAAAACGAAACAAATTAAGACAAACGAATAGAACAATAAGGAGAACATTAAAGAACTAAGACGTCAAAAGCAACACCAATGGAATTCTATAAAGTAATGACAGTGCCAATGCCAATGGCAACATATTAAAATGAAAATTGATCTATGAATAAGACAGACAGGAAAAGAATAGAAATCGTAAAAAATAAGGTTTTTAAGAGCAGTAGCTGGATTTGTCCTCCTAGATAAGCAAAGATATGAAGAAATCCGAAAACTGTTAAATATATATACATATAATCTCAATGAAAAAATTAATGAAAATAAAAATAACTGGCAGCAAATATTAAGAATGAAAGGGGAACGGATAGCTTGTGGAATAATAAGATCTTTGCAGCGCATCATTTGTTTCATCTAACATGAATCCCCACTTTATGTTTGCCGACCAACTTTTTTATTTTCTCGAAAACATTCTCTTATATTGGCATTATGTAATTGTCTCTCAGGGTGCTCTCATCCGTTATCCATCCTTTCATATACTTCTCGAAGAATGATTTGAATGCAGGATTTTTAACCTTGTGGACTGGAATTCCTGATTGAAATAATGTCATGATAAAATATGCAGAGAATGACTCGATGATTGCTGCGTTTCAGATTCAGTGAAGGTTGCAACTTGTGGGGTTCACATTTTTCGCATGCTTGCCGTGTTTGTTCTGCTATATTCTGTCCGACTCTTTAATGCCGTTCGTCAATGACAATATTTACATCCCAGAGAGAGCATCAGTTTCGATTGATTGTCTCTTGAATTGTTCTGAAAGTGCATATAACTTAACTTTCTGAATTTTTGGCATGGTAGAGCATTCGGACTGCAACAGAACAAACACAGTCAAGTAGAACAACTAGAGATCTGAACATTCTTGTATAAGATGTGCGCGAACCTCATATTGAATAGCTTTAATTGACATTTGTTTTCTATGGCAAGTCTTGCTACATTTACTTGGAAACTAATGGGACTGCAAATGTACAAATACAAAATTGTATAGCTCTCTTTCCACTCCACAAAATGAGAGTATAGGATATTATCTACCTGCTTCAGAAGGGTGAAAATTATATTTTCCCCGACAATTCTTTATAAAGAGAGAGAGATAAAATGGAAAAAAAAAAAAAAAAAAAAAAAAAAAAAAAAAAAAAAGGCTGGCAAAAACTGTGTATTTTGCTTCACTTCACGTACTAAGATACAAATCTCAAACGACTGGTAGGAAACGGTTATATTATTAAAAGCAATTGCATAGTCAAGAGAGTGTAGAAACGCCTTCATACAAAATGCGGCAAGTGCACTGTGTAGGAACTGCATTGCACGCTGGGTGCGACAGATCGAATCCACTGGATGTTTGTGCCCTGGGAAAAGTCCGGGCCGCCCGGAACTTTGTGGACAGGATGTGAACCGCGTAAGAAGTGCCACGAATCTGTGGCTCAGTTTTTTTTAATGGTGTTTTAACATCCGTTTTAACTACTGAGGCATCATGGGCGGTGGACAATGATGTTACAGGAGATGAAATAATAAACTGCGAAAGGATGTTTTTAAGGAAGTAAGTATTCCAGGCCTAAGCTTCAGAGGACCTCCCCGGCATTTGAGGAAAACCTGAAAAAAAAAAAAACTCTCGGGGCCACGAGTCCGCCCCTAAACGACCTTAGCCATGGCGTGGCGATCTGTGGCTCAGTGACTTCAGCTTTTATCTGCTTATCCAGGTTATATAAAAATATCACGTTTCCTTTTGATATTGACACTTTAAATTAATTGGCCCTCTAAGAGAGCCAAAACTTAAAACATAAAACATAAGTATATAGTCAAACCTAGACACTAAGTTGAAGAATTGAGCAAGAAACAGAAAGGTTGGCCTCATGTCAAATTCCCTTCTTCGTCCCTTTTGGCTGCGTTGTTTCCAATAATTAAAAAAAAACTGCGGAGCTTGTATTGCATTAACAACAAAACAAACCCAGTGCAAGGTCGCTTCAGCACAAGGTAAATGTCAGCAGTAGGGTAAAGTTTTATAACTCTCTAATTCATAATGCAACTATTTCCTACTTCTTTCCTTGTTTATTCGTTCTTTAGCACGTGTCAGTCACGTATGTGAACGTAAACGTGTTACAACTGGCTTATTCATGCTTAATCATGAATGACTTCAAGTACCTTCAGCAAACATTACATTTGTACTATATTATAACTTAGTGACTGTATTGTTAATATTGTATAATTTGTTTTAATAATAAGGTTAATAATACATTGAAAACATAAATGTGTCACAGTTGGCTTGTTCAGCATTAATCAAGACCAAGTATTTCAAGCAAATGTTATATATGTACTATATTATAACCGTGTTTTAATATCGTTGAAATTGTTTTAATATTAGAAATAATAATACAAAAACGTAAGTCTGGCTCTCGATAAATTTGTGGGAAAAGATCTGCCTCATAATGAAAAACCACTGGACCTCACTGCTTTAAATTATCCCAGGAAATGGACGATGAGTAACATAGATACTCCAAACAGGTGAAAAATAAATGAAACAATTTGAAAAGCAATTGTTAATGGAAATATAAACTTGCTAAATATTCGTCTTTGCAAAGTCAAACACCTCTTTACAACTGCTTTATAATTCACAATTTAGGATAAAAAGTAACTGTCAATATTTTTATGGAAGGAGAGCTATATTAAATTACATAATGCTGACATATTATAACGCTTAAACATCTGTTTCACATTGTATGCACTCAAATATATTTTGATCGTTAATTATGTAACGCTTGATTATGACTAGAACTTTACCTTTATATATATATACCCCCAAGAGCAATCTAAATCGGGTTATTACATATTTCCTTAAATTTTAAAACGTATAAAAACTGAAAATAAATTGTATCGTTCCAAAAAAGAAAAAGATTTGTAATTTGCAGATAAAATTGGTACAACTTTTAGCACATAGTGTAGCAAAAGTTTTAGATAATAACAGAAAATTGCATTATCTGAACAGTCTAGTAATGTCTTCCAGGAAACAGAGATATTGAAGCATACTTTGTTCAATATAGCATGAACTGCTTAATTAACTACAAAATGTTAATCATAGCATGCCTATTATAATAACTAAACACTCATTAATGTTATTATTAAAGAGCATGGGGAATGTATGCTGTGAATAGAGACAGATGTAATAAAAGCTATTATCATGAAAAAAGAGAAGAAAACAGAAGAGGAAGAGACTGCTGAAAAGAAAGGAGAAAGAATAGGCAGGGAAAAAGAAGAAATGTCTAAAAAATATAGAAGAAATGCGAACATATTGTAAAAATAGAAGCAAACAAGATAATTCTGAAGAAGACCAAGAGGTAAGAAGATGCCGGTGAACGTTTATTTTCAAAGAAAATTATGTTTCTCATCAGATTGTTGACCTACATCTTGAATGAAGGTTCAACGGCTCCAACGCAAAGGGAGAAAACTTCTATACTGCGCATGACAAGCTTCCTCTTCCGTGTTTTATCCGAGTAACCAATGTCGCTCAGATATCCGATAACCACGCGACCTTCACACTTGAGACAACTATCGACTCAATTTCCTGCAGATTCCAATAGTGGCGGCACCATTAGTATGTCAAGATGTTGGCAGACGTGGAATTAATAACAGGATGCCTTGAAAGCCCTTCGGTCTACAAGTGGTAAAGTAAAAAGAACATCTATGGACTTCACGCTCTAAGCATATAATTTATTTTTCTGTCATAATTAATGTTATAAATAATACGAAAATCGTACTTGAAAACAATAATATGGGACTGCGTTTTCTCCAAAAACAATTGACCAAAAAGAATTTCAACTAGAAACGAAAGAAAAAAAAAAAGAAAAGAAAAGAAAAGAAAAGAAAGAAAAGGGAATAAATGGAATGCCAAAGGCAACAATCAATTTATGTTTTATAAAGTGTTGAACAACCTTCATAACCTCGTCCCATCCCACCGAGTTCGCTTTCGTCTAAGCAACGTTGTCACCGTTACTTTCATGCATCAAATATTGAGCAGAAACTATGAATATTTCTTGTTTGGCATATTATTAGCAATATCTGATAGTGCCTTAATTAATAAATAACAAATAAATAAATAAATTATTTACTCTCACTTCCACACTTGATCTCTGTTAGCACTAAACATGTACTGAAAGAGATTCAAGAGACGCGACAAGGTTGCTTTCCTGATCGACTTTAAGAAACGTGTTTTCTTCTAAAATCATGACAAATATCAGTCCTTCTGATTCCATTGTACACACCTATTTCACTTTCCTGCTGTATAAATTACACCGTCTACACTAAATGTTTCCACTGCACTAAGGACATAACAGCGGACTCGAGCGTTGCGTCGTGATAACGCGGCACTCAAGCCATGTCTATAAAGACTCGATCCCAGGCTCATCTTAAATGGCACACACATTCCCAACCAAAGGGCCCACGCTTTACTAGCAGTTTTCCTTGATGCTCTTTGTGTCAAGAAATTGAATTAAAGAACTACAATAATATTACAGGGTGTAACAGGCACAAACAGCGAATACTTAACAATAGAGGTTGGTGAAGGGGACAATAAAGTGATGGTGGGATATTTCATTGAAGAAGTTAATTGATGAAGGTAGGTTTAATACACCATCGCCGAGCATCGTTTCAGAAACAAATTCATCTTTGCCATATGCTTTCATAGGGTAAAAAGCATATCCCTTAGAGATATTTGTTGCGTCCATTTCCGGAAAGACTTTTGAATGATAAAAGGTACTTTAATCGGAGACCGTCTCTTGCGAGAAAACTCAATGTACTTTTGAAAGTTTGTATATCAAGTTGCGTATACTAGTAAACCTTACAGAAACCTATGTAGAACAAGGCTTATCATAAAATCTCTTGCCTCTTACACAATGTTATAAGAGAACTTGATGAAAATGGTGATAGTCATTATGTTGCAGCAAATGACAATAAAACTAGAAACTACACTCCTCTCAACAGACGAAATAATTATTCCTCTGTAATAACTCGAAATATAAGAAACATGTTTGTAAGCTACATTTTGAGAAATAAGCTTACACATTAATGTGTCAATAAAATCAACTTTAATTACAAGTCTCAATGCAATTTCATTCATGTTTTCCTTTCAACTGCTCTGTTTTTGTAACCGGGTGAGAATTAAGCCATATTTCCTGATCTTGCTTGCACTCTGTGATTATTTCTATGATAAAAGAGACATACAATCTACAAGACTGCATGCTAATCATTAGGAAATATTTCGATGGTTTTTAAGAATTTGAAATTGTTTTCAAACAACGTTCTTCATATGTAACATTATTATAAACTTCTATGTAGGTAAATATGTATTATAGGCTTCTCCACAGATAGGCATAAACCTGTATAAAATGCATTAACTTCCAAATTACTGGACACCTTATATAGATGGGACAATGCCATATTTATGGTCGTCTATCTTAATGCAAAGAACATAGTCTTCCTTGGCAGTAGTTATAAATGGATGTACCTGTCTCGTCTTAACCTCGCTTGCAAAGGAGTCAAAATATGATGTAGATTAGATAAAATTGCACTAGGAATATGCCCTCCCAAATTTTGGTAAGAAATATTTCATACAAACACCAGTTTCATCATCAAATTCTAAATTTGCATTGTGTATATTTTATCCACTATTTCCTTTAATTGCTACTATTTAGGAAATGTAAATGTGACATTATGCGATACACTTCCATATTTAACACTTACAAGTGCATATGTTCTAACACTTTTCATTACACAAGTTCCTGATGTGATTTCACTAAATCAATCATAATAAAAAACTAAAGAACTAACACGCTTTGTTTATTTACTTCAAACTATAAACCGCTGTAATTAACCAGATAACTGCATAAACCAAATAAATAAACCCTTGTGTTAATAGTAGCAACATAATCTCACTTGCAAAGGAGTCTAAACATGTTATAACATCACCATTCATTAAAACTCTCGTCATCTCGATTCAAACCCCACTTCATATGTTCTTTCGGTTGTTTCCTCTCTTTACTAACTTACATCATCATATTCGGTGGTAGATATCAGAAAATTGCACAAGGAAAATGTCCTCCCTAACCACAAATTTTGATACGAAACGTTTCATACACACTACACTGTCATCATTAACTGCAAAAATTGCACGATTATTACTCTTTATCCACTCCTTCTTTAATTACTGTTATTTAGGAAATGTAAATATGATATTAAGCGATGATTAATTAGGAATTAAGACATAAAGAGCAACCCATGTTGTACTAACACTTTCTAAATAAACAAGTTCCTGGTGTGATTTCACTAAATCAACATTAATTAAATAAACAACAAAAGAAGTAATAACCTACTGTTGATTTACTTCCAGCTATAAATGACTGTAATAAAACAGATAACTATAACGAACCATATTAACAAAGTCATGTAATTAAAAGCAGGGACCACATTTTCCACCATTTTGTCTACTATCGACATCTACACTGGAGTTCGGTAAATATAGTCGGCATTGATTCTGCCCGCTTATCTCGAAACGCTCATTCTTAAGACCATAATCTTATTGATTTAATTATTTTTTCAGATGCCAGTTAAATTCATGATCATCCTTTGAAATTGCTGGCAATGTTGGAGTTTTATAAAGACCAGTACTACTGCTAAAATTTTGTGAGCAACAAACTTTCAAGGTAAATTCAAGGCCAACTCAGTATTAAATGGGATTCTCAGTTTAATTAATTCCTTTTTAAGCTCCATCAAATAGTATGTTAACTACTTGTTTTACCTCTCAAATGAAGAAGCCTGTGCCATAAATTGTTTTCTTGAAAAATTGTAGCTTTCGAGAAAAGTATTATATCGCTTGGGGGTTATAATGCAGAAGTCTTCAGAATAGAATTATTATACTTTTTGGTAATTTCCCCCTACGTACATTCTTTATCCTTATTTCAGATCGATATTTTTTAATTATTCGCTAAATTTTAGCACCAGATCAATCCTTCTCACGCTTGCTAATGTTTGCCGCTCGCATTTGCTTTGGCTTTTCCTTATCCATGTTTGAGAACATATTAAAGAGAAGAAAAAATAATGTTTACGAGGCGGGAAAACTGAAAAGTTATTTCATTTCTTAGTACGAACAGTTGAACATAAACTCGCTCTAAACAGGGATTTCCCTATTATTTAGCGACGTTGCCATAGGTTTGACGCTTATTGCATACTTGAGGTTACATAGTGTGAGGTTATTTTTAAGCTACAGAAATGATGACGAACCTTTAGTTCCTTTTTAAATTACAGTTGAAAGTAGTCTCCAATTATTTACTTTTATATAGCCTAAAAATAGTAAATGAACCTTCCAACCGGTTAACTGAGCGTGACTTTCTAAAATTGTACAGAATGCAGATAATCAAAAAGCACACGGCTATTTCTAGTGGCTCTGAAATGACTAGAACTCTACTTGGCATAGGACTTTTGTGTAAGCTTCAATTAACGCGCTGTCCACGTTGCACTTGCAGACCGTGTTACCCTTTTTTTTAAATAGACTTATGTATCTAGATATTTGTTTTTGTATTTCGCTATTTATTGTGTCATTTACTACATAGGTCTTACTACATCTGTTGAAATAGGTTTCAGTTCATTTTCTGTTTAACACAAGAGACAGATTGTGAATCATCTACAACTTTATCAGTAAATGGCTTATTTGTAGATTTGTATTGTCTTCTTTTATAATTTATTTTGCGTTACTCCTTCTTTAACAACAAGAGTTCTTTGGTCGTTTGTGATAAGAAAGAACTCAAACCACAAATAGTCTTTGCAACTAGAAATATCTGGAAAAATTTAGTAGTCTAGGCCGGCATTAGGAATTGAACTTGGCTGCTCGAATGATCTTCAAACACAGTTCCTGAACTACATCACCCGGAATTCATTTATAATTTCATTTATCTTATAAAGATTCCACATTTATTTCATTAATCAGTAATGGTAATTAAGGGCAAATAATTCACAATATTGATACTACTTTCCATATTGTCACAGAACAACTAAGTGCATATGATAGGGAAGTGGCGGTAGGCTCTGCGGAAATACTGCTCGTCTCCCCGTTCGGTTGTTTGAGGGACCTTTTGGCTTCACGTCTGTGTGTTCGCCCTACCTTATCATTGCTGTCATACTGTGAAAGTATTTCGTCCAACAGAGCACATTTCTCAGAATGACATCCCGCACTCTCAGTATGTCACAATTCTCCTTTGATCAAATTCAACCTCTGCTGGTGTCTCGTCCAACAGAGCAGTTTCTCAGAATGACATCCCGCACTCTCAGTATGTCACAATTCTCCCTTGATCATATTCAACCTCTGCTGGTATTTCGTCCAACAGAGCACACTTCTCAGAATGACATCCCGCACTCTCAGTATGTCACAATTCTCCCTTGATCATATTCAACCTCTGCTGGTATTTCGTCCAACAGAGCAGTTTTTCAGAATGACATCCCGCACTCTCAGTATATCACAATTCTCCCTTGATCATATTCAACCTCTGCTGGTATTTCGTCCAACAGAGCACACTTCTCAGAATGACATCCCGCACTCTCAGTATATCACAATTCTCCCTTGATCATATTCAACCTCTGCTGGTATTTCGTCCAACAGCAGTTTCTCAGAAACTGTAGTACCGCACTCTCAGTATATCACAATTCTCCCTTGATCATATTCAACCTCTGCTGGTATCTCGTCCAACAGAGCAGTTTTTCAGAATGACATCCCGCACTCTCAGTATATCACAATTCTCCCTTGATCATATTCAACCTCTGCTGGTATTTCGTCCAACAGAGCAGTTTTTCAGAATGACATCCCGCACTCTCAGTATATCACAATTCTCCCTTGATCATATTCAACCTCTGCTGGTATTTCGTCCAACAGAGCACACTTCTCAGAATGACATCCCGCACTCTCAGTATATCACAATTCTCCCTTGATCATATTCAACCTCTGCTGGTATTTCGTCCAACAGCAGTTTCTCAGAAACTGTAGTACCGCACTCTCAGTATATCACAATTCTCCCTTGATCATATTCAACCTCTGCTGGTATCTCGTCCAACAGAGCAGTTTTTCAGAATGACATCCCGCACTCTCAGTATATCACAATTCTCCCTTGATCATATTCAACCTCTGCTGGTATTTCGTCCAACAGAGCACATTTCTCAGAATGACATTTCGCATTCTCATTATGTGACAACTCTCCCTTGATCAAATTCAACCTCTGCTGGTATTTCGTCCAACAGAGCACATTTCTCAGAATGACATCCCGCACTCTCATTATGTGACAACGCTCCCTTGATCGAATGCAACCTCTGCTGGTATTGCTGATGTATTTTCCGATGAGTCATACTCGTTCCTTCTAAGAAAATGTGTGGTCGGTTTAATGCGTTTCTTATGGGCATTGTAATTTTATAGTCTAGCAGTGTATATAAAAGACGTTAAAAGACAGTCTTAAAATTATTCAAAGCAATTTTCCCCTATGATTTTGCTATACATTGTTTCAGACAATCTGATGAAGGCTTGTGACTGTATAATGTAAGTTTTAAAGACAATTCTTGATGAACCATGTAGCCCAAAACGATTTAATCAGAATGTCTTTAGCTTTGCTAATTTCAGTGTTATTCAGCCTAAGTAAATTCATTTCTCGAAAAACTTTACATCAGTGGGTAGCGAGGTACCTGATGCAGGATAAAGAGTTAGAGATAAATGTGTCGGAAGTTAGAATCCACTTTTTGAAATCAAATCTTTCCATTATATTTTAATCAGATACTTATACAGATACTAGCGTTGTGTCCTGCCCTGTGTTATTTTACGGCTATGATACTGAATTACAAAACCTCAATAAAGCCAGTCAATCCTGGTGGTGTAATGGTGTACTAGCCTCCAAAACCCAAGATGGTGGGTTCGATCCCGGACAGGGCAGATGGATTTTTTCGGGCGTAAGTATGGCTTCCTTCGGTAGGGCAGTAAATCCGTGGGTCCCGTGTCGTACATTTACGGCATGGAAAGAACCTCAAGCCTGAAAGAAGAAGCCTCTGAGTAAAATTTGTCGGCCGTTTCACGTCCTGATTTGAATGTAACGCTGATGACCTGAAATGTTAAAGAGCGTCCGTAAATAAACCAAATCAAAGAAAAACAAAAGAGGGTAGTTAAGGCGCGGATTCGTGAGCGGAAGGTCTGGTGTTCGATTCCCACTAGAACCATCCTCCCTTAATGAGATTTTTTCCAGATTTTCCTCAGTCCTCATGAATAGCAAGTGCCGGGAGGCACCCTAAACTTAGGAACGCTTCCTTCCTTTCAAAATATCCTTTCTCAGTTTATCATTTTATTTCATGTACATAAGTGTTCACCACCTGAGATGCTTCAGGAGTTAAAACGGACGTTAAACACCATTTAAAAAGATTTCTATTGTAATATAACTTGCTGCGGATCTGTTTACCTAGCTCATTCTTCTGTTTGACTTACTACTTGAAGTCGATTAATGGATCTAAAAAGAATTACACTGCAGTCATTTGTTTTTAATTTCTCTGCAACGTAAATCTCCGTATTTAATGTGAAAGTAGAGTCTTTATCTCCATAAATTGTTTTTGTTGCCGTTTAGTGGCTAATTCCTTGCATACTTCTCGCGAGTCGTATATCGTGCAGTCGTTATTCATTTGTTTTGTTGGTTTTTATAAAGATTTTTGACGTTTCTAAGAAGTAGACAGGTTTTCCAAGCGAAATACTTATGCGAGGCCAAGTTTTATAGACCAATAACATGCGTGCGTGTGTCTCCTTTTAAAGTGCAGAGATTCTGAACAGTGGGCAGATATCTTTCCACAGAAAAAGCTGTAAACAGACTAACCACAATGATGATATCACAATGGATGTAACTGTAAAAGTTTAGTTCTGATATTTTTATACTAACGTGGATGCTGAACTTACTTGAAAACGATTATGGTTATATTTGATCACCCCAACACTTCCTTAATGTGGCAAATGTTGAGAAATTCTAATATAGGAACATCAAGCAGCTAGATTAAGTTATAGCTTATTAAAGATGACTCATTCTTGCCACGACTTTGTATAATATGAACATGTTTGGGGGAAAAAAATGTGACTAGAAAGTTTCTGTACTTCTCACTTCTAGTCTCGTAAATAGCATTTTACGTTCGTTTAGGATAAAATAGAAGCGTCTTAATTTGCTGACATTTCTCAAACATTTGCTGAGTTACTCTACAAGAAGCGTTGTTATTACAGTACCATCCCGCCAGTCCGAAAACCCGGATAATTCGAACCCAAAATTTTGTGAAAGGAACATTATTGCAAGAGATTCTGAGATTGCCGATAAATTCAATAACGTAATGAATCTAGAAAGCTCAGATCCTTGAGTGATATCTATTAGGACTATTTCACGAATAAAATAAATGTAAATATAATTCTCAATATTGTAGCAATTGTACATTTGTATCATGAATACTTAACCTTTTCAAGTCACCTAGCAAAACAGACAAATGTTGATTGTTAGTATTGCCAATAGAAAAGAGTCAACTACGGGTTTGGGACTATTTCAAGAATAGAATAAGAATAAAAGTAATATATATTTGAAACTCGTGCACGGATTATTAACACTTGTATAAAATGTTATATTTACTTATGAATACCAATCTATTCAGAAACCTTGAGAATGAAATAGAAAATCGAGTATTACAGTCGCTACCGTTAGATTTACTTATACCAACTGAGAAAAACAAAAAAGAAAACACTTTACCATTCTGAACAATGTGTTTATTAATATTTATGGTTGCTTAGGTAGATATTGTTACATAATTTATAAAAGATTAAAACCTTTTGGCTTATTTTGAATACGCAAAACAATTGTTTGTGTGAATACACATTAAGTTAGTTAAATTTACAATTACGGAAAACACAGAAAAGTGGTCAGTGATGCGTGCTCAGGAATTGTTTAGTAGGGGTATAGATTTGGCTACGCTGATCACAAGACAAATGCACGTCGAGCGATAAAACGGATTTAACCGTTTTTTTCATTGATAATTTTAATTTTAATTTTATTGTGATATCCGGTTGTAATTGGTCAAAATTCAAAATTTTGTTTCGTTTCATTAGTTGATTTAAAAATGACGTCACATAAGTTAAATAGTCAACGAAATGTTAGACTAAAATGGCCTTGTATTACGCGTTAGAACATCAAATGTACTGTAAAAATAATAAAATACGATATATAATTATGTTACGGTAGAGATCAGCAGATTTATCACTCGACAAATTTAACAGTCAAGACATAAAAAAATACAATATCTTACATCGCTCATTGTTACACAAAAATTCAGTCACTTTCTGCTGATGCAAGGACGAAAAGATTGAGGATGGCGCAGTTCTCCATCATCACTTCATAAACACAATGTCCGCAGTTGTGGTGTTGGAGTGTTGCTTTACGTGCTGCAGGATGTCTCCAATGCTTTTGCTGCGTCCGAATGAGTGATTCGAGTTAGTGGCGCTGTATGTTTCATATGACTGACTTACTAGGGAAATATTTCCTGATCAGTCATAACTTGATCTTATGTGATAACCGCTCCATTTGTTTCCTCTGCTTTCTCATTTGCTTCATGATATGTAAAACTTCAGTTCTGGTATCCTCTGCTTGGTCATAGTGATAGGTCATGGCTGACTTTATCGTTTTTATGTATAGCGCTCCTCGATTACTTCTCGGTAACAGTTGCACAAAAGTGTTCTATCTTGACTCGACTTTTTTCCAATCACTTATCGTTGCTTTTCCGACACCCAATTCAGCTGATAATTTTATCCCATTTTTGCCTTTATCTAATCGTTTTAATACTTAAAATTTATTTCTTAATGAACAAGAACAATGTTTTCACTTGTCAGCCATTATTAATCAAACAGCAAAAATTAAAACTACTTCACTGGATTAAAAAACACAACTAAGGACGATGCAGTACAGTAAATCCACTAAAAGCATTCGACATTTTGCGATTGGTACTGTATCTGCACTCAACTGGACCCAGAGCAAGCAACGGATCGAGTGCTCAAATACCAGTTCCAGGAAGATGCGAAGTACCTTCATGAACTCGCTGTCAACAATGGCGTTTGCTTCACAAAAATAACACCACATTTTACAACAACCGAGTACAATTAACTTGTAGACTTCATATACATACTCTATAGGCCTAATAACATTGATTATACTCGTAAATTAACCCCATTAATCAGAATTTTTGCCAATCCGAAAAGGCTTCTTTTCTAATTAATACGGAATGGCAGGGTTATAATGCATACCTCTATTTTTATAGAACGTATATATGCTACCTAATTTAGTAGTGTTATTAATTTTTATTAATTAATATTTATTTAATAATAATTAGGGATAAAGTGAACTGATCACTAACTTATCTGACAAATATTAAAGTTCCTATAGTGGCAGCTTCCTACAGAGGGGTTCATGTGATTCACTTTCTATTTCCATTATTTGCGCCGTTCTGCTTTGTACTAAATGTTGAAGCTGATGTAAATAAGAATGAGAGCGTATCATGGATAGGGGAAAGTACTCGAAAAACAGCTTTGTCAGTCAGAAATTCAATATAACTGCGTCTACTTGCTGGACGCCAAGACGTTTGCCTCAGATGATTTATTTGCGATTATTAATTTAGTGAATTATTTTTATTCCTGGTGTAGCTGTCAAATTTAGGATATTTTATTGGTTTATTTCACACTTTTTTGACAAGATGTAAAAGCCAGGTTCCTGATTCAGGGTATTCTAACTCCAAGTGACATCTTTTGTTTATGATCAAAATTGTTTCAATATCTCTAGTAAATTTTCAATAACACTATTGTCACTAGACTTATACATTGAATTTTGTAACGTTTCTTGATAAGCCGGAGAAATTAGATGAAGGAAAAGGAATATAAAGCAAACGGAAAGCGGGAAGAAGGAGGAGAGCAGCAATCATTGGCAGAAAGAAGAAAGTGAAGAAGCAAAGACAGAAAACTGAGGGAGAAAAGGCGAAGATGAATAAAAGTAGGACGGAGAAAAAGAAGAAACCAAGGTGAGAAAAGATAGAGAGAGAAAAGTGAAAGATTATCAGAGGTGAGAGAAACATAAGGGACGAAAATGAACACTGGGAAGGATGAATTGATTGATTTATTTATATACGCTCTTTAACATCTCAGGTCATCAGCGTCCCATTCAATTCAGGGCATGAAACGGCCGGTAAATTTTGCTCAGAGGCCTCTCTTTCAGGCTTGAAGTTTTTTATCGTGCCGTAAATGTACAACACGGGACCCACGGCTTTACTTCATTTCCGAAGGAAGCCATACCAAGATTTTTACGCCCGAAAAAATCCATCGATCCTGGTCGGGTTCGAACCCGCGATCTTGGGTTTAGGAGGCAAGTATGGTAGCCACCACAACACCAGGACCGACAGAGGAAGATGAGGAGAGAAATATAGAAAGACAAAAATGAGGAAAGATAAAAAGACTGATGAACAATATAACGGAGGAGCAAAAAATAAAAGATAAAGGACAAAGGACAAAGGACAAACAAGAGCCAATGAAAGGAAAGAAGTGAAGAAGATAGAAAGAAGGCAATTAAAAAAATGAATAAGAAAAAATTAAAAGAAATTAACAAAAATTAAAATAGGGACTAGAAAAAAAAAATAGGAAAATAAAGAAGAGAAGAATATAGAAAGGTGAACACGAGGAAAAGGAAAGAGAATGAAGGACTAGAGAAAAGAAGGGAAAAGCAGTGAAGAAAGAATAGAGGTAAAAACAGGGGAAAAGCTGAAAGAAGTGCAAAAAAGGAAACGAAGACTGCAAAGAATAAATGGCGGAGTAAAAGAAAATGCATGCATGTCATACCAGTACACATTTATGTCGCTAGCCAAACCATTAAACCTTCACAACTGACATAAAACGTGAATACGCAGGTGTGACTGAATTAGTGAGTCATTGAACAGGAGTGACCGAACCTGTTGAGATCATTTTCCAGCGTGCTATTTCTGAATGTGCACAAGACAAACTCTAGCGATGCATGAAACATAAAGAACTCAATGTAAGCTGATTCATTACTTGCTGCTGCTGCTGCACCGAGCGATACCGGTCGGATACCAGGGAGACAATTCCGTTCTGGTAGCCAACTCATAATCTCCATGTATGGCTCCACTGAAGCAAAGCAAATTACTTAAGTTTTATGTGAAAGATTTGTACGTAAACATGATCACTACAGTGAATAAATTACATCGTGACTCAATGTTAGGACAGTCAAAAGCATTATAAACTTCTTTTATAAATCTGATTTATGATACTCGGTTCCAGAAATGCATGGGTAATGAGGTTTATGAAGTCTCAGTTAAATTTGTTGTGTTCATTGCCTCTGAATGAGCAATGTTTAAAAAATTGTACTGTGGGATTCATACAGGCATACAAAACAGAGAGAGATGGAAACGAAAGAAGAAGAAAAAGTAAAAGTAAAATAAATTGTGAAACAAATTAAGTCTGCATAAAGGGCATTTTGAGATATTTTATAACTATTTGCTCCTTATTGGGCATATATGAATAATTGATTTAATTCAATAATTACTATTGATCAGTAATTGTATGTACATGTTCCTTTTTACAATAGGCTCTTTATTACATATAAACTGTTACCATCAAATGCACCAAAGAACTCGAAGAATTAATCTAAAAATTGACTATACAGTGTGAAAGGTATTCATTCGTTCCCAGGTGTTATTAAGTGTGATAAACAGTAAAATCTAATAAAATGTTTTTAGCGAATTCCGAAGGAATGGGGCTATAGCTGTTGTCACCGCAAAAAATCTAAAAAAATGCATGCATGAGTGTGCGCGCGCAGAAAAGGACAAAATACTGAGAAAAAGTCACAGATTTATAATCGAAATTTGTAATTGTAATTACAAATCTATGACTTTTGCTAAGTGCTTTATCCTTTTCTGCTTTTTTAGATATTGTTATTTGGGTTACATTGTTAATGGTGTTGTTTTATTTTTCATTTGTGTGTGTGTGTGTGTGTGTGTGTGTGTGTGTGTGTGTGTGTCCCCGTCCATTCTCTCCCAAGCGGTCGCAATTTTTGCTTTTTCTCAACGAAAATCGACACATAACCATGAATTAATAAACTATTTGTCGAGTTCGTTAACCAGAAAAATTGGATCGTTGGGTTGGGGGTTAACCTAATGCGAAAAGTTTACTTAAAAAAATTGAAAAATCCTTGTAACGACCGCAATTTTTTTTCTGAACAAAAATCAGCAAATTTCTTTAAAATAAATTATAAAAGTATTTTCGAAAATCAGGGCAATCAGGCCATTAAGAGTGGAGATATAGCTGAAAAACGACTGGGGGTTAATGCAAAATTTGAAAATCGCTCTAGTGGCTGAAATTTTAAATGTTTTAAAAGGAAAGTCGGTATATGCCGATATACCGTATATTGAAATGAAACAAGAAATGTAGTTTCCGGAAATCAATGACATCAGAATATTAGAAGGGAGGGGGAGGGGTCACCTGAAAGCCAAAATTTAAAAATCGCTCTAGTGACATTAATTGAAACTGTTCATAGGCTATACCCTCAATATTAATTCCTATTTATGTATGGTTTCCCCTTCCCATAATTACTACAATATTTAATTATCTTTAATAACGTATATTTCTCACTTTGTATTTTTCTATCATATATTGCATAACTGGACATGTTTGAAAAACAGAAAATTCATTGCTTTGCCCACATAACATTGAGCATATCTCGCACAATGGAACCTTGCGAGGGTAGTTCTTTTATTCGTCAAGGCTAAGCAAGCCAAGGTCAGTCCTTTTGTATGTTTTAATAAGAGAAAGCTTGTATTCCCTTTAAAATCCGTAACCAGGGAAGTTTAAATGCCGGGGAAGGCGGACCCCGATCAAGTGAAAATACAGTTTGAATTTAAAGCAATGGATCGTAAGACCGGTTTTTGAAGTTCTTGCTAGATAACCAATCAGATGAAGACAGGCAGATTTAAAGTATCCAGTATTAAGACATGGTTTAAATTCTTCAATCGCTTCTCTGTGCTTCATTCAATTCAGCACTCAACATTTCTCATTCCGCGTCTTCACGCAACCGGAATTCGAAGTTGATATCTGCATAGGAAACATTTGTCAAGTCTTCGTTTCAGTAAATTATATATAATTAATCGGGACAAACAGTTCGATAATAAAACAGCTCGGAATAATTATACACAGCGTGCCGACTCTATCAACAGCAAAGTAAGAAAGTGACGCTGAATAAGTATTTATTAGAAGTAGCATCGAACCGCCTGCTCATTTATATCGCCAGAACCTCTTCCTCGGCCCGTTGATCTTACATCAATAAAATTAGCGGAAATAACCCCGAGTAATTTTTGTTTCTTCTGGGACGGAAGCAACAAATAGGTATTAGCTAGATCACCAACCGAGGCAATTCTATTGCAAATCTACAGTCACCAATGTGGGGCCATTAACATCACAGGCGATAACGTAGAACCCACTCCCATTATATATGTTTTTGCAACAAAACTCCGTATATGACATTTAAATAGAATAAGAAAAATCGTTTCTGAAAATTAGGGAAGTCGAGCTATTAGAGGGGAATTTACCTACACTACGAATTTTAAAAACCGCCCTAGTGGCATGAATATATATATTTGCAACGAAATTCCATATATGTCATTTAAATACCATAAGAAAAATAGTTTCCGAAGTCAGAGAAATCATATTATGGGGGTTTACCTGAAACCCAATTTTTAAAATTTACTCTAGCGGCACCATTTGCTTTTCCGCATATACTATGTAAACAAAATGAGAAAATAGTTCCTGAAAATAAGAAAGATCGGGCCATTAGGAGTGCGGGTATGCCTGCAACTCAAATTTTAAAATCGTTTTAGCGATACCAATATTTATTTCTTCACAACAAAAGTCGATGTATACCATTTAAATGAATAAGAAAAATAGTTTCTGAAAATTAGTGAAATTGAACTATTAGGAGTAAAGGTATACTTGAAAACCGAAATTTAAAAGGTGCTCTTGGGTTTAATTTTCTCCATATTATTTTAAAATAAAACAAGAAATTAATTCAGCATATAAATTGTATTTATAATGTTGTATATGTTTTATGTTTAACAAAAGCATCGTCGTGAAGATAGTAAGTGTAAAATATTAATCCAATATGTGATTGAGAATTATATTTGTATGCAAGAGAGCGCTTATCTTTAGGAAACGTTTGCGTTACGTTTTTATACAATAACACTAAAATTAAATTTCAAAGGCAATGAAAATCGATGAAATGTTCGATTGTTTATTGTTGATTCTGTATATTTGCTTAGTACATCGAAATTGTTTTTAAATAGTAGCATGTTTTTGCTTTATTGAAACATATCAACATCATCTTCTTAAATATACAATGTAATTTGAAACTTTCTGTTATTATTCTCTGGTGCATGTAAAGGTAAGTTCATGAATATAATTACATTTAAAAATACATGCACAGTATAGCTTTGTCTATCAGTAGTCATATATGTCAATTAACTAATTGCATACCATTACTTCTTGTGGTTTAATAATAATAATAATAATAATAATAATAATAATAATAATAATAATTTCTAAAACGTTTATATTTTATGCCAATTTTAATGTTTATTCTCATGAAACTACTTTAGAATATTATACAGTGTTGTCTAAGATAAGCTATTTTATTAGATTAGTCATAAAATGTACAGGGACAGATTAATTGCCTAAAACTGAATGTTTAAGGTTGGCTTATTTGTTCCAAAAGATGAGTGTGAAAACTGGCAATGTGGTCCCAAAAGTACTTGATCAAAACAGTGCACAATCTAGGATAAATCTAAAAGTTCCTTGTGGATCTTTGTTTTTTGTATTTTAAATTATCAATTATGATTGTACAATTTAAAGTAAATTAATATCTTTTTGTGATTTGTGTAATTTAAAGAAAACGCTAGAATGCAAGGATATCCGGAAGGTCAGTACAATGCAACTATATCGTACAATTTTTTATTTCTTATTACTTTTATTTTGTAATTGATGTGTCTGCCTGAATCTTATATTTGTAAATGTAGTAAAGCAATTAAATTGCTCATGTAAAATGTCAACAAGCTATAAAAAAATAGTTATTCTTAATTTCTTGATTTGTTCGATATTATTCGAATGAACAGGTAAACTTAATTACACGTAATTTATTTATTCACTGTCACTGCGCTATGTTTCTGCAGTTTATATTGCAATATGCTACTGGATCTCTCAACCATTTGTTTCAAATTAAACACTTTCAGGACAAGTCAGTGTAAGGAGACCTAGTTTCTCCATTCCTAGTCATTTTCTGCTTATGACATCACGTGGTGGCAACGCTGAAAAATAAATTTACTCATATAGTTTAATATTACAGAATAATCGCTTACAGCTAAAAAGTGTGAAAGTTATGTTAATGCATACTGATCAGAAGCCATATTCCTTGTTCTTATTTGCTTCTGTAGGCTCACCTTTCACTTTATTGCTTTCTATTTCTGTGATAGAAATGCGGAGAACATTTTACTTGTCTCTTCATTATCAATGTTAGTAACACATTTTGCGCATGCGCACACATTCGCAATGACTTGCATCTTTGTGCTTTTGGTATATATGAGAGTATCATTTTTAGAGTGGGTGGCTTAAAGCAATGAAATTGCGCACTTCGTACTCTAAATGTGTGTTCCTGGCATTATTTTTTTAAACCTTTATTGTTCATATTTATAGTTCTTTCATTCAATATTTACCCAGTTTTTTAAAAAGTTGATTTCTGCCTTTATTTGCTACAATTTAACTGTAGTAACTAGTACATTGCACAGCCATTATTATTATTATTATTATTATTATTATTATTATTATATGTCCACATAATACGGGGGTATAAAAGCAAAATTTGTATTATTCACTTAGTTTAATATGTTTGAAAAAATACTGAAAACGATGCCCATTCAGATAGAGAACTTCGCTTTACTTCTAACTCAATGTAGAATGAATAAAGAAGAAGAAGAAGAAGAAGAAGAAGAAGAAGAAGAATGTGAGTTTAGCATAAATATAGATATTTACATATTTCATATTTTATCGTACTTTAATCTCAGTTTTTTCATTTGCACTATTAACTTTCTTTTCTCCTGCGACTCTCTAGCAGACATTTGCTGTTTCTTCATCATCTCTTTAAGTCTTCCTCTGCCAACACCTACAATAAACACCTACAATATTTTCTTGAAATCTAGGAACATAAATGTTGGGCCACGCCACAAGGAGCAGCACCACTGCGCAATCGCACTAATTGTGGCACAACCTTACGCATAACCAAGTTTCTAGCACTCGTACTTTTAACACACCAACAGCAACTTTGAAACATAAGCGTTAGGTTAAGTTAGTTTTACTTTTCCGCCCCCCCCCCCCCCCCCCCCAGGTTAGCTGCTTGCCGAAAGATGTGGTCATTTGGTTTTGCGCGTGAAGCTTTCAATCCTATTCGTCAAAGTGCTCTGACAAATGCTTCTTCTCCTCCCGAACACTGGAATGACCTTCACTTACTTTCATTGGTGTTTGTATGTACCGGAAGGTTGGGACCAGCCAGGCTTCTCGCGTTTTCTTGGTGTTTTCATGGTACCACTGTTTTCAGTGCAGGACTTCTATGGAATGATTAGCTCGTAGATATTGGAATTCTATATCTTGGAGACAGGGGCATGGCTTCCAATAGTCTGATATTATAGTTGTTCGCCGCCAAACATCCACTGCCTTTCTGCGCGTCTTCCTTTTCTGTAAGATTTTGACTACCACTCTCCCACTAGAGCAGTTTGTTCCATGTGTTGCTGATTTTGCAGTACTCAATTTTTACTCACCTAAGGCAGAAATTTGCTAAATCTATCGTTGTTATTGGTGAAAGTTCATTTCTTCCATTATTATTATTATTATTATTATTATTATTATTATTATTATTATTATTATTATTATTATTAATGCCTATCTGCGGACACGTTACAGGCATCAATGACTATATGTCATATTAATCTTATGTATATTTAGTTTGAATTTTCCTAAGTAGGTGTCGATGCTTTCAAATTTGCAGAATGAGTATTTCACATTTCGTTAATTTTGGCATATATGAACTCAGCACTGGAATCCTAAATAGCCTTTTAACAATTTTACAACTATCATCCTCTCACAACTACCGCAATTCGCCGCATTTTATATTATTGCAAGATATGCTAATAATTCTGACCTCTCTCCGTGTTTCCATCAAATGTATGTACAGTCTGAAACAATATCCGCTCACAGCTAACGCAAGCCATTTTAACAGAACATTTTTATTTGGTTTATTTATGGACGCTCTTTAACAGCTCAGGTCATCAGCGTCCCATTCTATTCAGGGCGTGAAATGGCCGACAAATTTTGCTCAGAGGCCTCTCTTTCAGGCTTGAGGTTCTTTTTCGAGCCGTAAATGTACGACACGGGACCCACGGCTTTACATCCCTTCCGAAGGAAGCCATACTTAGGATTTTTATGCCGGAAAAAATCCATCGACCCTGGCCGGGTTTGAACCCGCTATCTTGGGTTTAGAAGGCAAGGTATGGTAACCACTACATCATCAGGACCGACATTTTAACAGAATAGATTTTTATTGTTGCATTATGAGTCTTCTTCATAGCGCGATAAATAATGTTAATAAAAGTTAGTATCTTTTAATTTCCCTCTCATTACCCACACGAGGAATTATTCTTTCCTGGTTTCATTTTTCGCTGTGTGGTATCAGCATTACTGCTCTGGAACTGGCCAATTTTCGCGTTCTCAGACAATTTTTGACTTGCATTAAAACAGTCAAATTATGAATGTAAAGGTTCAAATCATCTTCATCTCCTCCTGTTCCAAAACGCGGGTTCGAACCCGGCCAGGACCGATGGATTTTTTCGGGCGTAAAAATCCTAAGTATGGCTTACTTCGGAAGGGAAGTAAAGCCGTGGGTCCCGTGTCGTACATTTACGGCACGAAAAAGAACCTCAAGCCTGAAAGAGAGGCCTCTGAGTAAAATTTGTCGGCCGTTTCACGTCCTAAGTGAATGGGACGCTAATGACCTGAGATATTAAAGAGGGTCCATAAATAAATCTATCAAAAAAAAAAAAAAAAAAAAAAACCTCATGTTGCTTTTAAAGAGAGAGAGAGAGCGCGCACATACACACACACACACGCACATACACACACACACACATACACACACATATATTTTACAACATTTTTGGGGAATCTTTACACCAAATGTACCACTAAGTGGAAGGACGATAGTAAATAGATCCAGGTAACTTCATGTCAACGAACTGCGAGAATGAGCGCCCATTTACAATGAAATAGATGACAATAATGCAAGAACATAAACATTTGCATGAACATAAGATTCGCCTTACCATTCGCAATATAACAGAACGTTAACCTCAAAGCAAAACAATTGTACATAAACATCGATGCTTCGAAAATGAATAACGATGTAGCAGTTAATTTAGGACTGTATAACTGTGTTAACTTGTGTGTGCGCTTATTAGAAATGAATTGATCGTCTTTTTTTCTTCCTGCGCAATGAGCGCTTTTTAAAAATTTTATTTATTTATTTATTTATTTATTTATTCTGAACTGCCTTTACGCAAACATGAAAGCTTGGAGTTCATGGACGAGACAGCAGTAATTACATAATAAAGACTACTGCACAAATTGATAGCGCCTTAAACCTAGTTGCGCCGGAGCAACCGAACCCCATTACCCGAAGCCCTTGGCTACAGCCTGACGTTTCAGTACATCATACACCGATAAGTAGCCATCTCTCATCAAATGACCCCATTGTTTAACGTGAAGCATTCTCATGGGTTGATTTCTTACGTGCAACGCGTTTGCAATCTTCCATGTTAATGTATTAAGTTCCGATTCTAACATAAGGCACTGGATAACCTCGCCGCAAGCTTTATATTTATTTTATATTTAGGTCTTATTTTCATTGAGAGTGGCCTTAGTGCGCATGGGAATAAAACCACTGTACAAGAATGCTTGAAATAAGAATGGGATTTTTTGACGAGAACTTACTAAAAATACTTCTATTTATTCTTTTCTGCAATTGTTTTCAATAATCTATTTACATATATATTTTAAGGCCTTTATGGTAAGTTTCTTTTTGGAAAACGCGTCATTTTTTCTTGCAGTCATGTTATGCGTTCGCTTTGTGAATTACCATTCACAACCAACCTAAAAATATATAATCAAATGTATCAAAGAAATTGTAAAAATAAGGAGCGTGAATCGAATAAAAATGAAAACTTCGACGACGAACATACCTTTAGAGCAGTACAATTTGTGTTCCTACAAACTCTGTACGCTTGTGTGAATCGTGTACTACAAATGAATCTATTTTAATGCGCCCCTTTTATTTATTTTTTCACTTTTTCATTTTATTATTATTATTATTATTATTATTATTAATTTTATTTACTTATTTTGTTCCTGCGCAATGCGAGTGTTTTCCCCCTGCTCGAGTCCTTTAACGCGAATATGCTTGGAATTCGCTAAATTCCAAATTAGCGTCTAACGTTAATGTTAGTATTTACGTTAATCAGTTCAATACCCTGGTCGCTAGTTTTCGAGTTTGCGTTTACTTTTCATTATAAAACAAAATTGCAACATGTTGCTTTTTATTTTCCTCAAAAAGGTGGAATTGTTTCGGTTAATATTAGTCGTATCAAGAAAATTATTTTAAAAAAAAGTATTCGCGTTCGTTTAATAGTTACTAATTATCCAGCGTAATGTCACTATTGTAATGGCAATCATTATTTCTATGAATATATTAGTAGTCGTGTTTCTTGTTATTACACTGAAAGCAGTAATGAACTAAAATAGATACTTACATGTCATCCTTCAAAAAATATATGCAGCATGCTCTTTAAACCGCACTAGGGAGTGACACTGTTGAAAAAGATATACACTTAAAACTGTAAAATATTACTTAAAAACGCATGATATTTCGAACCGCCGGCTCTTGATCGCGACACGAGACAATGAAGACTGAAGTGGGAGGTACTCCAGCTAGTTTATCGTGGAAGTTTCTGAGAAGGATAGCAGGACATCCAATATAAGCAAAGCAAAAATAACTAATTGTCCATAAGGGAAATATTAAAGGGAAATGTTAAGACCGGGAGGGTTGCGAGCCTTGTGCAATACTATGGGCGCCATCTCTCTATCTCTGAATGTACTGGTAGATGAGCATGAAGGTACGGTGTCTATGAGAACTAAGCAGAAACACTTTTCAAAAGCACATTGGTAAAGACCGGCATGTTGGGCTACCGGCAGCGGAGAATAGGTTTTAACAGAGGTCTATACTGATGGATACTGCGGTAGAGGTTAATACAATATGAAACGCAGAACAACATTTGCACCTGAGCATATAAACAACATTCTTAGAAGCATAATTGGCGAACGAACAAATTTTGAAGTCTAATTTTAATGTGGGACTAAAGAATTATGTGCTTTTCGTTATCAGGCTTTGCACTTAATTCGGTTGGAGGAATAAGAACCTGGTGTGGTAAAGGAATCGGTATAGGATTAAGACTCCTGCGAAAGAAGCTTTTTAAATTTTGTGACGACCTAAAACTTAGACGTAGTGGTTTATGAAACAATGTGAGTTGTAGAATTTTGACTTCGTGTGCCAAAACTGTCCTTTAAAATCAACGTAAGACTTGCTATACCAGGAAAATAAGTGATAATAAAGTTCAGCTGGTTTTTTGTCTGTTAGTTTTGAGTTCTTGGGATCATACTTTTGGTGTGAGGTCAGAATTCTGAAACGTCCCTTAGACGTAGGATAACCACGATCAACAAGCCATGTTGGATTCTTCACTCGCTGCTTACAAACTGGTGTCTGCCCCAAGGGTTAACTGTAAAGTGGTTATATCCCCATGTTCGCCATATTTTTACGTATTTGGATACCTAACATCATGGAAATTCCGAACTTAGTACACATCAAGCACAGAGGATTCAACAATTTCATTTATCGATTGTTATTAGCTACATTAAAGTGATTCTCTTAACTTCGTTTCACTATATTGGCGATATACTAAACATTCTCCCTGCCGCCAATTTGAAATTATATTAACTTGATGCACATCATTCACGAAAATTATCGATATTTATCACTGTAAAGTAAATATTGGTATTGTACTCCAGTTCCATGCCAGCATCCCCATAATTAGTGAAACTCCAGACTTAGCTTCGGTGTTTAATTTGCAACTCCTGGCCAAACTCACTGTGAACCCACCAAAACCCCATGAAGCTGCACCAACTAGTGAAACAGAGGGAGACTTAAACCTTATGGTGGTCAATTTTTTTTTTACCACTTCCTTGGTCTAGTGGTTAGCGTTGTTGACTGCTGGCCGGGAGGCCCGGGTTCGATTCGTGTTCCTGCTAAGGCATTTTTCTAAGTTAGGAAGATCTGGAACGGGGTCTACCCAGCCTCGTGTGGACAATTGGGAATCTACCTGATGCCTGATGGAGAGGTGACGATCTACGATCTAATCTAGTAAGCCGCGATATAGCGATCAGTGGGATGCGGTGTGTGATCACATGCCCCCCTGCAATACTGCACGCTACCAATGATATCATGTGATAGAGGTAGAGGAGACAGCGGTCGTCGTGGTAAGCCAAAGGCCCACACGGGGCTATGACATAGGCTATAGTTAGTAGTCAATTTAGGCACGTAAAATATAACTTTAATGCTTTAACTGTATCATCAGCTATTTGCTTCGTTAATAAATAGCACAGCTGAACACGATGTTTTGCTTTCAATACATTATCTTTCTGTAATTGTACGCCTGTGTTTTACAATGTTTGCCTTGCTATCGTTTTCGTTTGGTCTTTGCTTATTTAACGTGATTTTAACACCTCATTTTAAGTAGAAAACATAAAAAGTATATTAGTATAAAACCGTGAACCAAACTTTCAAATACCTTTCTAATTCTACTGTTCATTGTTACAGCTACATGACGATGTGAGTTTTATAGGAACATTGAGTTTGTGTAGATTGCTTAAAAGAGTGAAGTCTTTATTCTTGCGTGGTTCAAAGGTGTGGCCTTATTTAAATACCACTTAGTCTTCTTAACGTGCAGGTTGCCCCTCCCACGCTCTGGATTTTGTTTGTATAGTAACCACAGATTGTTTGTAAAAATCTTCAAGAAAGCCCATTAATATGCCTAATTATCTGGCTAGAAGAACTTGTATCCAACAGAGAATGGTAGAGCTCGAGCATTTTCCCTGAAGTTAGAGCTGTCAATGAAAATAATGCCTTAATGATACTACCTTATTGATTGAGAAACTTTTACTACCAATTCCATTTTAAATTTCATGTTTTTTGTTTTATTTTTAGTATATTTGATAAATGTTCATTGCTTCATTATAATATACATATTTTCAAATGTGTATAAGATTAATTATTTTATTTGTAGTTAATTAAAAAGGAATTATGTTTCGCTGTCTTCCGTTCCGTGACATATGAATGTAATCAAAGTATTATCTAGAAAAAAATGCTATAACAGCGATAGAGGATAAGCATAAAGAAAATTTCTTCCCATTATCTTTGTCTTCTTAATTACATTAAGAAGACAATTACATACATATTGTTAATAACGTAATTTAAGTAATGCTGTCTTGTGTCTTAGTAAATTTGAAAATGCTGCTACTTTATTTAAACTATAACTATTTTAATTCTATGCTTTATTTCTAAATGTTAGAATAATTAATAACAAACTTCCAAGATGTCTTGTGATATAAAACAGGGTAAAACGTAAGCCTGTGATTGAATTCAAAATGGCAAGCAATTTTTTTCATCCTATACAGCTTTTACAATTTAATAATTATGAAGCATAACTCATTCGGAGATCCACGAAGACCTCCCAGGCATCCACGAAACACTATAGTACTGGTAACAGTACTTCATTTTGAAGTTATAGATGCAAAGTATAAGCTAGAAGAAAATGAAAGACGATACACATATACGATATGTATTTATTGAGGTGAAATAAACTACAATCAAATTGAAAGTTTCTGTTCTGGAGAGAGCTTTCAGACAATAATACACCAGCATACTAGATGTACTGTCATGGCTTCCTGACAACAGTGTGCATCTTTCGACAGCGAACTGCATGACTATCAAAGAAGGCCATTAATTACTGATGTCTTTCGTAATAACTTACTTGTGTGAAAAATCATTCTCTGCACTCATTTATTTAAAAAACAATAAATCGTTTGGAAACATGTGAAACCAGAGCTCAGAATATAAACTTATATCAAAGCCAATATATCACAACTTGTAAGTGAAATCAGCAATCACCCCTCACTCAGAAATGAAAATTAACGAGTAATGTTGTGCTATCATATTATTTTGGTGTTTTTAATATCAATGTTTATGCTTTCTATAAACATTTTAATTTAATATTATTGTTAATACTTATGATTATTACTATTTTGTAGAAATACACTGCAATAAAAAGACAAGCATTAAAGTAATGAGCATTGGTGATTGTTTATATAATTAAATTTAATGAACTAGTGATGAATAACTTTAAAAATACATATAAGATGCAAATTTATGATTTTAAACTTTCATTTAAGTCTTAGTGGTCCGCTATAGCGAGAGATGCTTGAGAACTGCTGTTCTAGATTATTTGTTAACGTGTATTAATGCCTTCATATTGATTTCCTAATAAAAAATCAGGAGTCTTAGTGTTAAGTTTCTGTTCTTTCTCCCCTTCCCAGACTGTGTTAATATTTGTCAAAGTTATTAGTGCATTCCAAAGGAATGAGGCTATTGCGGCTGCACCCATTAAGCGATTTTCGAAAAGTTTCTTCAAATCTCCTTCGATCCTACCTACAAGGCACCGAAAATAATGAAAAAAGAGCTTGTATGAATTTTTGTTTCTTCTTAACGAAACTCGTTATATAACCATCAATTAACAAACGACTCGTCGAGTTCGTTAACCAACAAAATTGAAACCACTGGGATGGGGTTTAACCTAAAGCGAAAATTAACAAACAAACAAAAAAAAATGAAAAATGAAAAATCACTCAAGCAATTTTTGCTTTTTCTTAACGAAAGGCGGTAAGTTTCTTTAAAATAAATTGATAAAAGCGCTCTTCAAAAATTATGGAAATCGGGCCGCAATTTTAAAAAATTTAAAGGAAACTCGATATATGTCATTGCAATAACATAATAAAAATAGTTTAAAAAATCAGCGAAATCGGACTATTAGGAGGGGGGCTATCTGTAACCCAACATTTAAAATCGCTCTAGTAGCATCAATATTTATTTTATCACAACTAAACTTGGTACCACATACAACATACAAGAAAAATAGTTTCTGAAAATCAATGAACTCAGATTATTAATAACGGGGGTTTACTTGAAACCCAAAATATAAAAAATGGTTAAGGTTAGGATACCTGACCTTAAGCTGTAGGAAAGCCAAAAGCATGTAGCGTGTTTGATCATTCACCACAAGCTTGACATATTCATATTAAATGCCTTCCGCCACAGCGCCATGCATGAGTCATTGAACGACTGCGTTACTGTGCAGGCATTTGCCTTCTGCAAACGGTACATCTCAAAGAGCATGGGGTTTCACCTTTTCACCAGATAATGGAACCACCAGCACATTCAATAGATATCGTTGCAGCGCATTAGCAGTTTCTCGTAGCATATATTTGCCCACCATCTCTTTTATTTTCTATAAAACAATCTCATAAATCGCTTTATGCAATTTTATCAAAGGGTGCTCTTGTTCGGTACTGGCCTTGGCATATACTTCTCGAGGAATGATTTCAATGCAGGATTGTTGACCTTGCGGACTAGAATTAATAATCGCGGCAAGATCTGCACGGAACTCACTCGATAGCTGCTGCTTTTCAGATCCTGAAGTGAAGACACGTGAGCAAGGTAGTTTGCGATTTATGGGGTTCAACGTTCTTGCAAGCTTGTCGCACTGGGTGTATTGCTTATTCTGGTTCCTTAATGGTTCTCATCGATTGTAATGCTCATATCGCAGAACTAGACAGTTTCAATTGTCTCTTTAATTCTTGTGAAGGTGCATACATCTTTACCTTCTGAACGTTTGGATTGGAGAATACTTGGAAATTATTGGGGTTGCAAATTTATAAATGGATTGTTTTATAGTTCTCGTTCTGTATTAGAAAATAATAATATACGATTTTATGTAATTGCTGAAGAAGAGTATTTCTCAACCGAATTTTTTAACAAAATATGAAAGAAAATGTTCAAAAAATGATGCTAAAGCATCAAAGAGGGAAAATATTGTCTATTTTCAATTTTTTTTTTTTTCCTATTTAGCTTCGTTTCATGTCCTAAAATACAAATATCAAACGGTCATTATGAAAATAGTTATATTTTTATAAGGGGGCTGCACTTTAAAATCAGTTTGCTAATGGTAAATTATAAGTAAAGCCCTCAATTAAGAAAAAAATGGGGACAAAGTATTTAAATTTACGAATTGTTTCCAAGACAACCAGGGTAGTACAAAAGTATATCCAAATTATAAATTCTGCATATAATGGAACATTTATTACCCTAGTTCACAAAAGTAAATAAAAATATTTTTCAAAGTCAATTAGAGGTATAAGTATGAAAACTTGAAAATAAAAATTATATTGAGAAAAATTTTTATTTAAAATTACAAGATTTAGAAATTTCTATGTCAAGTCGCTCAAGATGTGCCTAAACATAAAAAGTTTAAACATTGAGATATATGTTTTATATAAATTATTAACATTATAAAATAGATAGATGTACATAACACTTTTATGCATTATAAAACTCGTTTTATGTTGTTTTACATCTGATATGCAATTCTAAATGTTTTAAGTTGAATTTGAAAATAATGTCCACTTTTTCTCTGCACTTCAGATTTTCACACAAATTATAAAAATGTGAATTAAACGGCAAAAAAATTAATTGCTATCTAGAAAATAAGTAATTTCTTTGTGAAATGCTCTGAAAATTATTTTTCACAGGTATTTTATGAGAAAAAAACTATGCTACAATTTACTATTAATTACTAACAAATACATGCATAACGTTATCTTATTATTGCTCTTCAAATTTCCTTATTTTTAGCCTCCTCGAGTGTTGTTTAGACCAGTCCCTTTTTAACACCCAGCAATAGCCAGCCATCATATTAACACGCCACTTCCTTTGATACCTTATTTCCATATTTTTGGTATCTTTGTTCCTCACTAAAATATCCTAAATTATCAGAAAAGTAATTCAGATGGGAATGAAGAATATATTTTGACACTCATATTGCAACCAATCTTTTTGAAACTTTGTACGTCACTTTCACTATGTTAACATAATTTGAGTCCTTTTTATTTCCAAGGAAATTAAAAACATTTCTGAACGCAATTCACGCCTTACACTTCCACTCATAGTATTCTCGAGCTGTTTGTACCTCCTAAACCCAAGATAGCGGATTCAATCTCGACCTGGATCGATGGTTTATTTTTTTTTGGGGGGGGCGTAAAATCTTTGTATGAGTTCCTTTGGAAGGGAAGGAAAGCCGTGCGTCCCGTATCGTTGATTTACGGCATGTAAAAGAATCTAAAGCCTGAAAGAAGAGGCCTCTGAGCAAATTTTCCGGCCATTTATTTCACGTCCTGAATAGAATGGGACGCTTTTTTTTTTTTTTGATTGATTCTTTTATGGTCGCTCTTTAACATCTCAGGTCATCAACGTCCCATTCAACTCAGGGATGAAACGGCCGACTAATTTTGCTCAGAGGCCTCTCTTTCAGGCTGGAGGTTCTTTTTTGTGCCGTAAATGTAGGACCCACGGCTTTACTTCCTTTCCGAAGGAAGCCATACTTAGGATTTTAACGCCCGAAAAAATCTATCGGTCATGGCCCGGTTCGAACCCGCGATTTTGGGTTTAGGAAGCAAGTATGGTAACCACTACACCATCAGAACCGACGAATGGGACGCTGATGACCTGTGATGTTAAAGAGCGTCCGTAATAAACTAACAACGAACTGTTAGTCCATCGTCCAGTTTTGAATTTGTGAGTCAATAAATACATCAGTTTTATTTTTTTCATAAGTTAATGCAGGAAATTTAACACAAAGATTTTGAAAGCCCTCACTGTGTGTATCTAGGGCTTTCACAAATTGTTTCATTAAACCTAATTTCCCATGCAGAGGTGGCAATACTTTTGAAGGATCGATTAAAGGTTCACTCATACTGTTTTCATTCGGCGTAAAATTAGTCCTGGTGGCCAATGCTCACTTTCCCAGTGTTCTGACCTAACTCTACTCCATTCACATAGGAAACAAGGATATTTAGTGAAACTAGCTTGCTGACCCAGTAATAGTCCAATAATTTTGAAATCTCCACAGACAGACCACTCATAGATTTCTTACTGCAGTTTTCGAACCAACCGTTTTACATGTGTCTCCTTGGTTCATATGGAATAAAACGATGGATGTTTCCGTTATGAAGTAAAATGCCTTTAAGACTTTTCTGAGATGAATCTATGAATAATCTCCACTCTTTGAGATTATAGTTTTTGTCATACAATTTGAAGATGGCAGGGATAGTTCGACAATATACTAAATTTTCTTCAAAAGAAGAAAAAAGGGGTTTTATTTTTTCTATGATGCCTATACCATGAAAAATAAGTACTCTGAGCCAATAGTTTCTTTCCTTTTAATCTAGAGCCTAACAATTCTGCTGAAACTTTAAGCAAATATAAATCATTGAGCTCGCCCTGATTAAAACATTTATCACCATAACGTTGTGGTTCATAGTATCGTTGCTGCAGTTTCAGTGCAAATGATGTAGATAGCAATACACTTGATTGAGAGGGTACAGGAACTATATTAGAACCATGAGGTATGGGCCAAATGGCAGAAGAAATGTTAGGATATGTGATTCAGTTATCTTAATTGTATAAAAATAATCATCTCCATGATTTGTAGATTCCCTCCATATGACAGGAATACCACAGGGCAACGACTTTCTTTTTCCAACCCCTCGCCACTTCTACACTACTACGACACTATGATTTGTCCTGAACTCCTAACTTAATGCCAAAGTGTTCAGAATAAGTATTCTTAACTAAAGCTGTTATATTCCGTCTTTGTTTTACTAGTGCATATGACCCATATTAACAAAATAAAGTTGAATCATTTACACAACCACGTTTCGACATTTCTATGAAATAACACAACATTCTGTGCTCTTCCGAGTAACTGCTGACACACTTCACTTTAATATAACAATGAACAACAGAGGAAGATGAAGTTGGATGGAGAGATTGGAGAAAGACAAGGATATTCAACAATAAATAACAGGCGTCTTACTCACAAATTTTAAACTGATAAGTGAACGGATTTGGCAATGCTAGGCTTTACTCTCTACTGAAGGAAGCATTTCTTTCACATTTTAAATAGTAAAGTTTAAACCATGAACTATTCTGTCTTGCAAATTATTTTTTTAACAAATTTAAATCACAGAGAAGAGTAATGTTTTACTAAATTACGAGAAATATTAAAAACATAAAATTTAGTACTGTGAAAAATTCTGATGTAGTACATGAAAACAGATTTCATTTTAGTAATCAGCATAAAACTATGATTCAAAAACATTCATTGTGTTTTAAATCAACTAAACCATGCATACCAAAGATAATCGTTATTTAGTGATAGTTTCTTTTTCCCGTGAATTACATGCAAAATATAAATGCAACACTCCAAAGTTTGTTATAATTTGAAGTAATTTAAAATAATGCATTTTAATTTCATGAAATATTCAGCAGAAGTTTGAAGTGAAACTGTTTTAAGGAGCAATTATAATTACCTCTTAAACTTTATAGAAAGTCGTGGACAGAGCATGGTCGGTCCCGGTGGTGTAGTGGTTACCATACTTGCTTTCTAAACCCAAGATCGCGAGTTCGAACGCGGCCAGGATCGATGGAGTTTTTCGGGCGTAAAAATCCTAAGTATGGATTCCTTCGGAAGGGAAGTAAAGCCGTGGGTCCCGTGTCGTTACTATTTACGGCACGAAAAAGAACCTCAAGCCTGAAAGAAGATGCCTCTGAGCAAAATTTATCGGCCATTTCACCCCGTGAATAGATTCGAACGCTGATGGTTTGAGATGTTAAAAAAGCGTCCATAAATAAAACAAGTCAATCAATCGTGGCCAGAGTCAGGATTTTTAGGTTTTTAAAAAGTTTGAATTTGTTTTTTTTTTAACGCTTTTAGTTTACTTTTAGTTTTTTCAATTTTTCTTTAGCTAAATAAAACAAATACATAATGTGAATTTGTTTTAATATAATTTTACTTGTATTGTCCATAAAATATCCAAGTCTTTATGTCAGCACACTGTATTTTTTTAAAGTCGTAAAGCACTAAACTTATTTAAAATTTATAAGTATTTATAATGTCAGGGCTAACAATTTTTAAAGCACTGAGTTTTTATAAGTGTTAAAAAGTTTTTTTTTAAGTTGTAAAGTACTAAATTTAACTTTAAAATTTTTCAATTAATCAAATTCATTTAGATAATTTTTCAATTAATCAAACTCAACTAGAACATTTTTCACTTATTTACGCTGCTGTTACACTGCACTATTAGATACATTGCTAGATTTTCTATAGTGAACATTTTTTGTTGTCTTTTAAAATTTCTCTCGATGCAGCATGGAGTCATCGGTGCAAATACCAATAAAGTCACTACTGCCGGTCCCCATGGTAAATAGTCTGAAATTTGTTCCCCTTTAAGATCAGTAGATACGTTTTCACTGTTGCAAACCCTGGGTTCTGCCTCAGAATCTCGATGAGCTTCAAAGAACAAGCTCAACCACTGGTCCTGATATTTCTTTCTTTGAAATCGTGTCAATGATTTCCATTGTATCTTTTAGTGGTAAAGATGTAGATTCCAAGCGTTGAATAGCTGCAGGAAGATCAATTGGCTTTAATAAAGGCAAGTGAATGATGTTCTTATTGTGAAAAGTGGTTTAGTCTTTGCTATGCAGGCTGCTTCGTTAACGTCATACATGACACTCTTGATAAATTCAAAATATTGTCATAGTAGATGGTTGCCTGCAGCCAATTACCCCAGTGGTTGATAATGGGTTCTAGTAGCAGGGGTGTTTGTGGTAGCATTTCTGAAAATCTGAATGCTCCCAGGCATTCTTCACGGATGAAAAAATGTTGTTCGCTCTGGAAAATTGTCCCTAACCCCTTCAGCCAATCGGTGTAAGCCGTGAGCAAGGCAGGTACGCAACATGTTAGGGTAGATATTTTCAATGTCTTTCCCACCCTGATCATGTAGGCCGCACTGTCGGTCACAATTTCTCATCACGGTTTTCTATGCATAAAGCGTCTCTGATGGTGCAGGCTATGGTGCTGTGGGGTCTAACTTACCCACCACGAAGTTAGCAATGAAGCGACCACAACTATCGGTGGCCTCATCTACTGAAAGCCAGACGTTTCATTCCTGTAGTTCTGTTCTGATGAATTCCATATTTTTCTCGTATAGTTGCTGCAAATATTTTTCCTTAAGGTTGATTCGTCTGGTATCATTCAGTCACTGATGTCTTGAAGAAGTTTATTGAATATGAGTTCTGTACCACATGTCATGGCACATTTTCTGATACTAGCGCCTCACATAAACGTGTATTAAAATTGTCTGCTGAAGAATCAGAAAAACCTGAAACTAGAGTTGGAACTTGGTCCTTTGTTTCCCCTCAATGCTGCTGACATGCCCTACAGACTCTTTATACTGCAGAAAATGCGATTTTTGGGCACATCTGTGGTAAAATTGGAGTCGTTGCCAATCCACAGTCTAATGAACCAACTTTTAGAAACATTTGCTTTTGACATCTTGCTGTAGCTGTTAATAAACTAGAATTGTAAGCTTCTTAATAATGCATTCAGTTTGCTTCTAAATAAGAGTAACATCCGACAATTTCCTTTAACATAACGTGACGGACAATAAAGAAACAGGTTTCTAAAAATTAGTTAATTTTGAAAATGCTTTAAGAACCTCATGAGAATAGTGGTATTGCAAAATTAAATGCAATTGATGTTCATCAAAATGGCCATGGTTGGCTAATGTTTTAAAAGTAATTCCATTGTAAATATTAAATTTAGGTTTAATAATTTAAAATGATTTGTATTTCAAATTAATTTTAATATTTTAAACGATAGTTTTAGCTATTTTTAGGTTTCAACGTCCTATTTAGCCATTTTAGTTTTATAAGATTCAACTATGTGACTCACCGCCACGGGTGGCCGAGGTCGTTAAGGCACGGAATAGTGCGCGGGAGGTCTGGAGTTCGAATCCCGCCAGGACCGTCCTCCCTGACTGGGTTTTTTTTTTTTCAGGTTTTCCTCAGTCTTCAAATTTTCACAACGGGCAAATGCCAGGGAGGTACCTAAACTTAGGCCTGGAACGCTTCCTTCCTTTAAAAAAAACAAACAAAAATCCTTTCCCAAAATATGATTTCATCTCATGTATGATCAGTCTCACCGCCTGTGGTGCCTCTGTAGTAAAACCGGGCGTTACACACTACTCAAAAAAAACTTTGTGACTCCCATGATAAAGAAACGTATAATTATGTTAAAATATCGCAGTTAGCCAGCAAAATAGTTTAAAACCTAAGAATTCGGGCCCTAGTCATCGACATCGGAATTTTTAACACTACATACTAGATCAATTAGGAAGATCACATCATAATTGTTTTGACCAAAACTAGGTTTGAACTACAGACCAGAGAATAGTCACACAAGCCTCTCTGGTGGTCTTCTTATTGTTGACACATATTATGAACTGTGAAGGTTAAAAAGTCTAATAAATCAACGGATTACTACGAGGGGCTGACGCATAGTTTTGACTTTTCTTCCACAGCATTTGCCTCATGCAATGTACGCTAGGGGATAACAAGACAGTTAACATGATGTACATACATACATAAATTAAAATTATGGTGGTCGTACTAGAAGATCAGGGTCAGAGACTTCTTCATTGTCGGCGCAATTTTCTCGTTTGTACGTGGTTCTAGTAAGATACAGAAAGGTCAGGAGACACATTCAGCCAATTTGCCTCTCCGGGAACTCTGTGAGCACATGTACAGGAAGCTCTCTCTGTAGCTCTTGCGTTACTGCACGCAGGTCAATCACGTGTACCAGAGCATTCTGCCTGAACGCACAAGAAATTTAAGCAATTCTTAATAACATCATTAATTAATGAAAATTGTATTTTTGAAACTTAAAAATTATGAATTATTAAGTTACACAATGGTTATTCATCTCTCCAACAAAAGGGGGAATTATCGCAATAACGAAATTTCATACAGAGAAAAATAAACCACTGAACCAAAACAGCGATTCTTAAAGGTTAAATTGTACATTTAACGTAATGATGAATAAAATAAATAATAAAACAGCATATAATCTAAATAAATGCTTACTGTAAGTACAAATTCCAAGTTTATTTATATTAGAACATACATTATTAAAATATTGATAATTAGCACTTTGGGTCCAGGTGTTTAAACAATTTAAATACACGTTCTCGGGGAGTGCATCCAAGTATTAGGTTTACAATGTCCACTCTAGGGAAATACATCACCGAAAATGCTATTTTCAAAAGTTTCCATCCAATTTCGCTGAAATGTTAACAATGTATTTGTCTCACATGGATATTGTATTTTTTTTCATCCCAAAACCTTTTACCTGGTTTTCATTTTCAAACATAAATTATTATTGTTATTTGAAAATTGCTCCACACCATGCAAATTAGAAGATTTTTTTTTTTTAAATATTTGTGTCACTCCTATCATGATATACTACAAAACTATCAAATACCTTTCCTCTACCGTTCTTAGTTCCAGATAAGAATAAGTTAAACATTATAACATTTTTCTAATAACTTTTGTGAACGGGAATTTTGAAAATAAAAAATTACCAAAACCTATAGTAATACTGGAGGGTAAAATCTCTGGAAACATTCCTTTTGACAGTACTTGCAAATGTGCCTCATGTCAATCCTTTTGGTGCGTAAAGCGCAAACGTGGCACCTCCTAGCAGAATATTTTCTCCTACCCTGTAAGCTTTTGACAAGTTTGTGGAACGCATATACACACATATCAACCGAAAGTCTTCCCTCCAAGCAATTATCCAAAGAAAGTTGTTGATTTGGCTTATAATTTGGAAATGTATATGTGAAATGACCCCTATATAGTTTATAGTTAAATCAGAAGCCTAAATCTAAGTACTCGTAGCATTACGAGTCGCCTCTTAAAGAAAAGTTTTCTCATATTGCAGAAATCTTAGAGAGGCCTCCGGCATATATAGAATCAGATTATGATAAGTTCATAGGAGGGCACGTTAGAGCGTCAGCCCGGAAGACTGAAGGTCCGTGGTTCGAATTCGGGCCGTGACCCGAATTTTTCAAGTCTGATTCTTCATTTTCAACTTATGCCCTACATACGAACAAAAGAACAATTTCCATATATGGCTTATAAACTGGCTGAAAATCCAAGGAAAAGTATTCATAATAGCTGAATTTTGAAAGACATTTTTGTTTACTTTTGTTGAGGTGCACTATTAATAAAAAGTAAACATCTCCAAATTTATTCAAACCTATTGATGCCCATAATGTTTCTGAGAATAAAAGTGTCTAAAAATAGATTTGTAAAACTTTCAGTTTCTTTTTTCTTATCCCATTAGAAACAACCTCACATCTGCTCCATTATTTCAAAACCGTTTTAGGGACATTCTCCCGTTGATGTTTGCAGGCGTTGATTTGTGGAATGTGGCCAATAAATATTACCTAGAGATACCCTGGAAATACGACTTAACGGTGGGGAAAAGATGGATATCTTTAATAAATTAAAGAATAATATTGAAATACAATTTATTAAAAAAATGAATTGTTAACATAATTATTTCAGCATTGCCAAGAAAATAGTGATAATAAAACGCAGCATGATAATTTTTGATATAACATGAATCAAACGTACAGCGGCAATAAAGCGTAATAACTTATAAAAAGATTAATATTTTGAAAATTTTGAAACAAAGGCCTGCACCGCAACAAAGAATCAGACTTATTTAAGCAGTAATAATTAACATATATATGAACTTGCTTTCATACCCAAAGAACAAGAATGCAGTTTGTAAAAATGGTATGGCTGCATTTTCACTTCTGATGAAAAATTCACTACTTTAAAATACATCACACATTGCCTTTAAACCTGACACGCCATTACTGTGATGACTTAAAAGAGAACGCATTTGCATAAAAAACACAAACATTTAAAAATACCGTATATTGTGCAATCCTTTTATACACCAAAATACCTGGGCAACCGGAATAGATAGCCAAGTGGTCCTTACAAATTTCTAATTACAAAGTCCGGAGAGTCTTAAATGCATCTGCTGAGGGAGAAACATAAGGAAAGTTTGCACTGAAGGAAGATCAGAAAAAATGTCCCTTCCACTCGATGAGTCGCAAGGCATTAGTCGGTCCAGGTGATGAAGTGGTAACCATTCCTGTCCAAGATCGCGAGTTCCCGGCCAGGATCGATGGATTTTATCGGGCGTAAAAATCCTAGGTAGGGAAGTAAAGCCTTGGGTCCCGTGTCGTACATTTACAGCACGAAAAAGAATCTCAAGCCTGAAAGAAGAGGTTGTGAGCAAAATTTATCGGCCGATAAATACCCTGAATTGAATGGAACACTGATGGCCTGAGATGTTAAACAATGTCCGTAAATAAACCAAATCAACAGCAAGTCGTTCGTTATCTTTCATGTTCATTCACAGAGGAGGTGGGTCGGCCAATAGACGAACACTTCCAACATAAGGTCATTTAAAGCGGGGGGTGAAATATCGATCTGGGTAAACGGGTGTGCGCAAAACCGTTACTATAATTACTGAGAAAAAAATTTTTCGTTTCTCCTGCAGTTACAAGTACATTTTAGTCCGTTAGAACTCTGTTAATATTTTTCCTGATTCTGAAAATGATATTAATTAGTTATCCCTAATATTTCAAGTGAGATGTGAATTGACTGAGAAATTTAATGAAGAGGTGACATTGATTTAACAATTACAAAGTTAACTTCGAAGAAAGCTCGCATACACGGTTAGTAAAAATTAGATCTCCCGTATTACTTACTGCTTAAGTGTTAACACGCCATTACAATTTAACTTATAAAGCTTTAAAGAAGTGAAATGTCTTTTTGGGGGGTGTACAGAAATTAGTGGAAAGTTTATAACTGCGTCAGGGTATAACAGCAGGATATTTGAGATCCTTGCTTTCTTGTTCTTCTTCTTTATGCAAGAGCATGTTTGCATGTCCTTTTTCCTCGACATGTTTACCTCACGCCACACGTACTGCTTTATCTGTTTCAAATTCTTTTCCTTTCTTTTTTTCCTTAAGCGGACTTCATGTTTTTTCCTCGTTCACACACATGTCACATATTGTTTCTAGTCATAAACTTATGTACTGCTGGCAAGTTAAATTATGATTTATTACCTCTGATCGTGTCGGTCCTGCTGGATTAGTGGTAACCACGCTTGCCTCTTAGACACAAGATTGCCGGTTCGATCCCGGCCAAAATCGATTTTTTTTCGGGCGTATAAACCCTAAGTATGGCTTCTATCAGAAGGGAAGTAAAGCCGTGGGTCCCGTGTCGTAGGTTTACCGCACGTAGAAGGACCTCAAGCCTGAAAGCAGAGGCCTGTAAGCAAAATATGTTGGCCGTTTCACGTCCTGAATAGAATGGGACGCTGATAACTTGAGATGTTAAAGAGCGTCTGTAAATAAAACAACTCAAATAATAAAAAAAATTCTTGATCCTTACGCCAGGCTGTGATAGTGCTACTTTTTTTACTTTCCATGTTCTAATAAATAAGTTATTTATATACAGTTGACCAATTAACAGTTCGCGATACTCAAAAGTCGAGCGTTTGCAACAAATAAAGTTAAGGAAGAAATTTGCTGCCGACAGTTATACTGTTAAGCGGGTGGAACAATCGTTCCTAGTTCCAAGAAGAGCGGTCAAACATGAGCCTCCCAACAATTATTATACGAGCTGTATGGGGAACAGTGCAAGGACAACGTACGGAAAATAAGTTTGGCCTTTGGTGCTAATGCTGTGAATGAAAGCGCGGTGCACAGTTCCGAAAGACAACGAAACCCTTGAGGGTGAACCAAAGACAATAAGACCAACAACAACAATGGTTAACGAAACTCCATTAACGACTATAGAGTCACACTTGTTAGGACATGGCACAGAAATTCAACACCAATGCCTCCATCTCATTAACAGTAATCTTTGTATATGGTGCACCCAACTCATTTGTTTTGCGTCTACCAGAGTTAACACTTGGGGGTGCGCAGATTACATATGGGAATCTACGAATCAAAATACAATTTTTTTTTTGATTATATAGCAGAAGTGGGGTAGCGGAAATGTTACCAAGCACAGTCGCACATGGTCACAATTAATGCTGTAAACTCATGTAAATACACAGAAGCACAATCATCATAGACACACAAACCGCCACGGGTGTCCGAGGTCGTTAAGGAGCGGGCTCACCAGCCGCAGGTCTGGGGTTCCATTCTCCCCAGGACCGTTCTTCCTACTCAGGTTTTCTCCAGGTTTTCCTCAGTCCTCATAAATGGAAATGCCTGGGAGGTACCCCACAACCAGCCATTCCAACACCCTAATTGAATCACGTTCCTCAATCTGCAGGGTCAGCTGAAACAAGTTAATTAATACACTTCTGTCATAATTTGGGGTACGATTTTTTTCCTACACTGCCTCCATCTTCTGCATCTTCCATAGCTGAAAACAGCGCTATTTCTCGTAATTGACGAAATTACAGAACTATGTGCATTTAAAAACATAAAGGACAATATGCAAAATGTCCACATATGCAACAGTGCATATAATTAAACCTTTCATACAAAGGAAAATGCTTGAGAGGAAAAAACTACAGAAAATAGTTTCTTTCGCCAGTATTCCGAACATTTCCCGCCTGTTTTCAATTTCCTATTACATGACTCCTACAGTTTCACTCCCAAAAACCCACATGCAACCCTCGTGCATCATGGGAAATATAAAACAAATGAGTTGGGTGCACCATATTCAAAAATTGCCACATCAATTAAGAAACGTGTATAAACTCGATCGTTAGGTAGTTGACAACGGCTCAGAAGGCGGCAGGAGCTGACGTCCGCTTTGAATTGTTGTTACGAGGGTAGGTCCATAAGTTTCCGGACTCGCCGATAAGAACTAACGCCTTCACAATATCATTATTGGTACCATACCTTATCTATTATGTAAATAATCGCAGCAGTAACTTCCGCTCCTCTGTGTTCAGTTGTTCAGATACAGTTGCATAAATGAGGCTATGTGTAAAAGATTGTGTCATGTTCAAAATGGAGTATGGAGCTGTTATTAAGTTCTTCACAAAAGAAGCCCTTATTCTAAATGAAATTAAACAGCGATTGGACGGTGTATATGGGGAAGCATCCCCCTCATATTCAACCGTAAAAGAATGGGCCAAACTTTTTCGAATGAGTCAAGAAAGCATTGAAGACGAAGAGCGTGCAGGTCGGCCCTTAGAGGTGTTCACTCCTGAAAACATCGCTCTTATGGAAGAAGAAATTATGGAAGACCGGCGGCTCAAAGTTACGGAAATAGCAGCCAGGTTGGGCCGTTCTAAAACAACAGTCCTTCGAATTATTCATGAACATTTAAACATGAATAAGGTTAGTGCCTAGACTTCTATCCTCAGTCCAAAGGCAGCAACGAGTCATCTGTTGTCAGGCATTTTTGGAGCACTGCGGTGACAACGAGAGAGAAAGTCTGCAAAACATTTTTACAGGAAATGAAACCATGGTCCTCTACCATGATCCCTTATCCAAAAGAGAATCAATGGAGTAGCGTAAACCAGGACAAGCTCTGCCTCTAAAGGGTCACTCAGTCAACCAAGAAGAACTTAGCCCAAATGGGCCCAGATGGCCGAGGTCGTTAAGGTATGGACTAGTGAGCTGAGATATAGGGTTCAATTCCCACCTGGACCGTCCACCCTGACTGAGATTTTTCCAGGTTTTCCTCAGTCTTCAGAAATGGCAAACGCTGGGGACGTACCCTAAACATAGACGTGTAGCAATTTTTTCCTTTAAATTTCACAATTTACCATTTTATCTTGTGTTTCATCAGTGTTTACTGTTTGTGGTGCCCCAGAAGCTCTGGTTGACGTTGGAAATTTTTTATTAAACACTTGCTGGGTATGAAAACTTGTCAGCTCATTCTGCTATGTAAATATGCAGATCTCATACCGCAATTAATTACAAGAATCGTTTTGTTAAGAGTGGAAAGCAGAACATCACATATGTTTTACATATCATAAAAAGTGGAAGAAATCCAGGACTTTGGCATGAAGCGAAGAAGAACTTTATGCACATCAAACTCTCTGCAAATAGGATTAATTGCAGCTCACTCGGGTTATCTTTGTGTTGTATTTACGACTGCAGATATTTAAGGAATGCAATAGTGTCCTCTTAGCTTTCTCAGGGACGACAGTCTTCTGGAGGTCTGCTGTTCGTAAATAGAGATCCAAAGGTTGTACAAAAAAAAAAAAATGGTGACCATAGAAAATCCTCTACAGAAACCTAATGCACCGAATACTGTCATTTTCCTTTATTTGTGTTTATGGAAGTTTTCTTGTTATTAGGCAAGAAAAATTAAAGTAAACGCATTTTTTGTTCATATCTTAAAGAAATTTCAATTATCGCATCGTTTCTATCGTTGCCTGGCAACTTGGCTTGTTATTGCTGTTTGAATTTGGAATTTGGCATATGGGGAGTGACAATGTGGGGAACTAGTACTTGTATTGTAATTAGTATTTAGAAGTAATGATTGGTTATTGAAGGTGGGGAAAACGACTCTGCGCATGCGAGGATATATATACATATAATACCGTTTCTGGGAGTCGAGAATCGAAACATGAAGAGAGTGGACGTTACATCTTCACAGTTTTAAGCATTTTAATAAAGTTATGAGTTAAACTTTAGAAATGTTCATGTTAGATAGAATACCTTGGTTCATTATTTCCTTGTTTTCGATTCATTTTACACAAAGAAGTTAGTTATATAAATGGACTTAGTATCCAGCCTTATGCTAATAAAATGAGTATAGAATGATATTTGTGCGAGTGGCTCTACAGAGGGCCGCGACATATTGGGGGAGGCGCAGGGGTATATGCCAGGTATACTTTAGACATAATTGGTGGAGGCATTTATTGGTGGCATATTGTGTGAGGACCGGCTACTACATGTTCTAAATTCATTTTTGTTATAATGGACCGAGGTATACTATGAAATATGGACATTTATAAACTTTAACTCATAAGTACATTAAAATGCATAAAAATGTTCTGTTCTCAACTTGTAGGTAGTAAAGATGATATCCTAGTAGCAGAGGGTGCAATGCCCAGTCTTTTCAAGTTCCAACTCTCGACTCCCCAAAAACCGTTAAAAAGCACTATGCATTCTCCTGCGCATGCGCAGAGTTACCTTTCCCATGTTTAGTTCCGCAAATATAAAATATTAACCGTGTCATATTACAATACACGTACTAGTTCCCCCACGTTGTCACCCTCCCCCCACCCGATTTGCCACAATATTACGGCTCAAAATGTACATTGCTGTCTAGAGATTACATAATACATTCTCTTTCAAACGTCTGACTAATACGATTTTATCCTGTTCTTTTTTGTGGTGTATATACTATTTTAAAGCAATTTATTATTAAAAACAACTGCTATTTCTCAATCGTTTTTATATTTTATTTTCTCCTAAAGCGACAGTTTTCCAAACAACGATAGAAAACTTATATTGATAACAGGTTAACCCTGTTTAAAATATAAATGTAAAATGCAATCAGATTTGATTTTAAAGTTCCTATTTAATAACTAAAGTGTCCTGATTTCTGTTTCATGTATTGCAAATGGGCAGCTATTCAGATTGCCAATTTTGTACCTGAAAGACCCTGTTTACAGGTGTAACAAATTACTTGGACAAATTTTGAGAATGGGCTCCTGAAACCAAAACAAGGAGGGAAAAATGATATAAATATATTTCCCAATATGCATGGTTTGTAAGTTATTATTGACAAATAGCATTCAACGTGGTTGTAGGTGTGATCCACAGCTTAAGTTTATTTAAATAACAATTAACGTTTACGGACAATTGAGTGATATTACCGATGCTGAAAATGTTTATCTTAGGTAACGCCATCTTACACAGCTTCACGTGGTCCATTACTCACACCATTCACTCGACAGTTTGTAACAATCATATCTGCCTCCTCATGATGCGAATATCCTGCCATGGTTTGCTGCTCAAATATCACTGAACTGCAGCGCTAAGTCAAGCGTTTGAAACTGATTAATGTAAACAAATCTCCATGGCAACACAGCATAAGGCACTTCTTTCAATTGTTTGGAAAAGTTAATTATTATTTTAACAAACTTAAGTTGTTGAATCATACCTAAAACGCTTTGAATGTTAACTACTCAATAAAAACTCACAGGTATTTTCGGACTTTTTAGCGAATTCCGAAGGAATGGAGCTAGTGGGGTTGCACCCATGAAGCGATTTTTGAAAAATTTCTTCAAACCTCCATCGACATTACCTATTAGGCACCTAAAATGACAGTGGAAAAGGTTATATATATATATATATATATATATATATATATATATATATATATATATATCCGTCTACGCCCTAGCGATCGCAATGTTTGTTTTTCCCCAATTAAACCATGCAATAAATTCAACCAACATAATCATCAATTAACAAACTATTCGTCTAGTTCGTTAACCAGCAAAATTGGACAATTGGAGCGGGGCATTTAACCTAAAGCGAACTTTTAAATAAAAAAAAAATAATAAAAATTGCTCTAGCGGCCGCAATTTGTATTTTTTCTCAACGAAACTTGGTATATTTTTTTAAAATAAATTAATAAAAGTAGTTTTCGAAAACTATAACAATCGGGCCATTAGGAGTGGGGGTTAAAGCGAAGTTTTAAAATCGATCTAGCGACCGCAATTTTAATTTTTTTTTTTTAAAAAAATAAATTCGTTATATGCCATTGAAATAAAATAAGTAAAATATTTTCCAAAAATCAGTGAAATCGGACTATTAGGAGAGGAGTTATCCTAAAACCCAAAATTTAAAATTTGTTCTAGCTGCATTAATATTTCTTTTTTCGCAATGGAACTCCTTATGTACCAGTCAAATGAAATAAAAAACATAATTTCTGAAAATTGGAGAAATCGGGGCATTTGAAGTGAGGGTTTATCTAAAAATCAAAATTTAAATATGGTTCTAGCAGCACCATTATTTGTTTTTTCACAACAAAACTCGGCATACACCATTTAAATCAAATAAAAAAAAAAAAACAGTTTCTGAAAATCAGTGAAATCAGATTATTAGGAGGGGGTTATCTGAAATCCAAAATATAAAAATTGCTCTAGCGGCACAAATATTTCCTTTTTTCGCAACCAAACTCGGTATATATCATTTCAATAAAATAAGAAAAACAGTTCATGAAAATCAGAAAAATAGAGCCATTAGGAAGGGGGCTATGTGAAACCCAAAATTTAAAAATTACTCTAGCGGCACCAATATTTGTTTCTTCACAACAAAATTCGGTATATACCATTTAAATAAAATTAAGAAAAATATTTTCTGAAGATAAGGGCAATTGGACCATTAGAAGTAAGGGTATACTTGAAAACCGAAATTTGAAAAGCGTTCTGGGGTTTAATTTTCTCTATACTGTTTTAAAATAAAAGGAAAAATTAATTCAGCATATAAACCGTATTTATAACGAGGCATATGTTTTATATTAACAAAAGATTCGTCGTGAAAATAATACATGTAAAATATTAATCTAATATGTGTTTGAGAATTATACTTGTATGTAAAAGCGTTTTGAAAGCATTTACTTTACATGTTGTTACTACAAGAATATTTAAATTAAATTCAAAGCCAATGAAGGCCGATCTAACTTTCTAATGTTTTTATTTTATCGACACATTTGAACATATTCATAATTATACGATGTAACTCGAAGTTTTGTGTTATTTCTGTCTATTTTAGTGAAGGTAAAGATTATACCAAGGGCTCAGTTCATAAAAATGGTTATATTTAAAAATGTTTATATATTCTTTTTTATTAAAATTTATTCAACTTGGTGTGAAATTCGCTTAGTTTACGCAGCTCCTGTGCGATGAACTTTTTATGAGTATAATTATTAACGCCTTTAAAACTTTAACTTTTAGGACTCAAGAGGAAACATAGCACATATAATCAAAATTACTATGTTTCCAAATAAATGGAACTGTTGACTGAATACTTAAATAATATACCCCCAACCATAGTTGTATTAATATAACCAAATTAGGATTTTTGTATACTACAGTTATAAATATTATATATTGTTGATCATAATTATTTATAAATCATTAATTGAATAATACATTATGACACTGGTCGCATTAAATTACCACAGTAACAATAAACATATTATAGTGTTTTCATTGCTAAAATGAAGTCATCAACTGAACATTATAGTACGATAATATGAAGGAAACAATATATGTATTACTGAAAACAAAATCAAACAAGCAGAATTTGTTAATATTAACTCGTTCTGAGAGAAACACCAACACTAAACTTTTTTACTGTTCATCCAATTAATACCGCCACGGGTGGCCGAGGTCGTTAAGGCGCCGACTCGTGAGCGGGAGGTTCACATCCCACCAGGACCGTCCTTCCTTATTGGGGTTTTTTCCAGGTTTTCCTCAGTCTTCATAACTGGCAAATGCCGGGGAGATACCCTAAACTTAGACCTGGAACGCTTCCTTCCTTAAAAAATATCCTTTCCCAATATATCATTTCATCTCATGTTATCATCTGTGTCCACCGCCTGTGGTGCCTCAGTAGTAAAAATGGGGCGTTAAACACTACTCCAAAAATTTCCAATTAATGAATCTATCGTATTCCTTCTGATAATATCATACAGTTTAACATAGAGAGTTGCTGATTTGGTTTATTTTCGGACGCTCTTTTAACACCTCAGGTCATCAGCGTCTCATCCAATTTAGGGCTTGAAACGACCGATAAATTTTGCTCAGAGGCCTCTACATTCACACTTGAGGTTATTTTACATGCCGAAAATCTATGACACGGGACCCATTGCTTTGTGTGCCCAAGGAAGCCGTACTTACGATTTTTACGCCCGAAAAAATCCATCGATCCTGGCCGGGATTGAACTCGCGATCTTGGGTTTAGGAGGCAAGTATGGTTACCATTAAATCACCAGGACCGACATCATAGAGAGTGAATCAGATTGGAAGGGATTAAGATCCCCCCCCCAAAAAAAACTATAGGGTTAAATTGACATTGAAGCATGGTATTGTCATAGTAACTTGTTTCTTTCGTATCAATATTTCTTAATTTTATTAGATTAAATTACGTTTTGTCTTAATTTTATGACAAACCTAATTGAAACCCTGCAGTGATGATAATTCAGCCTTTTCCGTTTGAGTAAAAATTTCTTGTGGTAAATCCATCATCTTCGCTAATAACAACAGACAATCGAACTAAACAATCTCCATTGATACAATGAAATCAAAAGTATATTAAAAGAAGGCATTTGACTTCAGAGTAATCCATTAGAAAATCGACATTAGTATTTATTTTATTTTGTTAATATTCTTTTATAGTTCTGATATACAAAAACAGTGTATGAAACTAGTTTAAAATGTTAATCATTGCATTACCAAAAATTACGAAATTAACATCGGTTCATTTTATAAGCATTTACTCGTCAATAAAGTATAACATTATAAAATATAAATAAATAAAACGAATAGTCAAAATTATTCATTTTAATATACCTTCAAATTTTCTTCATTCATTTTATCTCTCTCAAAGAATCTTTATTTTCATCGTCTAAAAGTCTTGCACATTATTGTAAAATAGATATAAAACATGAAATGCATAATCAGTATTAAATTGTGTAATTTTATTCGTTCTTTTTAGTACTTGGTCTTTGACTTCCTACTAAGGTATGCTGGAGGTAAAGTTAACTTGATGACTTAACAGAACCTGTGCTGGTGTAATATTTAGTTCTTAACAGACAGAGAAAGAAACATCGGATGATATCTGGAGGTGCCGCATTTAGACTCAAGCGACCAATCGTGCGCCTGCAAAAGTGATCACCCCACAGAAACCACGTTTGACTGTGCACCTACTGTATGTAGTCACTGCGCCTGCGCGAGATGAGCAAGGTCGCTACACTGTAGTAGTATTTTATGTAGGTAACAACAGGCGCCAAGTCAGCTTCTGACGTTGTCTTCTCTCATTCCCACCTCTCCGCAAACGAGCTCTTTTTTTAGTTTCCCTTCCCCGTTCGGACACCACGTTGGCATGACGTGGGACATCGTATGTTCCGCGATGAATCGGCTAAGTATTGTGCAATAACCCACCAACTCCTAATGTATCTTGACGTAACGCACAACGGTACCACTTCCGCAAACTGTTCCAAATTCCCGTAGGGTAATTTAAAGCTCGTAGCCTAAATAACGCAAGTTAAAATCTTATTCCTATTGGACTGAGGTGGCGCTAACTCTAGAGGCAAATAACGTAGTTAGTATTGCTCAAGGTCCTAAATGCGTTTAAAGAATCTTCTTTGTGATTAATTAGAAGTCTTCTTCTTTCATATACCCAACATGTAACTTTTGCATAAAAAGTTTCGATGTGTGGATATGGCAGAGTAATTGAAAAATGCAATTATGCACGAACTGAGCTTCTTCATAACTGGAGATAGTATTTTTAAGTGTGTCCTGTTAACAAATTGACATGCTGAATGGTAAGGAACTCATACTTTTAAGGGGTGGTTCCATTTCATAAATGAAATGAAATTTCCTAATACCGTTTAAGTGCTGCTTAAGAGAAAAAAATTAATGTCTGCATTATATTTAATGTGCTGTGATGTGTTAATGCGCCGGCATTCATATATTTAAATAATAATAATAATAATAATAATAATAATAATAATAATAATAATAATAATAATAATAATATAAAACAGAAACAGAATAAACAATGTCACATGTAATTTTTTCATTACTCAAAAAGCATTTTGAGATACATTTAGCTAAAACGTTTTCCATGAAATATTTGCGTTTGCAAAATAAGATTTGGTATTACCGAGCATAATTTTTTGTAATAACAAAGATTAAAAAAGCCAGTCACGCTAGTTATTAGCTTGTTTTTTTAAGTAAGAAGGTTATTGAGTGGCTGCAATTAATGGATTCTAAATTTGAAAGATGGCCATGGGAAAGTCCACCCGTCGCTATGAACTGTTTAGACACATTATTCATTTATGGAGGAGAACCTCAAAACCCAATAGCAGCAGCTCTCATACACCCTTAGAAGAAAAAAAATGAGCAGCGGAGGAAACGTGCCTAATTCAGAAAACATCGCAAGCATTCGCTGGGTTCATAATGTCGTCTTTAATTCATATTCAATTTGTGCCGTAAACGAGGATTGTAAAAACAGGCATCTAGTAATACATACTACATGTTCGAATCCTTTTGCTTGAACGTTTTATCTGTTATATTTTGCAAGTAAAATTTACAATATTAATTGTAAATTGTAAAATACGGCAATAATGTTTATCTTTTAATGTATAACATACATTTGCATTTTAAGGCGTTTATGTTGAAACACAAAAATATAATTAAACATCTTAGTTTTCAAAATAAATGCCACATTAAAACGTATTCTTAAGTGAATAACTAAAGAGAAAATATAAATTGACTTTTATTTCATTATAAATAATTTATAAATTCCCATTTATTTAGAAAACAAAGATTTGTTTACTTTGTGTGTGTGCGTGTGAACATAAATGCCTTAAGATTTGTCGGCCTGGTGCTGTAGTGGTTACCATACATGCCTTCTCTACCCAAGATCGTGGGTTCGAACCCGGCCAGGATCGATGGATTTTTTCGGGCGTAAAAATCCTAAGTATGGCTTCCTTCGGAAGGGAAGTAAAGCCGTGGGTCCCTCGTACATTTACGGCACGAAAAAGAACATCAAGCCTGAAAGGAGAGGCCTCTGAGCAAAATTTTCCGACCGTTTCACTCCCTGAATTGAATAGGACACTGATGTTAATGAGCATCCGTGAATAAACCAACAAGTCTCAAAATTCAAATAAATCTATGCATTTAGATGCTACACTATTATCTGTAAATTAAACATTATACACTTGCCAAAATTAACAAATACATTTCACATATGGATAGGATTTGACCTTCGGTAGCTCTCATATTAGACTCCTCTCGACTATTAGCGAGCATTTGCCATGGAGAATTCTGTTTGACGTGATAGCACAATGAGTCTAAAGTGTACCCGAGAGGTACCCAACAAGAAGACTACCAAATTGTCGAACTTCTGTTGCTGCGGCCCAAAGACTTGCAGATACGGGAAATATTATTGCGAATAAGGCAGAAAACGGCACCATCGGACAAATGGCAGAAGCAGTGGCGGCTCGCGCTAATTTTGAGCCGTAAATACATTTAAATAATTTCTGCTTATTTGATAAATCAAAAAAGATTATAGAAGTTCATTGACGCAAATCCTGCATTGCAGTATACAAGAGAGACGCATGGTTTAAACGGCTTCTGAGAATGCAGTCAACTTGGTGTGTGTATGTGTGAAGAGAACAGGCTAGGGCACATTTTCCTTGAGTTCAGGTTTAGCAGGGCAGATACTTTGGTTTAAAAGGAGTTGTTATGAAGCTTATGGACAAGGGGATGAGATGAGTGTCACAATGAGACTTCACAAAGGGCAGGCAGAATCTGTGGACTTTCCACTCACATATGCACTGAGCACTATTGTAGCGCCTGCAAGAGAACATTCCCTGAACTATTTGTTATGGGGTTAACGTTATTAACGTTATTACTTCCCATCAGTTATTTGCTCTTCCGCGCCAGTTACTTATAAGGAATCTAAACAATAAGAAACTCTTCCACTGTAGAGGCAACTCAGATAAAGTGTCCTTAAATAACATTACGTTTTAAAAAGAATCAGCATTATCATAAATTATACACTGGAGCAGTATTTCCTATCTCCAGAGATTAGGGAGAATATAAAATTGTATGTTTAATTTGATGAATCCTAAAACATTAATAAGACATTATCAAAAGAAATTAAAGCAAAAGCCTCTGAGAATATAATACACAAATTTTGTGCAGTAACTCTGGATAATCATGTAAATCAAGACCCCGCAAGCTGCGTCCGCTATGCAAAGAATAGTAAAGTCATAAAAAGTCCAATCCCTCACATACAGCTAGCTAGGGGGTGATCTTATGGCAGGAAAGACCTTGAAGACATGCAACTTGAACAAATGCTAACGGGGCATGGTTCTGACCCGAAAACTACTTGAAGGGGAGATCTGAGGGGAGAAATGAGAAAAACATGCCCAAGAGTTCGTTAGTAGGAGGACTCTTACAGAAATCGGCGCCAAATAGCAGCCTATAGGGAATGAACCGGGAACCACGTGATTCTCGTGTAGCCAACCTAGGAGTAGAACCTAAACAGACGCTATGGGAATTTGAACTCAAAATTAAAAGGACGCACATGAGACTGACCGACTGTGAAATTAATAAAAGTTACGGGAAAGCAGAAAAGCCCCGCAGTTTTTTAAGAATCTCGACGTTCCGGAGCATTTCCCAAGCAGTTTTATGAAGAATCTTGGAGTAGTTACGTAACAGTTGTCGACGCAGTCTTTGATCAGTTGTAGTTAAGCAGTCGGATGAGTTTTTTTAGTCAAGCCCCGCAGTTAAGGCAGGAGCAGTGTGATCAAGTTTTTAGTTAGGTTTGATCAGAGCAGTGTGACGAATTTTAATCAGCTTTGATGAGTTTTGAGGCAGTTCAGACAGTCCGCAGTTAGCTCCCTTATATCCCAAACAGTCCAAGATTCTCTCCTGGCTAAAAATTATAACTTATATTAATAAAAGAGGTTCATCGTCTCTGCAACTGTGAATAAACAATTCTCAAAAGGAATCTACATGTGTCTTGAAGTGAAGGAGAGTGTGTCCCCCGTTCCCATCTGTCTCCCTGGTAACGTGCATACGTTCCAAAAATAAATAAATAAATAAATAAAAAATAAAAATAAAAAAAAACCTGAGATTCCAAAAAAATATAAACAAGTAATTTATCCTCATGCGCCGGAGTATTGGTTCTGACGTGGTGAACGACACTTCATAGCAGCGGAGCGTTCATTTCCCAACGGCACGGCGGAACGCCACAGACGACCCCCCCCCTTTTTAATATCGCTGCAACACCTGAATGTTTAGTGAGAGGAGGGTTATTTTGGCACTTCTGCCTCTCATCGATTTGTTGAACATTGTCAAAAATTTAATATATATATACTGTTGTATACTAAGTATTTATATTTATTGCTGTCATTAACTCTTGTTTCTGAACAACAGTACGCAGTGAAACTATTAACAAATGAAATGCGCGAGAAACTTAAGGGAAGGTGAATTATTTATTTTAGCAAACGTGTAGTGAATATATTGCGTCAAATAAAAATTGAATACCAGTATATAAAATTAATTTTGACTATATTTTCGAGAAAAGTGATTTTTTCCCCCCCAATAGAAAGCATTTTGAACATATAATGTAATTTACATATCCCCGGTTCTCTTTAGTTTCATTGTTTCCTTTCATAATACTGTTTATTCGCTGCGTTTTCGTTAATTCTGTACGTAATTAATAGCTGGAAATAAAGGTAAGAAATTTTTATTTATTCATGATTGTAAAGAGAGAAAGTTTTGAAAATAATAACCATCTGTTATATTGTAGTCGACTGAACGTTTGATGCAATACATGTAAGGTGGACTCATGCTCTTGTACTTAATAGAGTGCTGCCCTCTTTCCCTTCATCAATCCAATAATATTTATTATTATCGGTACCCATGTTGTGTTATGGGTGACAAAGTGAATGAGAAGAGACAACCACTACAGAATATTGACCACCATTGCGAGATGATTCGAGATAAAAATATTTCTTATCTCGAAAACTCTCAGAGATACAGATACAAACGTAGATATTTAGATATTTTGGTTTCCCTTATTAAGCTCTATTACCAGTTTTATTTATGATACAAGCTCCCTTTCTTTTATATTAGTGCTTTTATTTAATAGTGTTTAACGCCCCTTTTACTACCCAGGCACCATAGGCAGTATATTAGTGTAACTGAATAGTCTTGAAGGTCTTATTTTATTTAAATACAAATGAATGTTATTATAAAAGATTGCACCTTTTAATGTCAAGCTGAAATATGTAGAAACTTACTGCTTCACAGTAAAGAACCACAAATTTCTATTTGACAAATTATTAATTAATGAGCTATTGTTCTTTGATGGAATAGTTGTTTCATTCTACGTTCTATTAAAAGCTGTGAGATGCTGCAATAAATAAATATATATTATCCTTTAGTAATGTGTATTAATTAGAATAGAACAAGATCGGAAACATATTCAAGATAAAACAGAGGAACAAAAAAGTCTACAATGGTGCACACATAAATCCTGAAGTACAGAAAAGCGGACGCACAAATTTAACCATTCCCCATCTCCTGAACCTTCTGTTTATGGTTTTCACTGTCGGTCACTATACCGGCGTTTTCTTTCTTCTTGAAGGATGCTCAGCGATAGATTAGCGGAACATGCCATATTAACTTCCGGGAGTGTTCTTCAAGGATAAACTCGTTCTTGTCAATCTCTGCAGCTTCCTGGTGATAAAAAGAAAGTAGCATTTATGGAACAAGGATACTGCAAGCCACTAGCTAGCTGCATGTTGACATTCCTGGAGTTCTCGCACATAAAAAGCTTTAGGCTAAGAATGTAATATCCTTCTATAAACTTTTAAAATTAGAATAAAGCTATAAAACAAATAAAAAGTATCAAATTATCTATAGAGGTTGTTATGGAAGCTGTGATTGTCTCTTGCCCGCAAAAGGCCGACTCGCTACTTGGAACATTAAACATATGCAATATCATAAACACATTTTGCGATCCATATGTCTGATGGGACTATTCAAAATGATTTACATAAACGTTAACATTACCATTATATGCTAAAATGAAAACCTACTATCTCCAAACTTTCGTGTTTGTATGAAAGCGATTTGGAAACATCGCACAATCGGAAAGCGTGTATTGATTGCTCGTTTAACGTCTCTTGGTTTGTGTCTACAAGCAACTTTTGAGTCTCCAACTATAATGATGTAGTAGAGGTAACCTGCCATCTAAACCCAAGATCGCGGGTTCAGTTCCGCCCAGGATCGGTGGATTTTTTCGAGCGTAAAAATCCTAAGTGTGGCTTCCTTCGGAAGGGAAGCAAAACTGTGGGTTCCGTGCCGTACATTTACCCATGAAAAAGAATCTCAAGCCTGAAAGAAAAGATCTCTGAGCAAAATTTTTCGTTTCACGCCCTGAGTAGAATAGGAAACTGATGACCTGAGATGTTAAAGAGAGTCCATAAATAAAACAAATTAACAAATGTACAACAATCTTGAATCTTTTGACGAGAAGCTAATAATTTTACATCAAAAAAATCCCTTGTCTGTGCGACAAGAGTCATAAAACAACGATAATTCATTCAAGAAGAAGGTAAGGAAGAAGAAAAAACGTGCACAGGAAATGGAATTCTGAAGGTAGGTATCGGTGAAATGAGATGTTATAAAACTCCAAGTTCTTCTCTGATTCAAGGTATTTTTACACAGTTTAACGTTCTTCATAGCATCAAAGGTATAAGAGACGATGAATAAATGATTAAATGAATGCGTAAATGAGTCCACAACGCATACCTTCACCTTCAGGGTAAAAAAAATCCCCAGAAAACCCTTAACTAGGCAAATGACCTTACGAGTTTCGAACCAGACTTCCGGATTTTCAGGTTGACACGCTGACCACAAAATCACTAGGCGGTTCTGATTCAAGGGGTGTGTGTTTACGTTACTTTGAATTTATAGGATCGTAAACCATATACTTAAATAATTATAGTAGAAATGTAAATTTAGCAACACCATCGCCAGTCATTGTTTTGCAATTCTTCATTTTTATGACACTAGTTTTGTTCATTTGTTTATATCTTTATGTTAAAATGACATGAACATAAATAAACGAGCATTCAGAGCGGCAAACTATCGGGAACAGAGGAATGTTTACTGAATGGGTCATGCGTTCTCCGATGTTGTTATATTTGGAAGCTCAGTAAATCGAACATGAAAGCTGACCCTTTCACAATCAAAAGCAAACGCAACGCGAATAAAATGCTTGAGATAGCTTATTTAACGCGGTCATTCACAACGATTTAGGTTAACTTTACGCTAGACGATAACACAAAGGTTTGCAAACCCAAGCTTTCACGTTCATATTGGTCGGTCCTGGTGGTCTAGTGGTATCCTCGTAGACCCAAGAAAGCGAGTTAAATCCCGGTTGGGTTCCATTGGATTTTTTGGGCGTAAAAATTCGTAAGTATGGCTTCCTTTGGAAGGGAAGTAAAGTCATGGGTCTTATGTCGTAGATTTACGGCACGTAAAAGAACCTCAAGCCTGAAAGAAGAGGCCTCTGAACAAAAATTTTCGGCCGTTTCACGCACTGATTTGAATGAGGTCTTGATAAAGATGTTAAAGAGCTTCGAAAATAAACCAAATAAATAAAAGTTCATGTTAATGGGATTGGAGGAGGGGAGGCGTTAACGCACTGCGTGGGGGGGGGGAAGAGGACGCATTAAAAATAATTCATTTCTAGAATACAGCATACATAAAATTAGTGTATAGTTTGTAGGAGTATAAACTGTGCTTCTATATTGTCATTAATCGTGGAGGCTCTGCATCTATTTGGCATTGTGAACAGTAATGCAAAGCTTATGTTCATATCATACGTTTATATCCTTGCATTAATGAATGAATATTTATTATTATTTCTACCCATTTACATTATAATTTTACAATATTTCCTTGATCCTGGAGAGCTTGTTAATTCAGGATCCTGTGCAATAACACCCCAGTGTTGTGTTGTATCCCACATCTCTCTAACTATACCAACTATAAAACGGACTTTACAAATATTTCCCTAAAGGAATCATCTTCCCTCGTCCTTACTTTATTATCTTCTTCCTTTGCCTTGATAACTTTCCTCCACCACTTTCCTTTACTTTCCCTTCATAATTTCCAAACTGATTCAAATTTTCTTTTTGCTAATACCAAAAAAGTTTAGTGCCAAAATTTCTGCCTGCAAATTATCCCACTTTTTGTTCCATATTTCGGTTTCTATACATTCTAATATACAGTGCAAGTTCTTGTCTACTTTGCCACAGAATGGGCACAATTCTTTGTCATCTTTTGCCCTTTTCCCGACATCATTATTTCTGTTTTTGTTCATGCTATACCCGTCCCTTCCCATTTTATCACACACATCAATATATCAGTCCCTGGCCCACTCTTTCTTAAAATCCCTATAATATATCAGAATAGTTTTATCTCTTAAACTACCAAATATTTCCTGTTTCTCTACATCGTTGCTTTCACGTTATCGCATACGCTTTGCCCATTTGATGACTGTAAGCTATCTAGCTCTGCCATTCCAATTTCTCTTAGAATTTCCTTTAACCGAAATAACCAGCTTCCTTCCCATTTAGCTTTTTCTTGTACCCCCAAGCAATCTCTGACAATATTTCCTTTCTTCAATGATAGTATCCTCTGTCAATATTTCATAATGTGTTTTATTATTAGACCTGCCAACCCTTCCTAGTTCTTTCAGGGTTATTCCATCGAGTGCTGCTCTTGGTAATTCCAATATCGTTTTACAGAGTGTTCTACGAATCAGATCTATACATTTACACTCTTTTTCTGTCCCCCAAATTTATATCCCATGTATCATTTTGGATTCAAATGTAGCTCTCTAGCCAGTTTACATTATTTTCTTCAAGCATATTCTTATACTATTTGTAGCTAACTTCTCCTTCCCTAGTACATTTTTCCTTGTTCTGTTCATTTTTGTTATTGTTCAGCCTTACCCCCAATATATAAAAATTTCTTACCACTTCAATTTCACTCCCCTCTAACCACCATTTCTCACCTTTACTGAGTTTGTTCCCTTTTTTACGTACCAAAATTTTAGTTTTATTCTTACTTATTTTTAATCTCCTTGCATAAATGTTAGCGTATTCATTGGAGTTGACAAACTTTCACGTGATTATATTCATGTTAATGTTAAAGAAGATCATTGTGAATAGCTCCATTAAATAAAATGGTCGCCAGTTTTTGAGTTTACGTTGCATTTGCTATTACTTTTCTGTGTTTATGGGCTCTTAAGGTGAAATATACAATATAATTAGCATATTGTTTTGAGATGTTGTTTACCCATGAAGTTCTTCTTCCTTGGGAAAAAGACAATTTCGTATGAATTTCTTCGCCACTAACATTTGAAAATCCAATTTCAAAGATTACAAAAACTAAGTCTGCTAGCATGATTAGGTAACTGTGATTACTGTACTACCAAGAGTCGGTATCTCTTGTGACAAACATCTTCTTCTTCTTCTTTGATATAGAAAGATCGCGTGTTATGCAATAGCTCTAAGAATTTGTTCATGGAGCTGCAGTTCGATTTGGTCTATCAGGAAATTTTCGCCAAAATTTTCTTTTTGTTCTGCTACAGGACAGTGTTGTATAAAACAACACTTCTCTGTACATTATTTCACTAGCGGCACACCTTAATTCATATCAACTGAGCTATTTACTCGCTGGGCTATGCATAATGTTTATGCGAAGCTATGTGAGAGACCGGACAACTGCAAGTGAATGCATTTATAACTGCGCCATCGGTATGCGAATATTGGGCAAGCACACGAAAGACCAAGACTCTATTCCACAAAGGTATGGTCTAATACATACAAGTGTATTAAAAAGTACTTGTGAAATATGCTCTTGTAACTTTCTGTTCCACGAAAGAAGTGCAACTCTTGTAAAGTATTAGAAAAAAGTTACAAGTGACGTCATATAAGAGCAAGATGGAGGAACAGTTGTTTGCTTTAAATCGCCTACCTTTAATTAGGTTATGCCTCCTTCTTAGGACTTTTTAATGTACAGAGCGGATTATTGTCATTCGCACTAAATGGGTGTTGAATTTTTCCCCAGATATAATGATAATTTAAATACTTTATTATGGATTTGTCGATATTTAAGAGTAACAATCCACTTTGAGACGACGGTCCCTTACAGCTACATTTAGGAATATCAATTTCAGTCGTCGAGAGATGGCAGAAGAATCAAGTTTTATTTTATTAATCCATTTGATCATTTATATTGTTTGACATTCACACTCTCACTATAAACAAAAATGAGAAAATTGTGTCAAAAGAGATTATTTTAAAAGATAATGAAGAATGAAAAAACATATTTTAGTGGCATGTAGAAAGAGCCTTAAAAATACATGAACTAGATGCTGGTCTGTAATATGTATTTGAAACAGGAAACGCCGTACTTTAATTGCATTAACCTAACTTTATCATCGTACACAAATACTTATTTACTCTTTCTTAATACATATTACTACTTGTCATTTTCATCACTTTTGCTAATACTTAGCACATTTAGGTCAACTGACTCCCAAAATCATTAAAAAGTTTTGTAAGTATAGAGTGGTAAGGTACAAAAGTAGCAGAAACCTTTGTGGAACGAAATTTTACTAATAACTACAAGTTACAAGTCTATACCACTGTAATGTGTTAGACCATCCTTTTGTGGAACAGGCTCAGGAGATACTATAAAAATATGTATACGAAGCATAAAAGCAGCACTGTATAATATTAATGTCATATTTTAAACAATAAAGCGCATGTTTTTGTTTTAGAAAAATTAATCACACTTTAATTGTTCAAGCTCTTAGCTAAGCACATTTGAAGATTTCGTAAACTTGTGGCACTGTATTCCTTTCTAATTATTTACTATTAATGTTCATTTTATTTATCAGAATGAATATAATTATACGGTATTACTTAAAACGACTAAAAACAGCTAATTAATCCAGAGGCTACTGTTTTATCACTTTCAGCATAATGTGATCACTAACGGAGTTAACATAATAAACTCTCTTTCCCTTTACCAATAGCATTACCACCGTAAAAGCACTAACGACAACAGGAATGACACCGCCAAGAGTGGCCGAATTCGTTAAGGCGCTGATTCGTTAGCGGGAGATCTGTGGTTCGATTCACGCCAGGAACATTCTAAGTGCCCCCCTCTCAATCTTCATGAATTGCAAATGCCGGCGGTACCCTAAAGTTAGGTATGGACGCTTCCTTTTAAAAAAAATCTTTTTCAATTTATCACTTCCTCTCATGTATCGTCCGTGCCCATCGCCTGTGATGCCGCAATAGTAAAAACGGGAGTTAAACACTATTTAAAATAAGTCGTATTGACTACCAATATTTAATCTGATTTTTTCTTTCCCATTTTTCTATACTCTGTAATCTATTTCATCTTCTTTTGGACATATTCTCCTACTTTGTCACATTATAACTATGATGAATACATTCTTTTTTACATTTTCCTGCTGATTTGCTGTTTCAAATTATCGTAGTTCTTCCATCTGATCATCAACAACATCTTCTGCACTGCTTGAAAACAAAATGTTGAAATCAATGACTACCATGTCGTAATATTAACAAAGAGTGTAATTTTCGTCTTCACGCTCTGCTTTTTCGTTTGCAGCGTTGTTACATTTAGCATCTTTGTTAACCCTAGAGCCACCAGCATTAAAGTACGGAACAGGCTACCGGCTGTTTGGTTTAAGCTGAAATATGGCCATTTTGCAGCTACACGAGCTGTCTAGGAGGAGGGTGCGCTAATGACGATCAAAGGGACTGAGAAGCACTACCACAGTCTCCCAGTGGATGATGATTTGTTTGTTTAAGGACACTCTTTAACATCTCAGGTCATCAGCGTCCCATTCAACTCAGGGCGTGAAACGGTCGACAAATTTTGCTCAGAGGCCTCTCTTTCAGGCTTGAGGTTCTTTATCGTGCCGTAAATGTACGACACGGAACCCACGGCTTTACTTCCCTTCCGAAGGAAGCCATACTTAGGATTTTTACGCCCGAAAAAATCCATCGATCCTGGCCGGGTTTGAACCCGCGACCTTGGGTTTCGAAGGCAAGTATGGTTACCACTACACCACCAGGACCGACGTCTCCTAATGGCAATTGTACTTGTAATACATGTTGTGAGCAATTACACCTTTTGGTAGTGAAACATGTGATATATTTGGCAGTGCTTATTTCGCTGTCTTTCGTAATGTTAAAAGCAGGAGGAAATACTATGCAATCAGATGCAAGAGAAAGTGTATGTAGGGTGCACACGTTCTTTAATGTTTTAGAGATTAGACAGTTAAGAATTACCTACTGCCGTGTGGAATATAGTGTTATCTCTTTCTACTTTCCATGTTTAAACTAAAAGCAATTGCGTTGTAAGTATGTAATCCACTAATAAAATAGTTACTTCCTATTTTATTATTATAATAATCACACCTAGTGTTCTCTTAATTACATGTTTTTTACTTTTTTTTTCAGATTGCACATCCGTAACAATTCTTGCTACATAAATGATGATTAACCGTGGGATTCTTAAAAAATCATTCTATTCATCTGAGATATTTTAGTCTTTTAAGATATTTACAAGTTCAGTTTCAAAATTTATTCCTGAAATAGCACGAAACCCTCTATATCGGTATTCCACATTAAAGATGTTGGCCTCTTTATTCCATCGCCACTTTCATCTTCATCATATTCTTGGGCAAATGAATTCCGTTCTCATGGCTATTACCAGAGAAATGAATGCACTCATTACCAGATGGAACAAGGTCCCAAAGGTCATAGCAAGCACATTACAAATCATTGTCACACCACGAAGACCAAGAGCTGGGAGATGCGCTTGAGAACAGTGAGCTATGTAAAACATTCAAAGGATGCTGAACGGTACCACGGATTAGATGACTTTGCGTCTTTTCTTAGGCAAGACAGGAATGCCACTTATCTAAAGCCACTTTGAATAAAAATAAGCTAATGTAATTCTCTTTCACTTTTTATATTTGATTTATTGACAAGTTGTGCAAAAGATTCATGGAAATATAGATGTATTAAAATTAAATTTCATTATAAATATAGCATGATTTTTTACAAAAGCCGTACTCCATAAGAAATGGCTCCAGAACATAGGAAAACGATAATTCATGGATAAGAACTACATTTTGAATGTATTCTCTTAAGCTTGTATTAAAGGACGTTTACTCAAGAACAATACGATTTATAATACAATTACTATCAAAGAGCTTCTTTGCTATGTAATTCCCGTTATTTTCATATATAGGCAGGCGTAAATACTCACTCTATCATTGAATTATGATCATCCAACATTTATTATCAAGGTGAGCAAGAAATGTAGGTAATAGACTCATATGACTTAGCATGCTACCGCACAGACAAGGAGGTATACAGTCTATCACCGTTTCTTATGTCATATTGGAAAGTGGCTCCCTGCCAAATCGAGCAGGGGGTACGTCCAGAAATCAGTTATCAGCATTTACTACTACTATTACTACTATTATTACTACTACTACTACTATTACTACTACTACTACTAGTACTACTACGACTACTACTACTACTACTACTACTACTACTACTACTACGACTACTACTACTACGACTACTACTACGACTACTACTACTACTACTACTACTACTACTACTACTACTACTACTACTACTACTACTACAACTACAATCCAATGTTACATACTTAGCCAAACGAAGGCAGTTATGACAGAGAAAATGGGAAATGGTTAACTTCCAGAAATCTGTATATCTGTGTATCCATATGAATATGAAACTTTTATGCGATGAAATCTGTGACCCAATTTTAGAGAAAAAATAACTATAAGAATCTACACAGCTTCTGTACTAGTTCTATAGTTATTCTGTTCAGCTGTCTTGTTCAATATGTATTTATTAATCTATCTTTCTGCTTAGACATTAATGATGGCAATAATTGCTAAAATATTTCAATCCTCGAATTTTACACACACACACACACACACACACACACACACATACACACACACACACAAATAAATAATTAAAAAGAAGAAGTTCAAGTTTTGTAAAATAAACCTCTCTGTCTTTAATTAATGCTGATAAAATCGACTTTAAAATGTATCATTAATTATACAACTTACTTATATCGAATACAATAGGTATTTACAGCTTATTGTGAACGTGAAGGATTTTGAATATGTTAATTTCGCAAGTAATACCAGAGTTCAAGATATTAATATAATCTATCGTTGGCGACTATGCTTCTTTCATTATTCCTTTTCTGGGCCACTAAGATTTTCTAATTACAATTCATTTGGAATCTAAAAAGTTATTCTCTCTACGATTTTGGATTTGAACCATCAGTTGAAAGAGTATCTTCGTATTCTAATATTTTAATCTTTTTGAAAAAAAAAACATAAAATTTATAGGATAAAGAAAACTACCAACGATTTTCATTTACTTCATTTCCTGAGAATTTACAAATTTCCAAATTAATGTGTGTGTGTGTGTGTGTGTGTGTGTGTGCTTTCTTCTTCATGAACTAGAAGAGATGCTCACAAGCATATTACAAGCTGAGTGTAATGATAACCGTCTAACTGCAACATGACAAAAATTTCAGCACTATCTTGTTGGGCACATTAACGGAGAGATTTCAATTCTTCGACTTCCTTACATGAAGAATGCTGAATAATTTTGAGAATTATGACTCAACATCATATTCCAATAAATTGAAACCAAACTTACAGCTGTTGTGTGGTATGTGACAAGAGCAATTGGCTTTGATTAATCTTTGAATTTCTACTTTCACTGCATTGCGTCTACCTTAATTACAGATGCATTATAACTGAAGCCCATTTTCCTTAATAGTAGATTTTACTTTATTAGTAATATCCTCTGTACTTTGACTTCTCTAGAACACTCTTTACCCTTCCTTCTTTAACAGAAAAAGCTGTTACTACTAATGGGAAACGTCTCTAATTACCTTTGTTTGAAATAGTATCCAACTGCAGTAAAAGCAAAAGCAGTAAAATTTTGGGCACTATTTTAGGATAGATTCACTTTTCATTGTGTTCATAAAATTTTGTTTATGTTTTTCTGATCTCAAGTGTTTAACGACTGTCTTCGCACCAACATACCTAATAGAAATATATAATTTAATTTTGCCTGTGTGGCAACATTGTTCATCCTCCATATTTGAATGATTGAATGACTTCCTGCGTGTTTATTGTAGGGTGCTGTTCATTAGTTGGTATTGTAGCAGTCAGCGGTTCCAAGAAAAACTGTTTATATATTGCAGGAGCTATGAGACTGATACTCGTGCTTCGCATAGAGCATAACTGTTGAGGATTAGTTCATAGCTTTACTTTCTGTAAGCGCTGTTAATTCTGTAATTAAGCGACATTGATATATCGTAAAAAATTATTGAATAGAGAGGAATTTCCTTATGTCCCTAATTAATACTCTAATTCCCTAGAACTAGAGATGAATGCGTAAGGTGCGTAACATGATTTTCTGAAGTGATGATCCTACATTTGCAGCTTAAGTGCAACAATCTTTAGCACACTTACGAGGGTAGTTCCATAAGTTTTCGGCCTAACTATTTTCTAATAATGATAAAGACAAAAGCAATATTTCATTTTTCAACATAGTTGCCCTTTATTGCAATACACTTGTCACGTCTTTGAATTAACATTTCAACCCCTCCCCCAATAGTCAGAAGTCTTGTCTGCAAAAGGGGCATAAACAGCAACCATCACTTCTTTGTCACACTTAAATTTCTTTCCTCCAAAGTCCTTCTTGAGTTTTGAGAAGAGGAAATAGTCGCTGGGAGCTAGATCGGGGCTATAGGGTGGATGGTCGATCTCCTTGAAGCCACATTTCTTCAAGCTTCCTTTGAAACAAGAACTGTGTGTACAGGCGTGTTGTCGTGAAGAAGGCGCACACCACCACTCAGCTTTTCTCTTTGATGGAAGCACGTAGTCTGTGCAGTAGGCCAGTATAGTACTCCCCATTTACTGTGGTGTTCCTTTTCTTGAAGTCGATGAAGAGTATTCCTTCACAGTCCCAAAAGATTGTGGTCATGATCTTCTTGGTCTTGACCTTGGTCTTTAGAGGCGGTGCTTCGCCAGGTTTACGCCACCCCATTGGTTCTCTTTTGGACAAGGGATTAGAGCAGAGGACCAATCTCCTGTAACAGAACTTCTCTCTCGATGACTCGTTGCTGCTTTTGGACTGAGGAAAGAAGTCTAGTGCAAGAAATCTTGCACTAACCTTATTCATGTTTAAATGTTCATGAATAATTTGAAGGACTGTTGTTTTAGAAAGGCCCAACCTTGCTGATATTTCTGTACCTTTGAACCACCGGTCATCCATAATTTCTCGTTCCACAAGAGCGATGTTTTCAAGACTGAGTACCTTCAAGAGCCGACCTGCACGTTCTTCATTTTCAATGCTTTCTCGACCTTTCGAAAAAGTTCGGCCCATTCTTATACGATAGAATATAAGGGGAATGCTTCCCCATATGCACCGTCCACATCGCTGTCTAATTTCATTTCATTTGTAGTAAGTACTTCTTTCGCGAAGAACATGTCACAATCTTCTACATAAATGCAACTATATCTGAACAACTGAACACAGAGGAGCGGAAGTTACAGCGGAAATTATTTATTTAACAGTAAGGTATTACACCAGATAAGGATTTTGTGAAGACGATAATCCTTATCGGCGAGGTCGAGAACTTACTGACCCTACCCTCGTAAGTGAGCAAGATATACACAATTAATTGATAATGTGTCGTCAGAAGAGAATGGGAAGGGAATTGTTACAGACTGTGGTTCTGACAGCTTGGCTTCAATCACAACTTAATACTGCAGCATATAATCTGAAGCATGAAGAGCCTCTAGTTGAAAATATCCAGGGTTGGGATAATTTATTTTGGAAAGAATAGATTCCGGCGAATCAGTAACGAATCAAACGATTCACCAAGGTCTCCTGCTCAAAATATCATCCGACGTTTACTGGGATTATTAGGACTTACCAAATCTTTAGAAAATGCTCTAAAACTTCTGGAAACATGGAACTAATTGCCCGATGATGGAATAGTTGATAACATCGCAAAATGAACAAGCCAGAAGTTTTTAGCCCGATAAGAGAAAATAGAAGCCATCAGAAATGAAACCAATATCCAAGGCAACGATAATTTCACTGAATGAAAGTTGAGCATGATGTGCAATTTCCACTAGGTTTTCTAAAAGTAGATGCTATTTGTAAATAACATTACAGTTGTGTGTGTATTATTACATTCTGCTTATAGTTTCTGTACTTCATGAAACAATATCAACAAAAGAGTTACTGGAGTAATAAAGAATTAATTGTTTCACAAACACGTTACAGCAGTACATCATGCAATCTTTCCCTAGCTTCTTCTTCTTCAGCGCTACATTCCGGGATGATCCTTGGCCTGCCGCAGCGACCTCTGCTTCCTCTACTCCCGTCTTACTATTTCACTGATAGAGGGCAGATTTCAGGGGGACATGTGAAGCATGCCGGTACCCCGGGAATTGTCTATCATCTGGCGTTCGTTATCGAAGAATGTCACCTCTACATTAGACAGCTCCCCAATTTTCCTACTTACAAAATTGCCCTAGTAATACCGGGAATCGAACCCGAGTGTCCCGGACAGCAATCTGCAAAGTTAGCCACTATTCAGGCTTAACAATAAACGAAACTAACCCCCCCCCCACCCGTTGCAACCACTCTTAATTGTTTCCTTCACTTGACATTCGCCAGGAAAAGTACGTAAATATCTTGTGGCTAAGCTCATATTTCATTAATTATTTCAAAACATAAATGAATGTTACCCTCTCAGTTCAGCTTTCAACCAGAACTGACTGGCCGTGACCGATTGTTACTGTAGGGACCAGTATAGCGAGTTCCACGGGTAATTATGTATTGGCGCAACAATGATAACATTCTATGAGTCCTCAGTCCCCAATTGCCCTGAATAAATATTCATTTTTATGAGAACTTGAGTATCGCAATTGAAACCTCCGAGCTTAGATTATTTTTGGCCCAGAGAGCATTTTTAAAAAGTGGGCACTTTCGGAGATCTGGCATCGCAATTGCAATGGACTGAAAGGAGAGGTCCACAGTTTAGCCTGTACTATCTGCTAATCCTAGTCCCATACATGTTTAATTATTAAAACAGTTGAAGATCATCGACAATATCGAACTTTGAATGAGCCCGTACTATCAGTATTATGGTAGAGCAGGCAGGTGCGTGATTCTTTGTGATGCGACGTAGGGCTGAAATGATGAGAATCACTTTAAAGCATCTACAATTGTCCATGTGTAAACAATTTTAATGTATATTTTCATCTGTATTTTCTTTTGGTCTTCATCTCGTGAAAATAAATAATGAGTTTTTTCAAACCTTCTGGTATTTTAAAATAATGGAAGAGCAATGTGATTTTGCTGGTACTATCTGCTAAATATTTCCTTTTTACACTTTTTTCTTTCTTTAGAGTGATAGAACACTTTTTTGGATATGCAGCGCAAAATTAACAAAAAAAAAAGTTATAAAAAACACACTAAAAGAGCATTTCGGTCGCTTGTTACAGAAATTCCTCGTATTTATTTATTTTTTCATATGAAGCTATGTTTGTTATGATAAGTTTCTTATGCAAACGTCAAAAGATTTGCGTCAAAAATGTGAATGCAATAATTGTAAATTTAAATTCAGTTGGCGTTTCCATTTTACCCTCTCTATTTCAAAGCTTACGTGTTGAAGCGATAGTTTCTTTTGATTATGAATGTATCAATAAATGGTATGTAACTACGTTTCAGAGCAAGAAATCTTGAAAAAAACAAAGATTATTTAAAAATGTAAACAAATAAAGAAACTAGTTAATTAAGCGCAATATCCCCTCTCCCATCACAAGAAAAGAAAATTCAGGTAATGTGAACAGGCATATATAAAATGTACTTGTAAAGAATTGTTGTTTTCATTACATTTCCTCCTTTAACTTAAAAATATGTTACTGTTAATGCGAAATGTTTCTAATTACCTTTATTTGATGTGCGCAATCCAACTAAAACGGCAGATTTTCTGAATCATTCAGGAGATATTTCGGAAAGCTCACGGTATAAAATAAAAATTGAAACATAATTTCCCTAAGCTTAGCTTACAAAATTGTAATATTTATACATTTATATTATGAATAGTTAAACTTTTCAAGCCATCTTTAAACAGACGAGTGTCGATTGTCACTAATGCCAATAGAGAAGAGTCAAGTATAGGTTTAGGAATATTTCATGAATAGAATAAGAATAAAAGTAATTTGAAATTCGCACACAGAGTATTAACAATTGTGTAAAATGTTATCTTATGAATTCCTACCTATTCAGAGATCGCGAAAATGAAATAGACGAAAGTCGACTATTGCAATCGCTACCGTTCGATTTACTAATACCAACTGAGAAAAACAAAACAGAGACAACGTTTTACCATTTTGAACAACGTGTTTATTAAAATTTATGATTGTTTAGGCTGGTATTGTTACATAATTTACAACATGATTTCTGACTGTTTGGCTGAATATGCAAAAATAATTGTTTGTTGCTATCAAGACCTTTTCATTGCCTGCTAGTAAAAGTGGTCTTTGATGCGTGATCAGGAATTATAGTGGGGGCATGGAAGTGACAAAAATGCACTTCGCGAAGTAAAAGGGTTTAATAAAACTTTACGATAATTTCACTGTGATTGGTCAAAATTCAAAGTGTGTTTTCATTTTATTGGTCGTTTATGACGACGTCACATAAATGAAATGATCATTATAATTATTTTGAGACCGAAAGTTTCACAGACATGAGTTTAAAAACGAAATTGAGCTACCTCTGGAAAACTACCACCGGAAAATAGAACGACAGCCTTTAAAATAGTACGCAAGTACCGTATTACAAATTGAACTCAGCCGTGACCTTCACAGAGCCGCGTGGGCATCGCCATTATAGTCGATAAATCAGAAGATTATATTGCATCGTTTCAGAAAAGACTAAATGAGATCTTAGATCACGATGGCTGGTGGAGGAATTTTAATTAAAAAATAAAAAGTATCAGTGACTTTATTTACTGTCAGAAGAAAATGTGTTATATTTTTCCTTATAAATTTTACGTTAACTTAATTTCTAATACTCAAAGAATAGTCTACTGTTCTTATAAGAAGTTAGAAAAAACTTTATAATGTTCTCTTCTAAATTTATATCAATTATAAGAGTCGTTTTCCACAGGTGTTATATTAGAGAATGTTTCTTCCTATTTTACATGTCTCTTAATGATATTTTATTTCCACTTCTCCTTAACAATTTAAGAATATTCCTGTGTCATCATTCGAATTTCTAGATGTTCAAAAAATTTTAAAAATGTATAAATCTTGCCCATGAATAGCTTGATTGTTGTTTATATACATATATAAAGTTCACCATATTCTTCTTCAAACGTCTGAGTTTATGTTATGATCGATCGTTTTCTCTCCTCAAGCGAAACAAAACTACTGCCAGCTGATCTCTATAGAGATATCCAAAACAGCATTTATTTACTGTCTCTGTACTTTTTGCCGTTATTGTACGAGTGAATTCCACTATAAATTTCAGGAAGTACTATTTTGGTCTTTAATTTATAAACAACAAATCATTTGAAGTCATTACAATAAGTTCGATGTAAAAGCAGAGGTGATAGGAATGAAAGTCTTCTTGGAATAAAAACAACTGAACAAAAGTTTATTTTGAACTCTTTTATCATTTCAGATTATGGTATAAATCATAACTAAACGAATGCAAGAGACAAAAGTTATTGGTTTTTGAACACTATGCTGTTTACTATTAGTATCTATAATTCCATTCTCATCGGTTAATCTGAGCTCGTGTATTGGCTGAAAGACATTCGCATAGAATTATTTCTAAACTCACAAGCAGTTAAAATCACCGGGAAGATGAAACAAATTATTTGAACATTTTGTTTCATGGAGCTTTCTGGCAGCATAGAAAATACTCGTGGGATAAAAAGTTAATTTTAATGGCTAAACTGTATAAACTGCAGACTTTGTGGGAAAATGTAATCTTTGTTTTCTATTAACATCAGCTTTTCTTAAGAAAGGTATATTAGATACAGAAAAAAAAAAAGGTGACCAAAGAAAAGGGTAGCCTACCGCCCTCATTCTGTCCAACATCTAAGTTTTAATCATAATTTGCATTCCAAAGTCACTAGATTAGGTTATATTAGATTATTTATTTACACAAAATAATACAGCACGGTTAATAACAATGTACATTAAACAATTTATAAGTAAATTGTGGTCAGCTTTATAAAATATCTAGAGTAATATATTATTTTTACTTAATTTTAAACTGCGAAATGGTCTGACAGTCCCAGATATTACAACGTAAAGAATTCCAAAACCAAGCAAGAGAAACTGTAAAAGAGCAAGCATATTAATTTCTTCGATGTAATATGGTGAAAAAATATGGAGGCTATGATGTGAAGATAGCTTACGAAAACATGACAAGTAGATTGAGATGGGGGTGTAGAAGAATCGATAAAGTAAGTTGAGAGAGTTGTAAGTTCTTCGTTCCATAAGACGAAGCCAGGATAATAATTCGAGAGATAAAGTGATGAGTTCAAATCGACTATGTAAGAGAAGAAAAGAATTTCAAAGTTTCCCGAAGTGCATTGGGCAGGAGTTTGATTATAAGTTGTATTCACTCTAAGAAAGTTTTAGCATACTTTTAATGCTAAAAGTAATTAAAAGCTTTACGTGTTGCGAAAACACTTTGTTTAATGTGGAAAAATGAATTCCCTGATTGCACTCTATGTAAAAAGTAATTGTTTTGTTCCTATGAAAATCACGGTGTTTCTGCAACAGCGATTCACTTCTAACAGGTGTATCCAAAACAGGTGCTATTCCCTTGGGATGTGTCATCATCCTACCTCAACCTTAATATCCTAGGCGTATTGGTCACTGTTGCTCTTGAACGATCAGCTGAGCGTTTGTAAAAAGGGGCGGGGGGGGGATAGTCACCGATAGTTTATCTTACAGCAACGTCTTGTGTAATGTATAACGTAGGCCTGCAAGGGCCGACTACACAGTACACCACGCGGTATACTATACACGGGAGGGAGGGTAGGAAAGGAGGGATGGAGGAAGGAGAGAGGACAAATGGGCGGAGCCTAAAAGTGGTGCGGTTGCATGGATGGGATTCCAAGACCTGGCCGGCTTGGCACCACTTTAACTTCACCGCTCGCTGTAGACGTGAGACGGTCTGTTTGTCGTGGAGTCACAAGTCAACGGACAGGCGCGTCGCGGGACGTACAAATAGCCACGCGCTTCATGCGAGCAATTGAAAACCAAAATAAATATAGTGAGCTTTTCGATTCCAGTGGCTCAATAAAGTGCTAGCAAAAACACAAGTGGTTTCAATAACAGTTTGTTATTTCTTGATTAAAAAAAATAGACTCGTGGCTTCTGCGAAGAAAAGGCATTCATACCATTTAATTAGCTGGAGCGTGTGCAAGGGAACATCCATTTTTGTAGCCTTTTGTTATATTTGCTTTTTTCTGCCGTCATTCGCTGACGCATGTAAACATTTGCACGTGACTTTGCGGTCCGTAGTGTGCCCACTTAGTGACCGAAAGAAAAACTAACCTCTTATCCAAGGAAGCCTTCTAAAGACTGTTAACCACAAACGAGGCGAAGACTGTAATTTAATCCTGAAAGAGAGTAACGTGAAGGAGAAACTCAATCGTGTTTTTTAGCTGTACAACACTGTACTTCCAAACTGACAGCGATAAACAGAATGTTCATCAGCTCCCTTACTTTGACGGCTGTGGTGCTGGCATGTGTATCTTTCTGCATGGTGCGTGTGACGGCTACCACGCCGGCTACTCCCCCGGCAGCGACGGGCACTCAGGTGTCGCCGCGCAAACATCATCACCATCATCACACTACACATCATCATCAACATCCGCAACATAGTGCAGAGGTTACCGCCGCTGCAGGAGACGCCGGTGGAGGTGACGAGGATAGTGGCGGTGGAGGCGGGGACACAGAAAGTGGGAAAGGACATCCTCTGTTCGTCAAGGTCCGTAACTTCATCTCTACGGATGCCCTTTATGATGGCGAACAAGAAAAGAGGATTCATTACAATGGTATTACTGCAAAGGAAACTTCTGTCAGTACAGCAAGCAACGAATCCACCATCGGGTAAGTAAATCACTTAACATTTTAAACATTCTACAAGAAGGTGTGAGTATGTTCTCTTTCAGAGACGTAATGTGCAGTTTTTTTTTTTTTATCCACCAATATCGGATGATTAGGGACTTTTAATTTCTGACATCGCGAATTAACTCAGGGACTTAAGGGAAGTATTAAAGGAAAGGGAGGGGTCATTCAATCATATTTCTGTGCCATTTTAATATTTTGAACTTTCTGCTTATTTTGATCGGATTTTCATCAATATTCCTTGGTTATACGTTTTAAATACATTTTAATCATCTCACTGCAAAAGCCTTGTTTATTTATTTTTAGTTGGGAGTACATGTCATTCTATATCTCAGGAACTATTTGCTCTAGAAGGCTGTGGTTTGTCTTGAATGATAGAAAAAGCTGTATTTCATAAATTGGCAGAGTTTGTTTTCATGACATTAGCCTTTGTTAATTTACAGTGTTGAAGGGTTTTAGCTGGTGCTTCCCTCAAAAAGTTATAGTTTTTTTTTTTTTTTTTTTTGCTCCAATTATGGATTTCTTTTTGCATAAGTTTTCTATTTTTTTAGGTTTATGTATAAGCTAACGCTTTGAAACGTTTACCATTTATTCATGATATTATAGTGATGATAGATATATTATGGTAGAGCCAGGATAAAAGGTGATAATGCAAAAACATAACATGTTGGAAAGAAATAAAAAAAAAATAAAAATAATTTATAATTTGCTTTATAGGCATGGTATAGTAGTGAAAATAGATCAGCTAATTTCAATTATGTGCGTCTGTATGCTGTAAAAGTTCCATTTCATTAGCTTTGATAGTCCTTGAGAAAATGGAACTGAAGTTGGTAAATTTAATATTATAAGGATAGGCTTTTCATGCTCTCCTAAACAACCTAGAGATACCGGATATTCATACTAAGCAGGAGCGAAAACTCTGAATATGAAAACCTCAGCGAGGCAGCTTGACACAGTCGATATTCGAACCAAGGTCTGCAGTGTGAGAGACAAGCATGTTACCTCCACAACCCCATGGCTACTTATGCTCTTTTGTTTTACGATACAAAGAGCTTAATTTTGTAACAGCGTATATATTAGTATAAATGTTGGCATGTCATTACACAATACTAATATAATAATTCAAAACACCTACGAAAAATTTAGTAAAATATTCCGAGGTTGTTAATTACTTCTCCATATATTATCCTGTATTAAAATGAGAAAATATACCTACTTACTATACAACAATTTTAAATGGAAAAATTAATTGACGAGTTTCAAGAATTGTTTTATTAGAATCTGCGTTATATTTACATGCTTTGAAATACTTTTTGTTTTTGTTTTTTCGTTAATGCTCATAACACGTCCCATATTTAAATTGTTTAGCTATTTATGCTTCTGTCATGGGTAAGAATTCTGTTAAAATCGTTTTGTGCATTCATATGTTACAATAGAATAATTCCGTTCAGTATTAAAACGTATTCGTAACTATTTTTTAAATATTTCAAAGGCAGAACAAATTCCTGTAGCTTTGACTTTTATTGTTTTAGTTTTTAAATATTTAAATGACTCAATATTCATAACACCGTAGGAGAATTATAGCATTCATACTTTATAATCCGGATTAACGTTCGAGGGAATGAAACATATGCCATTTAGTTTTACGGTGAATATAGTGTATTTCATATCTTGAGAATTAAAGCGTTTGAAAAGCTGCAGTTATATTAAAATGTCAATGCAATAACACATTCCTATATTATGCGGAATCAAGTCCTAAAAAAGGTTGATCTATTAGCTTCCTGTTTGTCTATATGAAAGTGATAAGCGATGAAAGGTCAACACAACGTAAAGATTGTGTAAGACCTGATTTAAAAATAGCGTATTGGCGTTCCTTTAGTATGCTCCAAGCATGATGCCGATGGATTCTTATTAGAGAAGAACACCCTAAAAATAAAAATGTGATACGCGTTTTGTATCGGTTCATCCCGAGTTTTTAGTTGTCTTGTATAATGATATATAAGCTCAAATATACTAACAACTTATTGACAAATGAAAAATGAACAGTAGAAAGGAACGGGGAAAGTTTTACCAAAACGGAACAATCTACTTCAGAGACACTAAGCATGGAACCCTTAGATATCCCACACGGCTACACTTATAGGGGTTACTACTCGTCTTCTTGATGTGCCCAAAGGGAAGGCATAATAGTAAGACCTTCCCAACATAAATAGGCAACGTCGTTACCCAAGATCGCGGGTTCAATCCCGGCGAGGGTCGGTGGATTTTTTCCCCGTAAAATTTCTAAGTATGGCTTCCTTCGGAAGGGAAGTTAAGTCGTGGATCCCGTGTCGTAGATTTATGGCAAGTAAAAGAATCTCAAGCCTGAAGAAAAGGCCTCTGAACAAAATTTATGGGCCGTTTCACACCCTGAATTGAGTGGAACGCTGACTGAGATGTTAAAGAGCGTCCGTAAATAAACCAAATAAATAAATAACGTCCTTAATGAATAATGATATACTGAAAAAATGCTATGTAGAAAGCTTATTGCTAATTGTCAGTTTTATTGTTTTAAAATGCAATTAATGTAATGACGGTAAATTGTCGTACATGTTAACTTCACAGTAAGCCCATGTGACCATGGCGAACCTGAATGATGTCACAATATCCAAGGACAGAGTGCAAGTATTACGAAGTCATTGACGATTGGATCATCACGTGATTATGAAATGCGATTACTGTGTTTCAGATAAAGCTAATTAAACCGCAGGATGATTAGATAAAAAAAATCGGATTCCCAGATTAGAACGGATAACAAGCTTGAAGGTTCGGAAGGTAAAGCTTTGTTTTGTCGGAAACTTATGCTTAGCAACTATTGTTGATTGGAGGTTAGGCATACCGATTACTTGAACATTGATCGCGAATACGATAAACTTCGGTTCTGTTGCCTCTAGGATATTGAATTTTTACTGAGTACAGTCAATTCTCCCAGAAAGAATCAGAAAATGGTAAATTTAGGTACACCTCTAAAAAGGGGAATGTTAAGTTCTCCTTTATGATGCAAATGCTCCGAAAACATTTTTGATAATGCTATAAAAAGTAGCTTTCGAAATACCGGCATTGTTCCAAAATAGTGACTCAAAACCTTTGCATAACCAATAGGAGAG